>CM035841.1:221798156-222378156 GCA_020510985.1 Pholidichthys leucotaenia | reverse complement strand
GCATTTGGATGATCCAGAAGAGGATTGGGAGAATGTCATATGGTCAGATGAAACCAAAATAGAACTTTTTGGTAAAAACTCAACTTGTCGTGTTTGGAGGAGAAGGAATGCTGAGTTGCATCCAAAGAACACCATACCTACTGTGAAGCATGGGGGTGGAAACATCATGCTTTGGGGCTGTTTTTCTGCAAAGGGACCAGGACGACTGATCTGTGTAAAGGAAAGAATGAATGGGGCCATGTATCGTGAGATCTTGAGTGAAAACCTCCTTCCATCAGCAAGGGCACTGAAGATGAAACGTGGCTGGGTCTTTCAGCATGACAATGATCCCAAACACACCGCCCGGGCAATGAAGGAGTGGCTTCGTAAGAAGCATTTCAAGGTCCTGGAGTGGCCTAGCCAGTCTCCAGATCTCAACCCCATAGAAAATCTTTGGAGGGAGTTGAAAGTCTGTGTTGCCCAGCGACAGCCCCAAAACATCACTGCTCTAGAGGAGATCTGCATAGAGAAATGGGCCAAAATACCAGCAACAGTGTGTGAAAATCTTGTGAAGATTTACAGAAAACGTTTGACCTCTGTCATTGCCAACAAAGGGTATTTAACAAAGTATTGAGATGAATGTTTGTTATTGACCAAATACTTATTTTACCGAGGAATTTACCAATCAATTCATTAAAAATCCTTCAATGTGATTTTCTGGATTTTTTTTTCTCATTTTGTCTCTCATAGTTGAGGTATACCTATGATGAAAATTGGAGACCTCTCTCATCTTTTAAGTGGGAGAACTTGCACAATTGGTGGCTGACTAAATACTTTTTTGCCCCACTGTATATATAGTGGATGTAAAAATTCTACACACCCCTGTTCAAATGTCAGGTTTTTGTGATGTAAAACAATGAGTCCAAGATAAATCATTTCAGATCATCAGATGTTGGAAGATCTAGTTTGATGTGTCTGAAGATGGCTGATGAGGCGGGCATGGAATCCTCTCCCATAACTGGGATACATGTGGGTGGGGGTGGAGTGCCGGGTGCTTGAAGCTCTGGCCTTGCGTGTCTCATGTTTCTTCTCTGCAGCATTGGTTCTGTTGTCTTCAGCTGAACAAGCTCCACTGTGAATAAGACTGCACCATGTGAGTCAGTCTGCAGCGATGTTCTCCCAGGCCAGTGTGTCTATAGAGAAATATGCTGACACACATATGCTGACGCAGGAACTTGACCACAATGGGCCTCGGGCTTTCTCCTCCAGGTTTCCCGGTGCGGTGGGCTCTCTCCATCTCGATCCCTGGTGGTAACTGTAGTTTCTCCATGAGAATATTTTTAATCTTCTCCTCCGTGTCGGCCAAGGTCTCTCCTGGTGCCTCCACAACACCATCAAGGTGTTGTGGAGGCACCTGTGGAGATGCACCTGTGGAGCATCTGTGGAGGTTTCTCTCATGGAAACCTTCAGGCTGTCCTTGTATCGTTTGTGCTGCCCTCCAACAGAGTGTTTGCCTTGGTGGAGTTCCTCATACAACAGCTGCTTGGGGATGCAATTTTCAAGTATGCGGATGACATGACCTACACATCTGAGTTGGACCTTACATAAGAGAGTGGTGATGCTGGGAATATTGGCTTGTTGCAGCACTTCAGTGTCAGAGATTTTGTCTTGCCATCGGATTTCAGGAGATTCCGAAGGCATCTCAGATGGAAATGGTTCAGCTGTTTTTCATGTCGTCTGTCTGCGGTCCAGGCTACACAACAATACAGGAGAGTAGTAAGGACTTCTGCTCTATAGACTTTGAGTTTGGTAACAAGACGGATCCCTCTTTTCTCCCAAACAGTCTTCCTGAGCTGTTCAAACGCACTGCTGGCTTTGGCAATTCTGTTGATTTCAGCATCTATGTCGGCTGAATGGGAGAGAGTACTGCCAAGGTAAAAAAAGTTTTCAACAACCTGAAGTGTCTTTCCATTGACCGTGATGCTTGGGTCCTGGTATGGGTGTTTGGGGCTGGCTGGAACATCACTTTGGTCTTCTTGGTACTGACAGTAAGGCCAAAGTTGCCGCATGCTGTAGAGAAACTGTCCATCTCCAGTTGCATCTATTGCTCACTACTGGCATTGAGGGCGCAGTCATCCGCAAAGAGGTAGTCTCAGATGATAGTTTCCTTCACCTTGGCGACAGCCTGTAGACATCTTGGATTGAATAGTCTGCCATCGTACCTGTATCTAATTTTGATACCAACCTCATAGTCTCTGAATGCATCAGTCAGTATACCACTGATCATCATGCTGAAAAGTGTTGGGGAAAGAATGCAGCCTTGTTTGATGCTGTTGGTCACAGGGGAGGTGTCTGATGGCTCACCATCATCTAGAACACGTACAGTCATGCCCTCAAGGAACTAGCGGACGATGGCGATGAACCTGTCAGGGCAGCCGAACTTACTCATGATTTCCCACAGTCCTTCTCTGCTGACAGTGTCAAAGGCCTTAGTCAGGTCCACAAATGTGGTATAAAGGTTGTGGTACTGCTCTATGCACTTTTCTTGAAGCTTAACCATTTAACTGTCAAGATTTCATGGACAGATCACACCCCTAGTGGCACAGTGCAGCGCTGTGCCTGTCAAATATGTAAATATGTCCAAAGTCCACTTTTGACTGAAAGTAGCATTATGCAAATCAGATGCGTAAATTTACTCCTATCTCAAACTTTGAATCATATTCTCCATCTTTCTAATTGACAGTAAGCCATTATCTCTTACCACTTTCAAGTTATAGGCTTGGAAATCTTTGACATCTGATCTGAATATTTTTTGAAAAAAATCTTGATCACTCGACCACTATGGGGTTATGGCGCAATTTGGTGCCTGTGACAGTTAAACGGTTTTAATCTTCTTCTAGTAAAACCATTCTTTTGTTGATTTGGATGTGTGTTTGGGTCATTGTCATCAAGTTCCTCTTCATCTTTGGCTTTCTAGCAGAAGCCTAAAGGTTTTGTGCCAGCACTGACTGGTATTTGGAACTGTTCACAGTTCCCGCTACCTTGATTAAGGCCCCAGTTCCAGCTGAAGAAAAACAGCCCCAAGGCATGATGCTGCCACCACCATGCTTCACTGAAGGTATGGTGTTCTTTTGGTGATGAGCAGTATTGTCTGTGCCAAATATACCTTTAGGAATTATGGCCAAAACGTTCAACCTTGGTTTCATCGGACCATAACATATTTCCCTGCATGCATTTGGTAGATTTCAAATGTGTTTTTGCAAAATGTAGCCGGGCTTGGATGTTTTTCTTTGTAAGATAAGGCTTCCATCTTGCCACCCTAGACAGGACATGTGACCCTGTGGTCACATGCACTAAACAGCCAGTACTTGCCAGAAATTCCTGCAGCTCCTTCAATGTTGCTGTTGACCTCTTGGCAGCCTCCCTGACCAGTTTTCTTCCCATCTTTTCATCAGTTTTGGAGGGAAGTCCAGTTCTTGGCAATGCCACTGTTGTGCCATATTTTTCTCCGCTTGATGATGACTGTCTACACTGTGTTCCATGGTATATTTAATGCCTTGGAAATTCTTTTGCACCCTTCTCCTGACTGATACCTTTGAACAATGAAATCCCTCTGATGCTTTTGGAAGCTCTCTGCGGATCATGGCTTGTGTTGTACGATGTGACTACAAAAATGTCAGGAAAAGCCTATTAGAACAGCTGAACTTTATTTGGGGTTAATCAGAGGCACTTTAAATGGTGGCAGGTGTGTGCTGACTCCCATTTAACATGAGTTTGAATGTGATTGGTTAATTCTGAACACAGCCACATCCCCAGTTATAACAGGGTGTGCATATTCAAATGCTGTAAGTACAAAAATAATTTGTATAGTGTTTGCAGCCATTTGTAAGGGTATTTGTGACCATAGCTTTAATTAGTTGCTGCTTGTTGCTCCAGCTGTTTCCTTTTAGTACCCCTTGTGGGGGCACGGTGGGGGTTTCTCCACCCAGAGAGGGCAGGGGGAAGGGAGAACAATGGACCGAAGGAGGAGGTATCACCGGGGGGTATCAGATGGGACTGTTGGGTCTATGCGCCCCCCGGGGAGAGTGAGAGCTGTCGGAGCCACTGAGGGTAGAAGGGTGTAAGAGCAGTCCCGGATTAATGTCATGTTAATGTGCCACACATTCATTTGTTCAAACGACAGTGTGTTATGGTCGGAAGTTCCAGGTCTCGATGCATGAAAATAAAGAGATAATAGTGGAATGCACAGAGACCCGGGAGCGCTGTTTGCTGTACTTTCATGTTGGAGAAAGAATAAAGTTTCTGTGTCATCCAGCTTATTGCCTCGCCTGCCTCCTTTCTCCACACCTTTACCTTTTCAACCTTTTGTTGGCCTGTCCAACTCTTGAGACTTCACAGCTATCAAATTTCAAGAAGAGCTAATATTGTTTATGAAACACTAAATGTCTCACTTTTTACAACCGATGTTTTTATTTTTAATGTTCTATGTGAATAGAATAGTGGTTTGGGGGATTCACAAACCATTGCATTTTGTTTTTAATTAGACTTTTTCACAGCATCCCTAGCCTTTTGGTATTGAAAGAAAAAAGGTGATTCAATGCAGAGCTCCTGTAAATAACCAGCAAAATGTTAGAATTATATTAAGTTGATATTTTTAGCCATTTTTCTTCTGCTCCTGTGAAGACAGTTGGCACACATCTCCAGCCTCAGTGACCGGCTTCTTTAATCTACTCTGGTGATTTCTCTTTTTATTTTCTTCCTCTCTGCTCACTGACCTGCTGCTCTCCTCCCCCCTTCCTCTCTCTCACTCTTGTTATGGGGGGTCCTGTGTGGAGGATGTATATTTTATGTCCGGCTCTGGAGGCTTTTTACCATTAATTATAGAGAAACACTAAGCTCTCCATTTGCCGGACAGATGTTATTTTTTACTTAAGGAGAGAAAAGGGGACATGTTCCATAATTCAAAGGTAATCCCGCTCACCAGAGAACAAATAAATAAATGAATAAATAAAGAAAGAAAAGGCAAAAAGGAAAAAAAACACAAACATTGGTTCACTGCTCTGCTCAGACATGTAACACGCACTGATTTCCTTTGCAGGGTTTGCCTTTAAGTGCCTTCCCCATAATAAATATGAAACAGCAGCTCTGAGCTTTCATTTTTTATTCACCCTCACAAAGTATTTCATAAAATCACAGGCGCACGCACACATAATGTGTTTTTTGGCCTCAAAACAATGAGCATGTAAGAATTGTTTCTCAGGACTGAAATGTGGTGGTTCACATTCAGAGATGAAAACTGAATAAAATTTTGAAGCACAACTTATAAAGGTCTCATTCACTGAAAAATTGTGTTTTATGTAGGTTTTAACCCTCTGAAATGTGTCTATTGGTCACATGTTAATAAAAAAAAAAACCATCAGAACTATCACTTTCTCCTCTACGTCAAGACACGGGAAATCAGCCCTTCCTGCCCACTGCTCTTTTATCTGGCCACAAATGTCAGCCTAGCTGGCTGTCGGTAAACAAAGGCATTCAGAGCTAAACAGTGCAGGTTAACTCAGGAGTTTCTTACCAATGTGGTTTGTGTTGTTATTTTCTTTCGATTTTCAGTCACCTTAATAAACATCTGTTTCCACCTATTTCACTAATCCACAGTCGATAATATGCTTTTTATCATTCTGGCTTATTTTGTTATATATGTTTGCCATGATCCTACATCAAGCCATTAGCATTAGCTTAACTAGGCCGGTGGGCATCGGTCAGTAACACGGCATTAGGAGCTCACCACAGTGGGCAGGAGTGACGGACAGGTCGCCTGGCGATAGCTTAACTGTTGATGCGGCTGGTTTCACAATAATCATTTTCTGTTAAATTCTGTTCACCTCCACTGGAATCCTTGTTCCTTTACAATACTTGACCATGTATAATACGTTCTTAGGACGTAATTTTAGCTTAAGTTTATTTTCTCTAACCAAGACCCAAGGTGGCTAGCTGAAGCTAGCAGTTTAGCCACATATTCATGGCTGTAATTTCCCAGTTTGGGATGAATAAAGTGCATCTATCTATCTATCTATCTATCTTATTCAATTCAATTCAGCTTTATTTATATAGCGTCATTTCATAGCGCTACAAAATGCAGAGAAAAAACCCACAATTTCAGAAGACCCAGCAATCAGACGATCCCCTGTGAGCAAGAACTATAGCGACGGCTGGAGAGGAAAAACTTCCATTTAACAGGAAGAAACCTCTAGCAGAACCAGGCTCATGGAGGTGCAGTCATCTGCTGCGGACTGGCTGGGGTGAGGGGATTAAAGAGGACGAAAGGAACAGACAAAGTACTGAAACAGTTGAAAAACCCAAGTACGTTATTGGCGGTCATCCAGCAGTCTGAATCTATTAACAGCAGAACAGAAGCGGGGTTAAGAGACACGAAATCCCTCCCTAATCGTGGGCTTTATTGAAAAGGAAGGATTTTACCCTGTTCTTAAAAACAGAGACCGAGTCTGACTCCCCGGACCCAGAGTGGTAACTGGTCCACAGAGAAGGAGCTTGATAGCAGAAGGCTCTGCCTCCCAAGTGTACTTCTGGAGATTCTGGGCACCACAAGAATCCAGCATTTTGGAAGCGTAGAGCTCTATTAGGATGATAGGGTAATATCAGATCTTATATATATAAGGGGGAGGGCTGATTATTAAGAGCTTTTGAAAGTGAGAAGAAGGATTTTAAACTTAATTCTAAACTCTATGGGATGCCAATGAAGGAAGGACAAGAACCGGAGAGATATGATCTCCCTTTCTAGAACAGTTAAAACTGTTGCAGCAGCATTTTGGATCAACTGAAGACTTTTTAAGGATATTTTGGGACAAACCTGATAATAAACGAGTTACAATAATTCTAGTCAAGAGCTGACAAAGGCACATGGATCAGTGTCTCAAGCATCATTCAGAGACAAAAATGCTCTAATCTTGGCAATATTGCGCAGATGATAGAAGGCAGTCTTAGAAACAAATTTAATATGTGAATTAACAGATAGATCTTGATCAAAAATAACTCCAAGGTTCCTCACAGAACTATTCAGAGTGAGAGTGGCGGCATCCAATTAAGAGTATGATCTGGAAAGGAATTTCTAAGGTCTTTTTGGGCCAACAAGAATGACCTTCAGTCTTATCTGTGTTAGTAGCAGAAAATTACAAGTCATCCAGGCTTTGATTTCCTGAAGACAGGCATCTAATTTGGCTATTTGATTATAATCATTGGGCTTCATTGACAGGTATAGTTGTGTGTTGTCTGCGTAACAATGAAAATATATACAGTGCTTTCTAATGATATTGCCTAACGCAGGGGTGTCCAACCCATGTGCCATGGAGAGCCAAGACCCTGCAGGTTTTCTCTTCTACCCAGTCTCTTCAGCAGGTGTTTTCACTTATCAGCAATCAGTGGGAAGAAGTTCACAGAAATCTGCTGTTGAAGACACTGGTTGGAGGTAAAACCTGCAGGGTCTTGGCCCTCCATGGCACATGGTTGGACACCCCTGGCCTAACGGAAGCATATATAAACTAAAAAGAGTAGGGCCTAACACAGATCCCTGTGGAACTCCATGACTGAGCTTAGAGTTGGAAGAAAATTCATCATTGATGTGAACAAACTGAAGTCTATCGGACAAATAAGATCTAAACCACTGCAGTGGAGTTCCATTTAGTCCAACATAGTGTTCTAATCTATCAAGTAGAAAGTCATGATCGATAGTGTCAAAGGCTGCACTAAGATCTAAAAGGACAAGAACAGAAACAAGTCCATTATCAGATGCGATAAGGAGGTCATTAGTGACCTTCACTAAGGCTGTTTCAGTGCTGTGATGAACTCTGAACCCAGATTGAAACTCTTCAAATAAACCAATTCCCTGCAAGTGGTCAAACAATTATGCAGCAACAACTCTTTCTAAGATTTTTGAAATGAAAGGCAGATCAGAGATTGGTCGATAGTTAGCTAAAACTCCTGGATCGAGCGTTGGCTTTTTGAGTAAGAGTTTAATAACAGCAATTTTAAAAGCCAGTGGTACATAACCCAGAGTTTAAGAAGCATTAATTATGTGAAGAATACAGCTACCAATAATTGGAAGACAATTTTAAATTAACCTGGTGTGGCGGGTTTGGGAAAACCCCCACAACAGACTAAGGACAGACAGCTCGCTACTCCTGGTTTTTTCCGCTGCGCTACTGAGATGTAATGTGCCTTTCCTGCATTGTGTTCATGCGTCCTGTCCTTACTGTGACCTAGAGACATGCCCATACCAACTGCTGTGAAATGCTCTTTCATGTATTGTTGTAACTGGGTATATATGCTGCACGACTCTGTAACTCATTCTCTCCTTCAACTGCTGCTGCTGCTGGACACACACACTCTGTGTCCCCTCACGAGAGCCTGAGGACCCCGCTCCAGTCTGCTCACACTTGGGCTGGAGCAGAGTTTTGTGACGGCTGTGTGATTTAATAAACTCTACTTAAAACCTCTCAACGCTGTCTTTATTTTATCATCCGCTTCACTGGTGACCCCGAAGACGCACACGCTTTGTGCGACGCAACCTTCTGGCTTGGACAGCCACGCTGCCGGCAAACGCAGCACCCGGCGGTGATGCTCTGACGACAAGCGAACGCAGCAGCTCCCTTCTGCTTCAGGGAACTTCATGGACATCACCCATGACCAGGAAAGCCGCAGCAAACTTCATGGTGGGATCCGCACGCCTAGATCCCAACATCCACGCTGGACCGGCCGCGCTCACAGCTCCTCCACTCGAGAGCGCATGTACCTTGTCCCCTCTCCACGATGGCGATCTCCATGGCCGACGGAGAATGCAGCGCGTGGACCTGAACGCACCATGGCCGAGCGAGTGACAAAGATCGTCTCCTCCCTCTCACCGCTCCAACGCATCTGCACGAGCCAGAGGGACAAAGATCGTCTATTCACTCTCACCGCTCCAACGCACCATGGCCATTCTGCAGCCACAGCTCAACTTGGATATTATCGGCGCCGATTGTGCTGATCTCCACCAAGATTCTGGACCCTGACTCGCCCCTCCAGCTGCCCACCCATGCATGGAACCCCGGCACACGCACCGGGGAGTTACGAGGATGGCGCACCACGCACGGGACACATATACGGCTCCACAGACCGCCATCATCCTTCGCCGCTGCACACAGAGCCTTCAGGGCTGCTCTCACACCTGAAGCAAGCACGCAGCTCGCCCACTGGATTTTCTAACGGTCTCAGCCACGGCGCACAATGGGATTCAGCCGTCAGCTTTCCCGAGGGCTTTAGGGCTGCGCCTGCACCTAAAGTCAACATGCCAAGTCCCTCTGCTTTTGTTTTTTTTTACAGCCGCTACGCAGCCTCGCCGCTCCTTTTTTTCTTCATGGCTGCGAGAGGGAGTCAGAGACTAATTTTTCTTCTTGTGGTTCTCCGCCACGCTCAACGGGACAGCCCCTCGACATCGCGGACCAACAAGCAATTTTTGCGCGGCCCGGACGATTTCGCCATCCCCGGCCGGCATTTACTACCCCCCATCCCCCCTCCACCTTTGCCGGCACAGAGCTTTTCCTGCTCGCTGCCAAGCTGCACTATCGAGGTCTCGGCCCCCTGCCGAGCCCTCTGGGGGGGAGCGTGTGGCGGGTTTGGGAAAACCCCCACAACAGACTAAGACAGACAGCTTGTTACTCCTGGTTTTTCCGCTGCACTACTGAGATGTAATGTGCCTTTCATGCATTGTTTCATGCGTCCTGTCCTTACTGTGACCTGAGACATGCCCATACCAACTGCTGTGAATTGCCTCTTTCATGTATTGTTGTTTAACTGGGTATATATGCTGCACGACTCTGTAACTCATTCTCTCCTTCAACTGCTGCTGCTGCTGGACACACACACTCTGTGTCCCCTCATGAGAGCCTGAGGACCCCGCTCCAGTCTGCTCACACTTGGGGCTGGAGCGGAGGTTTGGTGATGGCGGTGTGATTTAATAAACTCTACTTAAAACCTACAACATGCCTGCTTTATTTTCATGCCGCCGCACTGGTAGGAATAGGGTCCAAAAAACAAGATGAAGGTTTAGATGAGGAGATTATTTTATCCAACTCTAAAAGGTCAGTTGGAGTAAACTTATCTAAACAGATATCAATTGAGGGAGTTGTAGTAGTTAATGTACTTGGGTTTACGGTAGATAGAATCTGACTGATTTTATCTCTAATAGATAAAATTTTATGATTGAAAAAGTTCAAAAAGTCCTGACTAGAAAGCTCAAGGGGGATGCGAGGATTGACCGAGTCCTGACTCTTTGTCAGCCTGGCTATAGTGTTGAAAAGAAACCTGGGGTTATTCTTATTCGCTTCTATTAATGCAGAATAATAGCTTGTTCTAGCTTTTCTAAGAGATTTTTTATAAATTAAGAGATGATTTCTCCACGCTAAATAGAATTCATCTAAATTAGTAGAACACCATTTCCTTTCCAATTGACGAGTCTTCAGTTTTAAGCTATGAGTTTCTGTGTTAAACCTAGGGGTTAGAAATGTCTGGTTAGACTTTTTCTTTTTTAAAGGGGCCACCAAATCTAGAGTCTGATGCAGAGAGGCTGTAACACTATCTACCATGCTATCAATTATGGAAGGAGCAGGCTCTTCATCTTTTATTTCCGTTGTGTTGACCCATGGTATAAGATAAGATAAGCCTTTATTAGTCCCACAACGGGGAAATTCCAGGATTGCAACAGCACAGGGATAGCAACACTCAGAGCAACAATCAGAAGGCAAGAAAAAAGCAAGCAAGCAAGAGCAGCTAATATACATATGTACATATTACTATAAATATATATATATATACACACACACAGACACACAGTGCAGAGCATTGTAGCTGGATGGAATAAATATATGAGTATATAAACACACAGTGCGGAGTATTGTAGCTAGATGGAATAAATATGTAGATATATAAACACCCACAGTACGGAGCATTGCAGCTAGGTGGAATAAATATGTAAACATATAAACACACACAGTGCGGAGCAATGTAGCTAGATGGAATAATATGTAGATATATAAACACACAGTGCGGAGCATTGTAGCTAGATGGAATAAATATATAGATATATAAATATAAACACACCCAGTGCGGAGCATTGTAGCTAGATGGAATAAATATGTAAATATATAAACACACACAGTGCAGAGCATTGTTGCTAGATGGGATGAAACAGCACAACCGTCTACTTAGTTATCCTACATGGTATGATTATGTGCCCATACATATTCTCACCCTCCATAGCGACCGGTATTTTCCTAGTTGTATGCCGGAGGGGACCATTGTGTAAGTCTATTGCATCTTTTGCATTCAAAAAACTATTAGTTTGTTACGACTTTCTGCTATCTCTGCGAGCAGCCCTGCTTAGGTTGTACAGTCTGACAGCTGTTGGTAGGAAGGACCTGCGAAACCTCTCGGTTGTGCACCTGGGATGATGTAGTCTGCTGCTAAATGAGCTCCTCAGTGCATTCAGTATGTCCTGCATAGGGTGGAACTCGGACTCCAGCAGAGATGACAGTTTAGCCACCGTCCTTCTCTCTCCTATCTCCTCCACCAGATCAAGGCGCTGCCCCAGGACAGAGCTAGCTTTCTTGATCAGTTTGTTCAGTCTCTTCCTATCAGCTGCTGTAATGCCACTGCCCCAGCAGACCACTCCAAAAGTGATGGCTGATGCCACCACCGTGTCATAGAATGTCTTCAGCAGCGCCCCTTGTACACCAAAAGACCTGAGTCTCCTCAGTAGGAACAGCCTGCGCTGTCCCTTCTTGTAGAGTGCGTCAGTATTGTGTGACCAGTCTAGTTTATTGTTCAGATGAACACCCAGGTACTTGTAGGATGTCACCATCTCAATGTCTGTTCCCTGTATATTTACTGGTGCTGTGAGGGGTTGTCCATGCCTGCGGCAGTCCACCACCAGCTCCTTAGTTTTCCTCGCGTTGATCTGGAGGCAGTTCCGATGGCACCAGTCCACGAAGTCCTGGATAAGCCCTCTGTACTCAGCTTCATCTCCATTGGAGATGAGGCCAACGATCGCAGAGTCATCAGAGAACTTCTGTAGATGGCAGTGTGTTGTGTTGTGTGAGAAGTCCGCAGTATAAAGAGTGAACAGGAAGGGAGCCAACACCGTTCCCTGGGGGGCCCCCGTGCTATCGATGATCGTGTCAGACACACAGTCCCAGGTTCTCACAAACTGAGGCCGGTTCGTGAGGTAGTCCAGGATCCATGATGACAGGTGCTGGTCCACCCCTGCGCGCAGCAGCTTGTCCTTCAGGATCATCGGTTGGATGGTGTTGAAAGCACTGGAGAAGTCAAAGAACATGATCCTCACCACATTCCCGGGCTTCTCCAGGTGGGACAGAGAACGGTGAAGGAGGAAGATCACCGCATCCTCCACCCCAATGCCATGCTGGTAGGCGAACTGGAGTGGATCCATCGCTGGTTCCACCAGGGGGCGAAGGTGAGCAAGGAGCAGTCTCTCCAGGGTCTTCATCAAGTGGGACGTCAAGGCCACCGGTCTGTAGCTGTTCAGGTCTTTGGGGTGGGAAGTTTTTGGTACAGGTACCACACAAGATGTTTTCCACAGCTGTGGTACCCTCCCCAGCTTCAGGCTCAGGTTGAAGATGTACGTCACAATCCCACACAGCTGGTCTGCACAGGACTTGAGGAGCTTTGCGCTGATGCCGTCCGGTCCCGACGCCTTCCTCGCCTTGATCTTCCTCAGCTCCGTCCTCACCTGGGTCCTGGTCAGGGTCAGGATGGGGGGCTGTGTGTTGGGAGTGGGGGGGTGTTGGTGGAGTGGGGAGTGGGCAGCAGGACTTGATGTCTTTAGAGGCAGCAGTGGTTGTTGGGGGAGGGCGGTTGGTCAAACCTATTGAATTCAATTCAATTCAACTTTATTTATATAGCGCCATTTCACAACAACAGTCATCTCATAGCACTATCAACTGTAGGGGGAAACCCCCACAGTTGCAGAAAGACCCCAGCAATCAGGCAATCCCCTGTGAGCAAGCACTTGGCGACGGTGGAGAGGAAAAACTCCCTTTTAACAGGAAGAAACCTCCAGCAGAACCAGGCTCAGGGAGGGGCAGTCATCTGCTGCGACTGGCTGGGGGGTGAGGGGATAGAGAAGAAGAAAAGAACAGACATGTAGAGAGCAAACAGCACGATGGGGACTCAATCTATGGGAGAGAACAAACAAATGTTAATGACCAGCAAAAAAAACATTTCATAGAGAGTGAGGAAAGGAGTGAGGCCCAGTGCATTACTGGAGGTCCCCCGGCTGACTAAACCTATTAGCAGCATAACTAAGGGAGGGTTCAGAAACACATGATCCCTCCCTAATTGTAGGCTATATCAAAAAGGTAGGTTTTAGCCCTATTCTTAAAAACAGAGATCGAGTCTGACTCCAGAATCCAGATTGGCAGCTGATTCCACAGGAGAGGAGCTTGATAACTGAAGGCTCTGCCTCCCATTGTACTTTTGGAGATTCTAGGTATTACAAGTAATCCTGCATTTTGGGAGCGTAGTGCTCTGTTAGGATAATACGGTAGTATCAGATCTTTTAAATAAAAAGGAGCCTGATTGTTTAGAGCTTTGTAAGTAAGAAGAAGGATTTTAAACTTAATTCTAAACTCTATGGGAAGCCAATGAAGGGAGGCCAGAACCGGAGAGATATGATCTCTCTTTCTAGTACCTGTTAAAACTCTTGCTGCAGCATTTTGGATCAGCTGAAGACTTTTTAAAGATGTTTTAGGACAGCCTGATAATAAAGAATTACAATAATCTAATCTTGAGCTAACAAAAGCGTGGATCAGCTTCTCAGCATCACTCTGAGACAAGATGCTCCTAATCTTGGCAATATTACGCAAATGATAGAAGGCAGTCTTAGAAACAAATTTAATATGTGAATTGAAGGACAAATCCTGATCAAAAATAACTCCAAGGTTCCTCACAGAGCTATTAAGAGAAAGAGTAACTGCATCCAAACTGAAAGTTTGATTTGGAAAGGAATTTCTAAGGTTTTTTGGACCAACAAGAATGACTTCAGTCTTATCTGAATTTAATAGCAGGAAATTACAAGTCATCCAAGCTTTGATTTCCTTAAGACAGGCTTCTAACTTGGCTAATTGATTAGTATCATCTGGCTTCATTGACAGGTATAATTGTGTGTCATCTGCATAACAATGAAAATGTATACAGTGCTTTCTAATAATGTTGCCTAACGGAAGCATATATAAACTAAAAAGAGTAGGGCCTAGCACAGATCCCTGTGGAACTCCATGACTAAGCTTTGAGTTGAAAGAAAACTCATTATTTACATGAACAAACTGGAACCTATCAGATAAATAAGATCTAAACCACTGCAACGAAGTTCCATTAAGTCCAACATAGTGTTCTAATCTATCAAGTAGAATATTATGATCGATAGTATCAAAAGCTGCACTAAGGTCTAAAAGGACAAGTACAGAAACTAGTCCATTATCAGATGCAATGAGGAGGTCGTTAGTGACCTTCGCTAAGGCTGTTTCAGTACTATGATGGATTCTAAACCCAGATTGAAACTCTTCAAGTAAACCATTTCCCTGCAGGTGGTCAAATAATTGCGTAGCAACAACTCTTTCTAAGATTTTTGAAATGAAAGGGAGATTAGAGATTGGTCTATAGTTAGCTAAAGCTCCTAGATCTAGCGTTGGCTTTTTGAGTAAGGGTTTAATTACAGCCGTTTTAAAAGCCTGCGGTACATGGCCTAAAGTTAATGAAGAATTGATTATATGAAGAATAAAGCTACCAATAAGTGGGAAGACTTCTTTAAATAACCTGGTAGGAATAGGGTCTAAAAGACAAGTTGAAGGTTTGGATGAGGAAACTATTTTGTCTAACTCACAAAGGTCGATTGGAGTAAACTCATCAAGACAGACATCAAAAGAAGGAGTTGTAGTAGTTACAGTATTTAAGTTAACTGTGGGAAGAATCTGATTGATTTTATCTCTGATGGATGAAATTTTATTATTGAAAAAGTTCATAAAGTCCTGACTAGTAAGCTCTAAGGGAATGCTAGGATTGACAGAGTCCTGACTCTTTGTCAACCTGGCTACAGTACTGAAAAGAAACCTGGGATTATTCTTGTTCTCTTCTATTAATGCAGAGTAATAACTTGTTCTAGCTTTTCTAAGAGATTTTTTATAAATTAAAAGATGATTTCTCCAATCAATTACAGAAGGAGCAAGCTGTCTATAGCTTATTTCCGTTGTGTTGACACATGGCATAGAGGAAACAATCTGCATAAATTTGGAAACAGCATCATCTGAGAGGCATCTACTGTAATATTTTTCTTTAGGAGCCAAATAGTCAAAAATAGTAAAATCAAAGGTTAACAGACAATGGTCTGACAGTACAGGGTTATGAGGAGACACTACAAGATTTTCTATTTCTATGCCATATGTCAGAACAAGGTCCAATGTATGGTGGAGGTAATGAGTAAAATTTCCTACTTTCTGAGAAAACCCAATCGAGTCTAATATTGAATTAAATGCCACATTAAGGCAGTCACTATCTACATCCACATGTATATTAAAGTCCCCTACTATAATTATTCTATCAGATTTCAGCACTAAGTCAGCTAAGAAATCAGCAAATTCGGATAAAAATTCTGAGTAGGTTGATGGGGGACGATAAACTATGGCAAATAAAATTGGGTTTAACCTAAAATTGCTAAAGTGCCCAATACTGAGGACCAGGCCCTCAAAGGAATTATAACATGTTTTTTGCTTTACATTAACTAGTAATTTGGAATGGTAAATTGTTGCTACCACGACCAGAACTTCTGGGATTTTGACAGTTTAAATAACCAGAGGGAGTTGATTCATTTAAACCAACATAATCCTCTTGCCCTAACCAAGTCTCTGTAAGGGAAATTAAATCAATCTGATGATCAATTAACAGATCATGGACTAACAGAGACTTGGGAGTTAGAGACCTAATATTTAATAAACCACATTTAATTTTTAAATTATGAGGAGGAACAGAGGCCAAATCATTCAATTTAGAGGCTTTATGTTTAATTTGAGTTTTACCAATGTTTTGCTTTATCACTTTGGGATGCTTATACATTATATTTTTATTCACTTTGGAGGGAGCAGACAAGGATTCTCTGATGGGGAAGTCAGGGGCTAAGCTGAGGGGTAGCGGGTGAAGAGGAGCTGCAGAGAGGCGTGTAAGACTGCGACTCTGCTTCCTGGTCCCAACTCTGAGTAGTCAGGGTTTTGGAAATTTGGATAAAAAAGATGCCAGATTGTTAGATAAATGAGAAGCACCATCCAAAGTGGGATGAATGCTGTCTCGTCTCATAAGACCAGGTTTTCCCCAAAAAGAGCTCCAATTGTCAATGTAGCCCACGTCATTTTTAGGACACCACACAGACAGCCAGCGGTTCAAGGATGACGAGCGACTAAACATGTCATCACTGGTCAGATTGGGGAGGGGCCCAGAGAATACTACAGTGGCAGACATCGTTTTTGCAAAGTCACACACCGATTCTACATCAAGTTTCGTGACTTCCGACTGCCGGAGACGGATGTCATTAATGCCAGCGTGAATAACAATTGTGGAGTATTTACAGTTACTTTTAGCCAGCATTTTCAAATTTGACTCGATGTCACCTGCTCTGGCCCCAGGAATGCATTTGACTATGGCCGCTGGAGTCTCTAGGTTCACGTTTCTGACTACAGAGTCGCCAATGATCAGAGTTTTTTCCTCAGCGGGTGTGTCGCTGAGCGGGGAAAAACGATTAGAGATGTGAACAGGTTGGTGGTGAACCGGGGCTTTGCGACTAGGCTTCCTTCTCACCGTCACCCACCCAGTCTCCTCGCTGCTGAGGAGAGCCGAGGGACCACTGACAGGGGGGCCTAAGCTAGCTAGCTCCGCTGCAGCTAATGGGCGTCCGTCAAGATTAACTGGCGCAGACGGTGTTTCAATGCAGCGGAGCCGGGATTCCAAATCAGACAACTTCGCCTCGAGCGCCTCAAAAAGACAACATTTATTACATTTACTGTTATCACTAAAAGAGGCAGAGGTGTAGCTAAACATCTGACAGAGAGAGCACACCAGAGGAGGAGAGGAAAGAGAGCTAGTAGCCATAGCTAATGGCTGGAGAGCAACCACACAGGCAAACCACACAGGCAGACAGCAAAACAGGAAGTGACGATACGTTACCACAAGGAAGTGACGATTCCTTGTGGTTGTTTGCCCACTCCCTGCCCCCCGTGGCCTGGGGGGAGGTATTCTGGAGCCCAGAGATGGTTTTGAGGTTTCTCCAGACCCCGCCGATGTCGCTCTGTTGCAGCTTGTCCTCCATCTTCTTCCTAAAGCTGTCCTTGCCTTCTCTGATCTTTCTCCTCAGCTCCCTCTGTACAGACTTCAGCATCTCCCTATTCCCCGACCTGAAGATCCTCTTCTTCTCTCTCAGAAGTGTTTTTATCTCAGGGTTGATCCAGGGTTTGTTGTTTGAGCAACACTGTATGGTCTTGGTGGGAACGGATTTGTCCACACAGAAGCTGAGGTAGCCCGTGAAGGTGTGAGTGAGGCCATCGATGTCCTCACCATGTGGATCGCAGAGCTGCTTCCAGGCGGTGGTTTCAAAACAGCCCTTTAGAGTGTCCATTGCCTCCTCAGACCACAACTTCACTGTGCGCATGGCCAGAGTTTGTCTGTGCACTAGGGGTTTGTACACCGGCCGGAGATGAACCAAGTTGTGATCCGATCTCCCGAGTGGGGGGAGTTGTGATGAGGTGTACGCCTCCTTAGTGTTTGCGTAGAATAAGTCCAGTGTTTTATTGTCTCTAGTGTGGCATGTGACATACTGGGTAAACGTGGGTAGAATGGGAGATAGTGAAACATGGTTGAAATCGCCTGAGATGAGGAGAAGAGCATCTGGGTGTTCTGTCTGCAGCCTGCTGGTTACTGAATGGATGACGTCACGCGCTGCCCCAGCGTTCGCCGTCGGATTTGCATAAACAACAATGCAGATCACGTGTGAGTGTTCTCTCGGGAGAAATGTAGGCCGCATGCTAACAGCTAGCAACTCAATGTCTTTGCTGCAGTGTCGTTGTTTAACAGTGATATGTCCCGGTCTGCACCAGTTGTTGTTAACATACATTATCACTCCACCACCCCTTGCTTTGCCACTGTCTGGTGTTCGGTCTGCCCGTATCAAGTGGAAACCCTCCAGCTCAATGTTAGCATCTGCTGCTAGTTCAGTTAGCCACGTCTCAGAAAACAAAAGGAGAGAGCACTCCCGGTATGTGCTATCGTAACGGCAGATAGCCGCTAGCTCATCTACCTTTCCCAGTAACGACCGTACATTTCCCATGACAACAGATGGAAGGGAGGGTCTGTACCTTATATTTTTTGTCCTCCGCCTTACTCCAGCTCGGCAGCCGCAGCGTTTTCGCCTCAGTTCTCTTGGTATGTCGAGTTTTTCCAATGGGACCGGGTGGCGGTTGAATGCTAGCAGCTCTTCCCTGCTGTATCGTATCCTGCTATAAACAGTGGCTCCGTCCACCGGCTCAGGAGACATTTGGGACGTGTGTCCGTGATATAAATGGAGTGAAAAAAAAAAAGACGGATCAAAAGAGAGAGGAAGGGAAAAAAAGACTTGGAATCGAGCCGCCGTTGCAAAGGGCGGCCGACTCGTGTGGCGCCGGGAGAGAAAAAAAAAAAAAAAAAAGGAGGAGACAATCTGCAAAAATTTGGTAACAACGTCATCTGAAAGACATCTGCTGTAGTAATATTTTTCTTTAGGAGTCAAATAATCAGAAATAGTGAAATCAAAGATTAACAGACAATGGCCTGACAGTACAGGATTATGAGGAGACACTACCAGATTTTCTATATGTATACCATAAGTCAAAACGAGGTCCAATGTATGGTGGAGATAATGGGTAGAATTTTCTACTTTCTGGGAAAACCCCACTGAGTCTAAAATTGAATTGAATGCCTTATTAAGACAGTCACTATCTACATCAACATGTATATTAAAGTTCCCTACAATAATTATTCTATCTGATTTCAGCACTAAATCAGCTAAAAATTCAGCAAATTCGGATAAAAACTCTGAGTAGGTCAAGGGAGGACGGTAAACTATAGCAAAGAAAATTGGATTCAAGCCAAGATAGCCAACATGCCCCACACTGAGGACCAGGCCCTCAAAGGAATTAAAACATGATTTTTGCTTTATATTAACTAGTAATTTAGAATGGAAAATTGCGGCTACTCCACCCCCACGACCAGAACTTCTGGGATTATGATAGTTTAGATAACCAGAGGGAGGTGATTCATTCAAACCAACATAATCATCTTGCCCTAGCCAAATCTCTGTGAGGGATAATCGATCTGATGATCAATTAATAGATCATGGGCTAAAAGAGACTTGGGAGTTAGAGACCTAATATTTAATAAACCACATTTAATTTTTAAATTATGAGGAGGAACAGAGGCCAAATCATTAAATATAGAGACTTGAGGTTTGATCTGAATTTTACCAACATTTTGTTTAATCACTTTGGGATGTTTATGCACCATATTTTTATTAACTTTTTTATTAACTTTGGGAGGAGCAGACAAGGGTTCTCTAAGGGAGAAGACAGGGGCAAAGTTGGGGGGTGGTGGATGAGGAGGGGCTGCAAAAAGACGTGTATTTATCAAGTTGTGTTGTATTTGTCTTGAGTTATGATATTTTGGGTAACGAGAGACAGATACAATCACTGTAGGGTTATAAGTCGAAGACTGATCCAAACAAAGAGGATTATTTGGATTAATGGGATTAATATGAGAAGTGGAAATGACCAAAAAAAAGGGCTGGTTGGCAGACCCAGGAACTTCAGAGTAACACACCAATTTTCAGTCAGTGTACTAAAAAACACTGAATGGAATAGAACAGATTGTCCCTTAAAATATGTGCACCAAGTCTATTTGGATGGATGCCATCAGGCCTCATAAGTGATGGGCGGTTCCAAAACAAGTTAAAATTGTCTACAAAACCAATGTTAAAAATAGGACATGTAAAACACAACCAAGTATTAAGACTGAGAGTTCTGCTAAAATAATTGCAACCTCGTCTGAGAGGTGCAGAGATAAACCCACGTCTGCCACCGTTCATAAGAGTGGACAGAAGGCTCCTGAAGTCACTCTTTACAATCTCCGACGCTTCATCTGGGATGTTATTGCATCCAACATGTACTATGACAGTTTTAACGTGGGGGAATTCATTTAGTAGGGCAGGGGTAAGAGCCTCAATGTCAGACACTCTAGCCCAGGGGTGTCAAACTCATTCCATGGAGGGCCAAGACCCTGCAGGTTTTACTTCCACCCAGTCTCTTCAGCAGGTGTTTTCACTGATCAGCAATCAGTAGGAAGAAATTCAGAGAAATCACCTGTTGAAGACACTGGGTGGAGGTAAAACCTGCAGGGTCTTGGCCCTCCATGGAATGAGTTTGACACCTGTGCTCTAGCCCCAGGAAAAAAATCTCGTGATACAGTACCTGCTTCTGACGTTCCTCATAATCGAGTCACCAATTACCAGCGTCGTCTGGGGGGGGGTTGCAGATGGATTCTGACGAAGTGAATAATTTTGTTGATGGTGTTGTTGTTGTGAGGGCAGGGTGATGTGCTCTCTTCTATTTGGAGCTGGTGTGTAATTTGGCACACCTAGAGTAGTCTTAGTCCGGGGTTGCAGGTTTGAGCCGCCACTGAAGGAGAGGAAGGAGGAGGAGGGGCGGCCATGGGCGGACGGCCAGCGTCCAGGCGGGGAAAATCCTCCAGAGAAAGGATGTCAAATTTATTTTCCAGGAGCAAGGGGAGAGAAGAGGCACGGCCCTGTCTGGCCGATCAGCGATGACTGCCGGCTGGTCCAACCAAGGTCCAGGGCGCACAGTGAGTGTGAGAAGACCCAAACGGGGCTTTGGGTTTAGCCCCGAGACGAAGCCAGTGTCTATTGCTATGGTCGTGGACATCTGAAGAAGCCGGAGCAGGGGTTGAAGTGGAGGGAGATGCGCTGAACTCCCCTAGGTAGGTAGCCGTCTCTGCCAGCTGCGAATCGGTTGCCGGGGCCATTGTTCGCCCGAGAATAATAGTGTCGAGTTGATCTTCAGCCTCCCGAATCTTACAGAGGCTGGAGAGTCTCACTTCCAATTCAGAAACCTTACTAAGGAGGGATACACAGCAGATACACGTCGGGGATGGAGCCATGGCGCTCCAGACGATAAGGTGGATAGCCAGCCAGCCAGCCAAAAACAGCTAAAAACAGGTAAGCTAAAAACAGCTAAAAAGGCTAAAAATAGGTTAGCAGGTTAGCCTAGCCCGGTAAAAACAGCCCAGTCGGGGGTCCGACCCACCTGCGCATCAGATCAGGCTTTTCAGCGAGGCCAATACCAAGCTAACACCAAACAAAAACTAATATCAGCAATCAGAAATAAAAAATTAAAAACAAAATCAATAAGAACAAACAAAAGCGGACAAGATAGCTCTTTGACGCAACGAACGTCAACAGACGAACGCTATCTATCTATCTATCTATCTATCTATCTATCTATCTATCTATCTATCTATCTATCTGCCTACCTACCTACCTACCTACCTTCCTACCGTGGGATTGCTGGGTCTCATCGTTAATCTTTATTTGAACTATGGGAGGTTTGAGTCTATCGTTTGTCGCCATTTGCACTACGGGTAGTATTACTGTACATAGACTGCTGTTGTTGTTTTTCCAGTTTTATTCCTTTTCTTTTTTATATTGTGCACACCACTGAAGAGAGAGATAAATGCCATTTCAATTCTCCTGTATGTCCTATACGTATAGCAGTACTGACAAATAAAATCTTTGAATCCTTTTTTTTGAATCCTTAAACAGAGGTGGGAGCCCCGGCTAAAACAAACAAAAGAGAGTCGGAGTCTCTCTTCATACAGGGAACCAACAACACTTCATTATGAACACAGAACTATATATATAGTGGGCCGTGCCCGCCTGACGTCACGCCAGGGGCGGGTGCGGCAACACACACACATACCACACTCACTACATCACAATTCCCCTCCCCCTTACAAAAATGCAAAACCACACACACAATTGAGACCCTCCCAAATTTAGGATCCAAATCATGCACTACTGAAACAAGGAATCATGAACTGTAGTAAAAGACCCTGTCACATTCACATGAAACAACTAAAACAATAGGACTATGTCTCTCAAAATATATAAAATAATCCCATAACATCAGAATCAGAATCAGAATCAGAATCAGCTTTATTGCCAAGTATATTTACAAGTAAACACACAAGGAATTTGACTTGACATAAGACGCGCACGTTAGGCGCATCCAATGACGCGTCGCCATACAAGGCGCCTGTCAACAGTGGAGGTAAAGAGGGGGGAGGAGGGGGAGGAAAACACAATAGGAGAGAGAAAAAACATAGTAATCAGAATAAACGCTCATATGTGAGCCAAATTTTGACTACACAGAAAAAAACCCTCATGCATTAGCATACAATAGAATTCACAAGACACAAGAGAGCAGTGTACAGTATCTTTAATCAGTTCATGAATCAATGTGTGTGCGGTGTTGAGCAGTGTTGATGATAATAAGAGAGACCCAAGGACCCTTGGCAGAAGATGTTTTGTCTGTCTGGCGCCCAGTCTTATCTGGCGCTGCAGCTGGCTGTCCAAGGCCTTGTGCTCATGATTTTGAAAAAAACACAGACTGCAGACAGCCAGGAGGAATTTTCATGGGGAATAATAGTGCCAAATAGGACTGATCACAGAGAAGACTTGTATTTCTTCTGTAGATTCAGTACATTAATCCTTCATTGCGCAGCTTTGAATTCGTCGTGGAAAGACCTGAGCGAACCCATGATGTAATCCACCTTACGAGACAGTTCTCCAGTAGTCGCTATCATGGTCTTCTCCAGTTTCTCAATTTGTTGGATGCACCTCGCCTGGCCAGCATTTTGATAGGTTGAATCCATCTTCAGCAATTTGCGGTAAACCAAGACAATTCCTGTCCCAATCAGAATTATCCCAATCACCAAGATTACGAAGATAAACAGATCTTCAATATCTTCGATAGAAAGATTAGAGAGACACAGCATTTTCCATTTACCCGTGTCACATAGATAGCCCACTGGAGCCGTTCCAGCGGGGCAGACAGCTTCCCCCGGAGCACTTTTCCTTGTTGAAAAAATAGTGTCAATTGTGTTCAAAGCCCAGCTTATTAACTCCATAATTTCTTTTCGGCGGTCGCAGTTAGACGCAGGCAGACAACAGCAAGCTGGGATCTAGTAATAACAGGAGGGGAGGAAAAAATCAGCAGGAGAGAAGAAAAAAGCGTCTGCTCTCTTGGGAGGGCGGAAGTAGAATCACACATGTGAACATCCATGCTCACATGCACACCAGCACAATATGTACATATTTACACTTTAATGTCTATGTGACACCAATGTCCGTTGGTAGCCAGGGGTAAAACCGGCCCGGGGGTTCAGGGCAGCCCCAAAGCATCCACGCCCTTGGCCGCCAAAGATAAGACAGGCTCGGAGGCCCCAGGCAGCCCTATGACATGTGTGCCCGTGGCCGCCGTCTGCCTCCGGGATCAAAAACAATCTCTCCAGCGAGAGTGTCCCTCTTCACCATCGCCTGCTTCTTTTCTTGGGACCCACAGTGCTGCTGACTGGTACGCTGTCTCTCTGTGCTTGTCGGTCCGCCCCCCGACCGCTTTCAACACCGTCGCTGTGGCTCCAACCACTCCAGCCCCCTGTGGCTGCACTCCAAGGAAAACCGAAGCCTGCTCGTCAGCGCCACTTGCAGACCCGGGCACCTCGTCGTAATGTCCAGCACCCACATCCAGGGTGGCCTGAGCTCCAACACTGAGGCACTGCCCGATCTCCGTGGCGCATAGCTGCTGTTGCTCACTCCCGGGGCTCACAGCAGCACCTTTGTCGGCGTTGTTCGCCGACCCAGGCACTTCGTCACTGCTCTCAGCACCCTCGACCCAGGTGCTCCGCTGCATCGTCTCCATGCCCGACTGCCACTGCTGCCTCTCGGGGCTCTCAGCCTTCACGGTCCCGCTCTCCCGCTGCCCAGCCTCCAGCTGCGGGGATGACTCCTGATGCCGTTCTCCCTCTCTGCTGTTGTCACACACCGCACCGTCAAGCTCACCAGCGCTACGGTCCTGTACCTTTCTATGCTTCTTGGCTGGCCCACTGTCTTCAGTGACAGGGGACTCCCTCACTCGCGGCCCCGGTCCCACCTCAATGCCTAGCTAGTAGCCTGGAGCCCGCTTTTGGCGTGCAGTTAGCTTTGTGGCTAGCTTGTCCATAGACACTGAATGTGCCGTTAGTTTCTCCAAGCTAACTAGCCTAGCCTCATTTGGCACCAACACTCCCGCCACCCACAGGTTCGTGGTTCTCGTCTGCCCGGCGAGGAAGTCAGCCAACCGCTCAACAGCATCCTCATAGCGTTCCATCTCACCCAACGTACCAAGAATTCTTCAGCCCTCCACACCGAGATAGTGGGCCAGAAGCGCTCGTCGTCATCTCCCGTCGAGTCTACTTAGGCCCAGCGCCCCGATGCAATCCTCAAACATGGCCTGCCACTTTGGCCACAGGGTCACCGGCTCTCCCGTGTACTTCTGAAATGGTATCAGGGGTTGAGGCAGCCCAAATGCTCCCATAATTTTCTTCTTGTCGCCAAATGTTATGTATGAGAAAAGAGTCGGAGTCTTTCTTCATGCAGGGAACCAACAACACTTTATTATGAACACAGGACTATATATACAGCAGGCCGTAACCGCCTGATGTCACGCCAGGGGTGGGTACGGCAACACACCCACATACCACACTCACTACACCACATATTGGATTCCACCTTCCCCACCTAACCTAACTGAAAGAAACTTACCTAACCAAAATAAGACCGAAAACAACTTCCAACTCAACTTAGATTAATATACGAAATTATAAGAAAACGGAGAGTGAACATGCTGGTGGAGGATGCTGGCGATTGAGGAAATGAAGTGCCTGCCTCAGCATCCGCTCCGCCTCCTTTAATAGGTGTCCCTTGCAGTTCAGAGCCAATGACGCCTGAGACAGGGATAAACAAGGGCAAATTAATATGGAACAATCAAACACTTAGGCGGATGTGCGCGACACACTGAGGTGCACGCAACACCTCCACCGCAAAGTGTTGAATAATGGGGAAAATGAACCATTACTCAACAACACAAAAAGATTGCAACAAAGAGTCAGCAACAACATTATCTCTTCCATTGACATGCTTAATGTCTAAATTAAAGGACAGCAAGAACAAAGCCCATCACATCAACCACTGATCTGAGTTACACATTTGACGATGAAAACTATCGGGTTATGATCCGTGTACACCATCATCTGACTGAAGTGGTCGAATAGTGTTTTTGGTGTAGTTGAACTTCTTGGAAAAGTAACAAACAAGATGTTCCACACTGTCATCACCATTCTGCAAGGGGACCGTGCCAGCTCCTGCGTCACTGGCATCCACAGCCAATTTAAAGGGCAGCTTAAATGATGGTGCAACGAGGACAGGGGCATGAGTGAGCAGTGCTTTAATACAGTCAAAAGCGTGTTGGCAATCGGAACTCCACACAAACTTAACTTTTGGACTCAACAGATCAGTGAGAAGGGCGGCAACGGCAGAGAAGTTTTGACAAAAACTCCCGTAACACCCCGCCATCCCCCCAAAACACTGCCACTCAGACCTGGAGGAAGGAGGTGGGAACTGCACGACTGTATCAATCTTTGCTTACACCGGCTTCACATTACCTTCGCCCACTATTTTTCCCTGAGATTCAGTCAAACGCGCAAAACAGGTCGACACCGAGGATGCGACAGGCACAATGGAAGAAAAAAATTAAGGCAGAACTCACTCCATCAGATTGTAAATTGGCCACAAAAGCCTGCCGCTCAAAATATGGTTTCAGCATATTAATGTGACAAAGCTGGCTTCAATGTATGCGATCAGGTGTCACAACAACACAACAATTACAAACCTTTTTCTCATTTTTTCCTCTTTTTTCTTCCTTCTACATGATCAAAGGGTGCATTCACAGCAGGTATAGGATGCAGTGGATACGGTGGAACAACTCCATTAGGTCTGCCCACTATCTGGCACACAACATGCTTCACAGTGCCTCTTCACATCCTGTTTCAATCCTGGCCAAAAGAACTGATGCAAAATGTGTCGATAAGTTTTATTAATTCCCAAATAACCAGCTAAAGGGTTGTCATGCGTGAGGGTGAGTATTTCATGATGCAGCTTCTGTGGCACTACAACCTGAGTGATAACATTCCAGTCACCCTGCGCTGACATGTACTGAGGTGTCCATTTACGCATCAGGATGCCATTTTTACCAAAGTAACCACAGGCCTTTTTATTAATTTCATCCTTGGAAACAACAAGATCAAACAAAGAACTCAAAGAGGGATCACGATTTTGCTCAATCATCAAATGGTCACATGACAAGGGCACATCACTCAGTGCACCTGAAGGACCAAGAGCTGATGAACCTGTAGAGAGACATCGTGGATTTGAATCACTGTCAAGCGAAGTGTTTTGTGTGTCAGTTTCAAGGTCGGCCAAAAAAGAATTTTCCAAATCAGGAACACTAACGTCAGGATCAATGATTTTATCTCTAGCAATGGCATGCATAACGGTGCACAAAGGAAAAACTTTAGAAAATTTTTTCTCCAGATTGTCAAGACCCTCAGAAATTACTGGAACTGCTGTAACTTCAGGATTTACCAAAATTTTTCCACCAACCAAGTCACTACCAAGCAAAAAATGCACACCTTTAATCAGAAGAGCGGGACACGCAGCCACGATTACTTCACCAGACATCAGGTCTGACTGCAGATGAATTCAGTATAAGGCACACCAACAAAATTCATTCCAAAGCCCTGAACTAACTTTGTGGATTGAAGAGAAGTCTGCTCAGACAAAGGCAACACACGGAAAAGAAGAATGGATCTCGAAGCTGCTGTATCTCTTAGAATTTGTCATGAACCTGGGTTTGGTGATCCCAAACCCAGTTTTGACACCGTGGCTATTTTGGCCCATTTCACTATTTATTTTCCATCAGGCACTTCAGGGAGCCCTTTGGGTCCTCCGCTCCCTGACAGCTCAGGCACACCCCCTCCTCCTGTCAGTATCACCAGCTGTTCCTTATTATTAGTGTCTCACACACATACACACACGCCTCATTCACGTCCATTCACATGCTCAGACACTCACTCACACACACATGGTTTCAATTTGTCCAGCCATGCTCTTCCATGTCGGCGGTCTCTTCCCTCATTAGTACTGTGATTACTTAAGCTCTCTTTGAGTGGAAAAAGATCGCCGGAGCATTACGCTTCATACACAGCAGTGTGTTCCTCTGTGTATGCCAGCTTTCATTCCCTATGTTATCCTTCAGCCTGACAATCTAGTCTTCTCTTACACTACTAGACTGTTGTATTCAGTTGGTGTAGGTAGCTGTTCCTGCCTAGTCTTCATCCTCCTCCTCCATCCTCCTCCTCCTCTGCCCGTGACGTGGCTGCGGGGCTGGTACCAGGCTCTCCAGGGCCGTAGGCTCCTTCCTCGTCCGGCGGTGTATTCCTGGCACTGGGGAATGCTCAGGGGAAGGAGACACAGAGGACGTAGGTTCACAATTAATGACTGCAGTACGTGGAGGAAGCTCGGGGAACTGTGGTTCCCGAACTCCACCCCCAGGAGTCAGACAAGGCAATTCACAATATGAAGGAAGAGAATGAAATAGCACTTGCCTGCTCAGCTGAGGGCCGATGGAAACTGCTGCAGTGGGCTTGGTTCTTTCCTTTCCCCTTTGAATGGTGATGGAGGGTGTCATATCCGGCTCTAGGGAGCCGGGCAATCAGAGCCAGGGGCAAGCCAGTGAGTCGTGATATTTTATTCAGGGTAAAGGGGAAGGGATGAGGAGAGCACAGATACTCATGCAGAGGTACACTCACAGGTTGCACAGCGCAGAGGTAAGCAGCTCGTACCGGACGTGGGGGTAACAAGACGTACATCCTCACAGCGGGATACAAACACAGGAATGCTGCAAGAGGAGTATAAGCTGACACCAGACGAAGGGGCTTCAGCTTAGCAATGTGTTTACGTCGCAGCCCCGAGTCATCGAGGCTGCTCCTATTTATCCTCATTGGCAGCGCCCCAGCTGATGAAGACTAATTGGCCCCAGCCGTCCATAATGCTGCCAGCTGGGGGCCAGCTGAGACGCTGCTCAATGGGAAGCAGGGAAGAGGGAAAACATGGGCTGAGTGCCGAGACGGCATCTCAACCCATGGTGACAGAGCCCCTCCCTCAAGGTCGGGCTCCTGAACGACCAGGAACATCCCAGCCCCCCCCCCCCCCCCCACCTAGGGTGGGAGGAAGGGAGGCGGACCGGAGGGGAAGAAGCCAAGGGAAGGACAACACCAATGGGGCAATGTAGGGTAGCGGGAAAGAAAAACCCAAATACAATACTGACAAAACAGAATAATTAACCCAGGTACAGATGGGGAGAAGAACCGGGTCAGCACGCCGGTTACATACTACCCAGAGAGTACCAACCAAGCGTGACCCAGAGCAAGGAAAAAAAAAAACACCAAAAAGGTACAGGGCAAAAAATGCTGAGTACGGTTAAATAAAGGGGAACCTATACACAGCGCTAATTTAAGTACATACACACACAGTCACCAAGAAAAGTGAGGGTGACTGGAACAAATGACAATTATAGAGCATGGTGTTACGGAAAACAAGGCACATGACTCTATAATGAACCAACAGGACAAAAAAGAAATACTGAGTGCAGGCAAAGAAAAACCCCCACACACAAATATATAAATACCCAGTCACCTAAAGAAATGAAAGTGACTGGAATAAATGGATAACTGCAGAGCATGGTGTTACGGAAAACAAAACATAACTCTACAATACAAAAAACGAGGCTAAAAACATGGCACAAAAAGTAAAATGCTGAGCATGAGCGATGGAAAACACAGCACTATAAAAACGAATCCACCAACAGGACAAAACATTACACCCGAGTGACCTTAATAACAAAAGAAAAAGTGACACCCGAGGTGAATGGCAGGCAGAGTCCAAAAATGGCCGAGATGGCTCCGGAGATCTCCCCGCCCATTGTCCAGCTGGCGAATCAGGGAAAGAGAAGTGTTCGGACGGCGAACTCTGGACCCAGATCCCAGGAATCCAGTCCACCGGCAGCCGAACCAGGCTGCCCAGAGGGAAACAGACCAGTGGGGGGAACCAGATCACCGAACCGAAAGTTCTGTGGGTCAGGTCGTCGACCCGCATCACTCAACCACCAGGACCGTTGAGACGGGCGAAGGATCAGAGCGGATCCCGGTGGAAGAGGCTCAGGGGAGAGCCGATGACGAGGGCGGCGGGCGTCAGGACGCAGGAAAACGGCCACCTCCTCACCGGACCTGGACAATACTGGGGCAGCACCCACGTCGGACCCCGATTGGGCCTCAGGCGAACCCACGTTGGACCCCGACTGGGTCTCGGGCGAACCCACGTTGAATACTGCACCAGAACCGACCTCCAACGTTGAACCCGGACCCTCCAGCACCACGAGGAACAGCAACTCCTTGCCGGTGACCCTGGAAGAAGGCTCAGAAGAGAAAACAGAACCGGGATCAGGATCACCGGCAGCGCCAGAACCCGGCGAGACGAGCTCAGACGCAGCGGACGACTGCACCCGGCTCGTCTCCCCTAGAGATAGGCTGAAGTGCTCGGGGATAAAAAGAGAGAAAAGAAAGGAGAGCACTCGCCTGATCTCGGGTTCTGACGCCGTCCAGGACTGCGAAGATCCAGGATCCGTCGTCAGGAGGTCGTTGTCAGGCTCCCATCTAGCCGCGTCGGGCCCCGCAGCCAGCACGATGGTCAGCGCAGCTTGAGATCCCTCCAGCTCAGGTGACCCCGCCGACGATCCACTCGGCGTGAAGCCAGAAGAATCTCGTCCCGCCGGACCGAACCGCTCCTCCGTGGAGACCCGGGGACGCTCAGTCGTCGGCGTAGACTCCACGCAGCAGTCAGTCCCCCTCCTCCGTCCGCAATGTAGCTGCGGAACCACAGGCCCTCTCCATATCCCACCACGTTGACCCGGAGCCGGGGACCGCTCGGCGGAGAGAGACACAGAGGATGCGGGATTAGGCATACAGGTTACAGCAGGTGGGGAGAGTTCAGGGAGCTGCGAACCCTGAACTTCTCCTCCAGGGATGTGACAGAGCAAATCATTAAGCAGGTGTGAAAAAACAATGACTTGCCTGCCCCCTGGAGGTTGAGTATCGCCTGCTGTAGTGGAATCTGCTTCTTCCTCTCCCCGCCCGGCGATAACGGAGGACCCCCCCGGGAATTCGTCTGAGGGTCGCTCGCGTTGTCTCCAGCAGAGAGCTCACCAGGCCGGGATTCCAGGCACACACAGCGGTCAGGAAGCGCGTCGAGGAGGAGGGGGAAACAGCCGGGGTGAGCCAGCCCGAATGTCCAGGAATGACAGCGGGGGAACGAGGCTCAGGGGACGAGGCTGTAGAATCTCCACACTGACGAGGCGAAGGGATGACAGCTGCGTGGGAGGAACGGTCCTGACGATGACCCAGAACTGGATCCGGACGAGGTTCGTGCAGAGGTGACTCGGCGATGTGATGACGACTACTCCCAGGGGACGAAGCGAGGGGGAAACCCAGGATTCGCCGCTCCAGATCGGAGATCGAGACGAGGAAGGCGTCGAGCACGGGAAAGCTTCGTAGCCCTGAAGTCCTCACCATCAATCTCACTGCCGCCGCCACATGCCTGAAGGTGGTGACAGGAAACACAGTAGAGCTCGCGACAGCCACTCGACCCCGGACATAACTGCTGTCAGCTGCGGCTCCTTGAAGGGAATCCCGAGTGACGTGGCGCAGGTCGGGGGAAGTCCTTTGGTTGGCGCGAACTCCCGGACTGGAATAGCAGCAGGAACGGGACTCCGAAGCGGGGAAAGACGTCGCCCACTTCGACTCCCTGCCGGGATTTCCATCCACCCCGTGGAGCTTCTCTCGCTGTGTACCTGCAGCGTCTATCCTGGCACTGTCCTCCAGATGGTACAGAGAGTGAGGGTGACAGTCCAGGAGTTCCTCAGCACGGCCCGGATGCCAGCGTCTCGCGTTGGAGGCGTCGTGCAGGGTGAAGAACGTCCCGTCGACGGCCTCCGAGACGGACCTCAGCTCGTCGCCCTGGCGCCGGAAGTGACTCCTGGGAAACGGCATGCTAGCAGCGCTGACACCCGGACAGAAAGGTACATTTCCACGGCGACTCACGGCCGCCGGTAGCTCTTCTGGCTGCGACATACTGTCATATCCGGCTCTAGGGAGCCGGGCAATCAGAGCCAGGGGCAAGCCAGTGAGTCGTGATATTTTATTCAGGGTAAAGGGGAAGGGATGAGGAGAGCACAGATACTCATGCAGAGGTACACTCACAGGTTGCACAGCGCAGAGGTAAGCAGCTCGTACCGGACGTGGGGGTAACAAGACGTACATCCTCACAGCGGGATACAAACACAGGAATGCTGCAAGAGGAGTATAAGCTGACACCAGACGAAGGGGCTTCAGCTTAGCAATGTGTTTATGTCGCAGCCCCGAGTCATCGAGGCTGCTCCTATTTATCCTCATTGGCAGCGCCCCAGCTGATGAAGACTAATTGGCCCCAGCCGTCCATAATGCTGCCAGCTGGGGGCCAGCTGAGACGCTGCTCAATGGGAAGCAGGGAAGAGGGAAAACATGGGCTGAGTGCCGAGACGGCATCTCAACCCATGGTGACAGAGGGCCCCCCGGGAAGACGAAGAGGAGCCGCTCGCACAGGATCAGGAACGGGAACGGCCGGAGTCGGACTCGTGGAGCTCACCGCAGCTGGGGAGAGCGTCGAGGAGGAGGGAGGAGCAGCCGAGGCAGTCTGAGGATGAGGAGCTGACGGAACAGCGGAAACAGAAGACCTGGAGGCGGAGGCTGCTGTCTTTCCCTTTCGTTGTGACGCAGGGGCAACAGCTGGCTGGGAGGCAGAGTTCTTACGGCTACCCGGAACTGGATCCGGACGGGGATCTCGCTGAGGCTTATTACGAGCAGGGTGACGATGTTTACCGGCAGAGGGCGAGGCAAAGGTTAGGCCTGGGAAACACTGCTCCTGCACAGAGACAGAGGCTAGCAGATCAGCGTACTTAGGGTAATCATGGAGTTCGGGACTGACCTCCACCAGTCTGACTGCCGCCACCACATGCTTCATAATCTGAGTAGGATGGACAGCGGAGCAAGCCTCAGCCACACGGCCCCAGATGAGCTCAGCTGTCCACTGCGTCTCTTCTGGGGAATCCTGGATGATCTCCTCCTCCGCTGTGGACGGGAACAGCACCTGGGTGACGTGGACTCCTGGGCTGGATGGGTGACAGGAACTGGATCCCGAGGCGAGGAACGGGGATGCCTCGCCTTCAGCTTCCTGCCTGAATTCCCCTCTGGTCCACGGTTCTTCTCCCGGAGTGCCGTGATTTCCGCCATCCTCGTCCTGACCTCGGCGTGGTCGGCATGGCAAGGACTGTGGTTAATTGCCGCCTCTGCGAGGTCCAAGTACCAGCGTAAGGCGTCAAGAGTGACGCCACGACGAGCGTTGGAGAACAGGCCATCTAGCTCTATAAGAAACATGATCAGCTCGTAGCCCAAGCTCCCGGAATAGCCTTTTCCTGGCGACGTCATCTCCTAACACGCTGGTACACGGAAAAAGGAAAAACTACAAGCCCCCCAAAAAACAAACTCACGGTGACCGACGTCTCGTTTTGGCTGCGACCTACTGTCATGGTTGGCCCTTGCGGGCCATTAATGAGACGCTATAGGCCAGCCGATGAGTTTGCATATTTATTAACAAGAACTACAAATGACAAAATAAACAGCCGCGGGGGGCAAAAACACGAACATTGGCTACAGCGAAGACACAATATCAATAAACACAGGCTAGGAAATACACTTACTGAAAAACAGAGAATCAAAGGGTGACTGGAGCCGGGGTTAGGGACTCCAGCCGAACATTGTACGGACCCAATGTTATGCAAGGTCGCAGCCTGGAGTAACCTCAGCTGCTCCCTTAAATAAGGCACTAGATTAATCAGGATATGAGAATGTAATTAATGGAATATGATTCAGCTGTCATGGCACAGCTCGGCTCTGACAGCCGGAAGTCCCGCCGTGACGCTGTCACAATAAAAGCCCTGGAAGGCCATATGACAACAGAACGGGGAAAATGCCAGACAGCCCAAGCGCGGACAGAATCAGCGCTCAGACCATGACACTGTGTAGTTCACCTTTCGCCTCATCATTGTTCCACGTTTTATAGACATAACACAGGGATCACCAGCTGAATCATCTGCCTGAGCAGTAAACGAGCCCTGCCCGCTCGGTTCAGCCGACTTTCACCTCAGTGAGTGGTAGACAGTTGGCGCTCCAGTACTGTACTGAGTACTTTGGTGTACAACTATTTCTAACAGATCTTTTTAGCTTGACTCAGTACGTTTTAGTGAACTGTGGATCCCATCACTAACCTCTATCCGAGGCTGCCTCTCTGCTGCCGCAACGCGAGTCTTCCATCTAAACACAAGCGTAGCACAGTATATATGCACAGGATCCTGATTGTGTTTACTAACATATTATCTTAGCCATGTAATGAAGAGGTCAAATTATCGTACATTATGGAATTTTGGGAATTACTGATCGTACATCGTGTAGAGGGCAAAACTACCATACAAATATGATCATTATCATGCATCTGGCAACATTGGCAGCATTTGACAACCTGGGTTGAGAACATGTTAGTGCTACAAATGCTTTTTCCCCCTCCTTTAAGTACATAGGTTGAAAAATCTTGTTATGCCACAATGAAAAATAACTAGATACATACATTTGACGGGATGATGCAGACGTACAGTAAAAGTCAACAAATTTTTGCTTCATTGAAACTACTAGGGCTGTGCAATATGACGACATATGTCGGGTGACCCGATTAAAAACATCTATCACTTCATATAAAGCTCTATCACAATGCTCCGCACTGTGTATATATATTTATATATTTATGTGTACATAACTTATCTTCTAAATTATTGCTCTGAGTTCTGCTATCCCTCTGCTGTTGCAATCCTGGAATTTCCCCATTGTGGGACTAATAAAGGCTTATCTTATCTTATCTTAAAAGACACATACCCCATTTCTACATGTCAGCACCCTGCATCTCCCCCGCAGTGCACCAGGTGTGTGGGTTCTGGTGGTTAGCACAGCAGTGAACTCCAAACTAATGGTTTGGTCATACAGCCACTACTTCTGTTTACCAGGGATGTGGGACATTTTCCCACCATGCTGCATCAAAGAGATATTCCTCTAACCTTGTTTTAATTGGAGGTAAGTAACGTTAACACAATCTCTCCCTAATTATAAAACAGCAAATGCTAAAGACAATGCTATGTTGCTGCTAATGGGAAACATTATAGTGTATTAGACCATCATTTCTTTGGTCTAAATTACTGCTGAGTTTCTTAATTTTGTCTGAAAAAATGTTACTAAAGCTGCAAAAGTGTGTGACAGTGACCACATACACACTAAATAAATAATAAATAAATTAAAATGTCTCGGAGGAGCAAACTGGCTCTTAATGTAACTTACTTGATTTCTAATAATTTTAAATTAGCCAAGTTGTGATAATGAATAATGTTGAAGTCATCACATGTATTTTATTACATCTCCTTTTGTGCCTTTGATTTTCAGATCCTGGCCAATCTGAATTATTTTTACAAGGAAACAAAAGGGCCTTTTCCACTAGCACGCTTTAGCGTGACACAGGACGGCTCAGCACGCTTTGTAAGCTTTTCCACAAGCCCCAACACGGTTTAACAGCTGCGATTCTCAGCCCCGCTCCAGGGCAGGGTACAGCAGTGCTGAGCTGTGCTGTGTTGTGACGTTAACAGACTGGTCGCCGCTGATTGGTCAGGTCGTAACCGGCGCTGATTGGTCAGGTTGTAACCGCCCCTCTCCTCCTCCTCATCTACCAAATCTTCACGACCTTCTCAATAAAGTTTTTGAAAAAAAAAAAAAAAAAGAATCTTCACGACCGCCTTTACTCAGCACGCAACCACTGTTGGCGGTTTCTTTTCAGTGTATTGCTGTGCTATTTTCATTTATTCTCTATCAAAAATGGCTTCGCGTAATAAGGGTGTTCCATGGACCAATAAGGAGGTGCAGTGTCTGCTCACTGCATTGTCAGACGAACGCATCCAGCGCGAGTTAGACGGAATGAAAAAATATACCGGGAGGTCTCGACATCGGAGTCCTTTAACGGTGAGTTTTAATTTTTTTTTATTGTGCGTTTTTTCGCAAATATATTCGGTAAGACGCTCAGTTTATTTATGCAATAAAAAAGCTGTTCATTTGTGGATGGATCGCTGCTTTATTGCAGCACACTGCGGACTAAAGCTTTTATTTTAATTATTCATGTGAACAATACGCTGAAATAAGCTTATGTATTCTTGTTAAAAACTATTGTCTTTTCTGTATATATTGCACTTCCGTGCTGTATTTTATTGTGTGCATTTTCCTTGTAGAATCATCCCACGCGTCCTCCGCGACAGCCCGTCCGGATTAATTCAACCGAGCCTTCCTGACCCACAGCTGGCAGAGACGGATTAATTCAACCGAGCCTCAGCACTCAGTGGTCGGCGTTTATAAAATGTCGATTAACCTTCATGTTGTGTTGCAAAGTTTTTTTTTTATTTTAATATTTTGTATATAATAAAATGGAATTGTTTTGGAAAGTGTGGTTTGTCTGTTATAACACTGAATTATAAAACAGTATAATTACATAGAAATTCCATTGCCTAGTCTGATCAAAATGATGCTGATCATCCTGTCAGGGGTCAACCATTGTAAAGGTAATGTAATTTTTAACTAGACCAAAAAAGAAATCTTTTTGTAAGCTTTCTGTTCTTTTTATTGAAATATCATAAAAAATTAGCACCAAGTCAAAGTAGGTACAAGTATATGTAAATTGAATGTTCTATCGGCATTCCAAATTCAGAGAATTACAATACTTTAGAAGGAGTGTAGCATCATCTAAACGGAAAATAATAATACTGTTGTTCCAAACGTTGACCTGAAGGTGAAAAACATGAATTTTTTTAATTCAGTACATCCAAAATGCCCTAGGATGTAAAAAATAATACAATTTGGTGTAGTCCAGTGTGCCACAGTCTCATTATTTAATACGAATAAAAACAAGTTTCAGCTCATTATTTCTAGGTCATTTGGCAGTTAATTCAAAACAAAAGTGACTTGTGTTGTTGCAGCTTAATTATGAGATAAAATTAATTGTGAGATAAAACCACAGAGCGAGCAAGGCAATAATCTTTGGATCCTTTTTTGTCTCGTGTAAATAAGGACTCAGTCGGGTGCGTAACGTCACGGGAGTGTGGCCCCGCCTCGCTGAGAATCTGCTGCCGCCCCGCTTCTAAAACCTCCTAACAAACCATCACAGCACAAGCACAACACCGTGCTAATGGAGACAGAAGCATTCCGAGCCGTAGTGAAGTGAATCGAGCCGCACCGAGGTGTGCTGGGCTAGTGGAAAACAGGCTAAGCAGGTTAAATCAGGCCAGAATGGCATCTTCAGGCTGTGGATCTACACTTAAATTTTCATTGATTTATTTCAATTACGTTTTTATTTATTGATATTTTTTGCATTCATGATGCTTAAAAACTGCACCAAAGTAAGCCAACAGCTAATTTATAACTGTAGATGGCAGTGATGGGTAACCTTCTCATTTTCTATTTTTTTTTAAAAGTTACTGCTATTGTCCTCTAGCTCAGGAAATACTTATTGTTTACTTTTTTTTAATTCATATATGATTTAGAAGAAAAACCTCATATTGCAGTGATGTAGCCAGGAATTTGGGGGGGGGGGGTGCTGAACCCCAACCACCACCACCATTCTGAACGCCCAGGGCGTTCGCCTGGGGCGAAGCTTTAGCTTCAGCCCCCTGTCAGCTACAGATTTCTTAACATTTTCAATGCAAACTACTCAAAACCTGCTCTTTATTTACATTTTTCTTTTCTTTTTTCTCCCTTTTTTTCTTTTCTATTTAGGGGGAGGGGCTTCAGCCCCCTCAGTCCCCCGCCCCCCCAGCTACGCACCTGTATTATGAGAATCAAGTGTCAAATGCACATTAAAAAACAATTTTATAACACTGCAAAATTAAGAGGGGGAAAAAGGTCCATAAAATGAATTTGCACAATTGATTTTTTCAGTATGTAATTTAAAGTTCCTTTTTTAAAGATGTTCCTTTATGTGATTGTCATATCTAAACTACAGAAATTGCAGAAAATGTATATATATATATATATATAGTATATATATATATACCATCAAATAAGATTACTTACATTGTGATATGAAATTTTCGTCATATCGGCACAGCCCTAGAAACTACTAATAAAGTAAGACACTTAATTTTTTTTATTAGCTTTGGTGTTGCCAAGTTTGTACCAATGCCAGCAAGTATTGCAGTTAGTATTCCACTAACCTGTATACTGCACAGTACAACAACAAAAATTCACGAGTAGCCACTTGAATAATAGGAGGAACATGAGCTCAAGGTCAAAAATTTGAAATTATATTTTTGTTGTGCACTCTTCTAACAAATCTGACACTGGTTAAATCGAGAGGACCTGTAATGATATGGGAAGGAACAGTTTTTGAAGTAAAAGAGGAAAAGGAGGTTGCAAAAAGCTTGATCACATATTTCTAGATGGAAAAAAAAAGGATGCCTTTCACATCTGCTCCCGGGCTGCTAACCCGTGCGATGAGGTCTGATATCAGGCCGCGGGGGTTTTCCTGGGATCTTGGGACCACTCACTTACCCTCCCCCTAGGCGAGCCAAAATCGCACCCCTGGGCCAGTGGGTGACCCTCAGCCCACACCTCCCTCACGCACTCCCCGTTAAGCACTCGCACACCCAGCGAGAGAGGCTCGGCGACGGAATCCCACCGTTTTAGAGAGGGATCCCATTAAAAGTGCATGAGTGAGCCTGTCTAGGAATCGAGACGCCCGCTCTGCCGCTCGGCCGATAGCTCCGCGCACGTGTGTCTGTCTGCACGCGTGTGCGCCCGTACACATGTGTGCGCCTGTTATTTATTCATGTCCACGTTATCAGAGCATCCGCGGCAGGCGTCGTTCACGCCGTGCACGGGGATGAACAAAAGCAGAGTGTGTGGCTGCTGACGCGGGACCGCAGGCGTTGGCGGGGGCGCGCCTCTGACCCTGGAGCGTGCAGACACAACATGGCAGAGAAGAGACGCCAGACCAGCACAGAACAAGTCTGAAGATCTGACATGATCCGAGTCTTCTTTGCTTGGCAGGGCTGCAGGATTTCCTCCCCCTGCTTTTTACCTAAAACATAATATTTTGAATTTATATTAAGTCACACGCAAGCAGAGAAAAGATGGGGAATATGGAGAAGTGTGGAAAAAAACCATAATAATGATTAATAAAATGAGCTCCCGAAGATTCCCCTTCTAGGAACTGCTCACGTGCTTCGGAGGGTTTTCTCCAGCATTAGGAACATCAAGCTTTGGTGCCCCAGCAACAGGGACTGGACCGCACCTGCTGCTTAAAGAAGCAAGACCCTGACACAAACTATAATAATAATAATAATAATAATATTGTCAAATTATCCAGTAATGCAGTATTTTCTCAAGCTCATTTTACTTTACACTTTGCATTTGATCTCCACTTTTACCCACCAATTAAACCAAACAAGTGAAATTCAACATTATGTGTTACTAGCAATTAAAATATATTCTGAAAAGAATAAAAGGGGGAGGGCGCAATTTGCACCTTAACATAAAAGCATGATTTTTTTTTCATTTTACATTTGTTACAATTATGGGAATATCACAAATACAACTCACAGCTGAGTTAAATAATATAATAAAATAGAATAGAAATAAGAATACATCAATCTATAAATGAGTTCAAATGGCTTTTTGTTTTCATCCATATAACTTCATTTCCATTAATTCGTTTCGGCTGCGTTCATATTTGTAAATATCCAGTCTCAACACTTGATAAGTTTAAATTCATGATCACTATTTCAGCTTTATCCACCAAACTCCTGTTTTACATCCGTTTTAATTAATACACAGCCAACGTAGTTAAGAGAATGATATAAAATAAGGACTAAAAGCACTAATGTTCTTACTCAGCGTGTGTTTTTTCCCTGTACCGAGCCCCGGCTTCCTCCGCTCTCTGGTCCTCCGCAGCTCTGACGTTCAGAGCTCCGAGCAGGAGGCTGCTGCCGCCGCTGACGCACTTCCAATTACGTCCGCCAGGCGGAGCCGCTCGCACGCAAACCCGGCGGAGTTCCCAGGCCAGAGGGGGCCGGATCAGAGTTGCCAGGTCCGCTTATTTCCCGCAACTTTGGACTTGTTTTTCCCTCAGAAGGTTGCTACATAATATACTCAGCTATGGTTTGCAGTTTTTGTTCTTGTTTTACCAGTTATAAGTTACAGATCTGATCAAGACACATCAAATTTGTCAGTAAGATATTTTGTTGACCCTGTAATCTATTTCTCACATTTCCCCCACACATCCATTTAAGAAATGCATTTTTATTTTTTCTATTAAAAATATTACTTTTGCAATGAAGTGAAACATGACCCGTGTACATGCATCGCTGTTGAAATAACTTAAATCAAATTGTGCACCTGTTTGTAATTTTTTCATAATATTGTGTCTGTTAAATTTATTCTTATTTTATAATTGAGTTGCCCATGTTATTCTTTTTGAATACCCTTTCTTTTTTAATTTATTAGAAAATAATAGAAAAGATTTAGCTTTGTATAGCAAGATATTGTTGCATTTCCTTGTTAGTATGTAAATAAATGCTTTAGTAAACAATGCTTATATGCAGTGTTATAGTAGTGTTTATTTTTGTTGATCAAAGTTCAAAGTGTAATTAGATTATCTAATTTCAATTTATCTGAATATATTATCTGTTAAATTATCCAGATTATTTTTTTTTTTTTTTTTATTTAAGTTTTTGTAAAGGGTATACAGGTCGTTACAGCAATGCAGTGTTTACATTTTCATCACATGTTCCCTTATTTTCTGATATTTGACATCATTGGAAGATTAATTCTTACAACACCCCTTTTTTTTTTTTTTAAAGTGAAAGAAAAAGTGAAATTAAAGAGAAAAAAAAATAAAAAAATAAAACAAACAAACAAACAAACCTGTAAAAAACAAACAAAAAGAAAAAGTAAGTAAATAAAGATAAAAGAGCATCTGAGTAGCGTTGGAACAAAGAGTGGGACCATCATTGAAATGGTATTTGTCAAAGATTAGATCTAATGGAAGACACATATGCGGTCCAGGGTTGCCAAAAGTTCATGAACACATCCATGTCCTGTCTCAGTGCGAATGTCAACTTTTCCATCGAGTAAATGTCTTGGATCACGTTAGTCCAATCTTCAGGTGTAGGACAGTCCTTCAACATCCATTTTTTAGTTAGAGCTTTTTTGCTTGCCAATATTAAAACATTGAATAAGTATTTTTCTCCTCGTCTTTCCAGTGAGTCCGGTAGTAAACCCAAATACAAAGTTACAAAAGAAAAGGGAACTGTAATTTTGAATATTTTCCCCAATATTGTCTGTACCTTGGTCCAATATTGGTGGATAACTGGGCATGACCAAAACACATGAAAATGATTTGCAGTCTTTTCACCACACAAGCGCCAACAGTTCAATCCCTTATGGGTAAATTTGTTTTGTGCAGGTGTTCTGAAAAATCTTGCCAAGTTTTTCCATCCAAATTCTCTCCACTGCAGGGATGAGGTACTTTTCCATTGCTGTTTATTTAGCTTTTCCCATATTTCCAGTTGTAAAGTGAAATTCCCCTCTTTTTCCCATCTCTCTTTTATATAAGATGTGTTGTCTCCTTTTAAGTCTTGAAGACCTTGGTATATTTTAGAAATGTATCTGAGGATCTGGGATCCCTTTATATGCCATTAAGAAGACCTTCAGAACACCTGACTGGGCCCTTTCCAAAACCTCCTTTTTAAGTATATTGTTTATGTGGTGTCTAAGCTGGAAGAACCTGTAAAGGTCTTGATTTATTAGGCCTTGTTTTTTCAAATCTTCAAAACTTCTTAAGATTTGCCCTTTAAAAAAATCGTAATATTTTATCAGCCCTTTCTCCTTCCACTTTTTAAATCTGGTGTCTGTTTTATTAGGAGTAAAGTCCTGATCATAGGCGATCCATTGCAGAAGTCGATAGGGCTCTTTAGTTTGATTCTCTCTGACTATCTTAAACCAAATTTTTAGCGGGGTCTCTATCCACGGGTTAGTGTTATTCAAAAGCTTAGGTAAGACATCGTTCCCTATTATCGCCTGTAGGGGGATGTCACTTGTTATTTGGCATTCGATCTCCTTCCATTGTGCAGTGTAGACTGGGTTACATATCTCTACTAAAGTTTTAATTTGTGCGGCTTTAAAGTAGTCCCTGATATTTGGCAGCGCGAGCCCACCTTTGTCTTTGTTTAGCTGTAGGGTTCTATATCTGATTCTAGGTCTCTTGCCCTGCCATATGAATCTTGAGATCCTTCTGTCCAGCTCCTGCCATGTTTTTTTGGGAGGTTCTACCGGTATTGTTTGGAAAAGGTATAGAAGACGTGGAAGTATATTCATTTTGACTGCTTCAATTCTTTGTGCAGTACCCAAGAATGGTATCATATTCCATCTTGCTAGGTCAGATTTTATTTTTGTCACCAGTGGATCATAGTTTAGTGATATAATTTTGTTGAGTTGTTTCGGGATATTGACCCCCAGATATTTCATAGATTCCGACTCCCAGTTAGTTTTGAGTTTGCTTAGTGAATAATGATTTGGGTCATAGTTGAATGTTAAAACTTGGGTTTTATGCATATTTAATTTGTACCCCGATAAATCTCCATACTCTGAAAAAACTGAGGTTAGTTCTGGTAAAGAAGTGTCCGGCTGCCCTAGGTATATTAAAATGTCATCAGCAAAGAGTGCTATTTTATGTTCCTTCTGACCAAGTGTAATACCTTGAATTTTTTGGTTTTGTCTTATCCATTGGCTCAGAGGTTCTATGAAGATTGCAAAGAGCAGTGGAGACAGGGGGCAGCCCTGACGACATCCTCTTTCCAGTTCAAAAGATGATGATAAATTACCGTTAATCCTTATTTTAGCTGTTGGTTTTTTATATAATGCCTGTATAGTTCTAATGAAGTTGTTATGAAAATTGAAACTGGATAAGATTCTATATAGAAAAGACCAGTCAACCGAATCGAATGCTTTTTCAGCATCTAATCCCAATATGACTGCATTTAAGTTATATTTTTTTATATGATGAATTATGTGTAAAGTGCGTCGAATGTTGTCTTGTGTCTGTCTTTGTCTTATAAAACCTGTTTGGTCTAAATGAATTAGGTCTGTCAGTATATTTTCTAACCTTTTGGCAAGGATAATGGTAAAAAGCTTATAGTCCTGATTTAGTACACTGATTGGTCTGTAGTTGGAGCACTCTAGTTTATCCTTTTCAGGTTTAGGTATAACTGCAATGACCCCTTCTCTCCAGGAGGGGGGGGGGGATTTCCCCTGTGTGGAGGACATAATTAAATGTTTTCAGGAGGAGAGGAGATAGTTGCTGTTTAAAGGTTTTGTACCACTCTGCTGTATAGCCATCAGCTCCTGGGGATTTGTTAGCTTTAAGTTTCATAATTGCTTTTTCCAATTCTTTAGGATGTATTTCTGACAGTAGTGTTTTATTTTGTGACTCCGTAAGTTGGGGAAGGTTTAATGTGTTTAGGAATGCCTCGGATGCGTTTTTATGTTTTTTGTGGGAGTATAAGTTCTTATAGTAATTCTCGAAGTTTTTAAGAATATCCTGAATTCTGAATTTTATTTCCTTTGATACTGGGTCTCTGATTTTGTAGATTGCTCTTTCTGTTTGATGTTTCCTCAATTTATAGGCTAGCAATTTTGCCGATTTACTGCCTGCTTCATAGTATTTTTGTTTCAGAAATGTAAGTTTCTTCTGGATTTCTATTGTGTAGATCTCATTTATTTGGTTTTTAATTTCCTTAATCTTGGGCGAGTCATTAGAATGAGTGTTGCCTTTGTGTTCTTTTTCTAGGTTCCTAAGTTCTGACTCTAATGTGGATAGTTTTTCTTGTCTTAGTTTCTTTTGGGTTGCCAGTTTTGCAATAATCTTTCCTCTTATTACAGCTTTACATGCATCCCACAGTATTAAAGGGGATACTTCTCCATTATCGTTTTCTTCCAAATATCTGAGAATATCTGATTCCAATTCATCTTTCAATGGTCCTTTCAGGACATTTGAATTTAACCTCCAAGAAAATGTATTATTTGTGTATTTTTGGATATTTAAGTCCATGTAGATCGGACTGTGGTCGGAGAGATCCATCAGTCCTATTTTACATGTTTTTACTCTTCCAATGTCTCTATTAAACATAAAAAAATAGTCAATCCTTGAGTAAGATGAATGTGGAGTTCAGTAAAATGTATAGTCTTTTACACTGGGGTTGAGTTCCCTCCACACGTCACAGATTCCCAATTCTTTCAGTAGCATCCGAGTTTTCCTGTTTTGGGTGTTATTTTGATGTGGGGAATTACCAGAAGCATCCCAGTATGGATTCAGTCTAAGATTGAAGTCCCCACCACATATCACTAAACCTTGAGCTTTAGTTATCATTAGGTCGAATACATTTTTATAAAATTTCCAGTTAGCCCCTGGGGGAGCATACACATTCAGCAGGGTGATATCTTCTCCCTCTAGCCGCCCAGTTACCAAACTGTATCTCCCTTCTTTATCTTTGTGTTCTGATTTTTTTTCAAATGTAATTTTGGTTGATATCAATGTCGCTACTCCCCTCCTCCTCCCTGATTTATATGAAGATGAAGAGATCATTTTAAACCCTTGTCTACTGAGTTTATTGTGTTCCACGTCTGTTAGGTGGGTTTCTTGTAAAAGTATTATTCCTGCTTTGTCTTTTTTCATTTTGCCTAGAATCTTGGATCTTTTAACTGGATTCAGGATTCCTTTTACATTATATGAAATTATTTTGGTTACACCCTGTTTCTCCATTGTGTTGTTTTGTTTAGTATAACTGTGTGGTGGCCCTCTTTTGTGCTACTCAGAAACTGAAAGAACATTAAAAACAAGAAAAACATTAAGAACATAGTGTAAAAAACTTTAAAACAAAAAGCTGTCATAAGAACTTCCTGAGCTGAGGTCTTTTTAAAGACCCTGTAAGAGCCTTGATGGAGTGAAGGCTCTGAGGGAAATTCCTCAAACTCTGTTACGTGTTGAGGGCCCTCTCTTACCACTGAAAGTAGTCCCATGCTTTTAACGTGAGTTTCAGAACCCAATCCAAACTTGTAATGATTTTTTTTTTTTTTTCCTTTTATGCCTAATCCCTGTGAAATTGTGTGCACCCTCCCACCCCCATCACATCAAACATTCACGCAAAAACAGTATTTGTTAGTATGAGGAGAACATGTGGATTATTGTCACATTTCTATTTTAACAAGTTTTTTTTTTTTTTTTTTTTTTTATTACAAAGACTTATTTGTTTCAAATAATATGATTGTTCCATGAAATGTTTTACCACATGCTGAATATGCATCTCCTTTAATGTTTGTTACCTTGTATGAGGGGGGTTGGATGTGCGGATTGATTCAAGAGAAAAGAAAAAAAAAAAAAAAAAAGGATCGCTATTCCAACCTGAAAACGGATAGTTTATCCGCGACGCTCTGGTGCTGGGTTTCCCGCTGCTGGTCCGTGGATTTTGAAGGTCTTTGTGTTGTCCATGTTTGCGCTTTGATCTTCTCACTCGGGTCTGCGGCGGGTTTAAATACCGTTACCGGGAGGCCTCTTTTCGCCATGTCAGCTGTTGCTTCTTCCGCCGAATTATAGAGACAAGTTTCATCGCCGTAGAAGACCCTTAACTTCGCAGGAAATGGTGTCTGAAAGCGCAATTTCTTCTCTCTTAACACCTTTTTCGCGTCATTGTATTCCCTGCGCTTTTTAAGGACCTCCGGGGCGTAATCGTGTTCCACGTAGACTTTTCTCTCCTGGTGCATAAATCCTTTTTTCTGCCAGGCCAGTCTTACAACCTCTTGTTTTATTTTGAAATTGGAAAATCTTACCAACACCGAACGTGGGGGCGCTTCCGCCGCCGGCCTAGCGGCTAATGAACGATGTGCCTTTTCTATCTTCAAGTCGGTGGTTTGTGGAATATCCGATTTCTCTCTTAGTAAGGATTCCACGCATTCTGCCATTGAGTTAAAACCATTTTCGGTTCCTTCTATCAGACCATGAATTCTTATGTTGTCTCTTCTTTGATTTCCTTCTTGGTCGGTTAGCTTAGCCTCTATAGCTGCTTGTCTTTTGCGTAGGTCTAGCACAGAATCTTCGAGCACTTTTATTCGATCCTCTGTTTCCAAGATTCGGTTCTCGGCCTGGTCCACTCTGCTGTTTGTCCTTTTCAATTCTTCTCTGAATTCCCGAAATTCGGCCGTAACATCTCGGCGAAATCGTCGTAGCTCCTCAAATAGTGATTTCAGGCTAACCCTTTTGTTAGCTATCACCAGTTCCTCGTCTTCTGAACGGAGATCTTCCAGTTCGGATTCTCCGGCCGATACGTGTCCTGGCCTGGAGAATTTCAGTTTCTTCTGTTTTCCTTTAGACATGATGATTTTGTCTTTTGATTTTCACTCCTCCAAAAATCCGTTAAGTTTGATATTCAAGGTGTTATCCTGGATTGGGTCTGAGAACTTCAGTGTTAAGCTGCAGTCGCCATGGCGTCCAGACCGGAAGTCATCCAGATTATTTTATAGATAAACTGTTTTTATTAATTTTTTTCTGTGTTTTTGTTGTTTTCTGCATTTAGATGCATGTTGATATACAGGATTGGGTTAAATTAATTCATTATTTTAAATAAGTTTACAGTTTGTATTAATGACTTCTTTTGAACTTTGTAAATATTATCATCACCTTCTTCTCATCAATACAAAACCTTCTTTGTTAAAATATTTGAACTATTACAATCATGTTTGTGGTTTTTCAATTGCGGGAGAGAGGAAAGAAAAAATAAAAGCACGCACACACACACACACACACACACACACACACACACACACACACACACACACACACACACACAGAGATAGGTTGAACTGTCCAAACCAAGGTCCGGATCCAGGTTCATGATTTTGTCTACATTTGGTCCAGTCAGGTTTGGTTTCACACTGATGCTTAGGAAAGTTAAGCAAGCATCTTCATCTGACACAGGATGTGGTCAGCGCTACGGAAAACACCTCAGTTGTCATGACAATGTTTGTGTAGTTAGCTCTGTCGCTGGCAAACACGATGCTCACTGTCTGAGAAGTTTTCTGCAGCTCTGTGCACGTGGCAATGAGACAGCGGCGGGGAGACACGATGCTGCTGACCTCTGCACTGGTTCACTCAGCTCAGAGATCCTGCAGCCCATCACGGACAAATTCCCCGTCACTGTCCACTCATATGCTGTGTTAGCAAGAGGCGCAGTTAGGCTAACACCGCTCCCACCTTGGCCCTCCTGCCTGTCCTCCTGTCTCCACGGGCTGTCCACACTACTGATCCACATGCACCAAAAGGTTTCTCCTCATTATAATGCAACCGTTCTGTTGCTTTAAAGAAATTCAACAAAGTCGCCTGTCTGTGTCCTTCCACTTGCATTCCTGCCCCAATTTCCTCTGATGTTAGAATGATTAAATAAATGAAGAAAAAAAATGCACACTTGAATATGGATTACAGCAACAACTTCACTGCAAACTGCCTCATCAGCAGTATTTCTGGAGCCCAACGTCCACCCAAACAAGTGATCAAAGTTGAAGAAGTTAACAGGGTGAAAATTTGATAGCGACACTATTTTGTTAGATTTTTTCACCTGGTAGTTTTACTGTGTTAACTGATGCTTACGCGTCACAGCTGTAGGAGTACCCCTGAGAAGGTCTTCCATAACATTGCCTTGCAAGACATCAATGGCATTAAAACAAGGACTGCACCTCCTCTTTGCCCCCAGCAGTTACTAGTATTAATTGCCAAGTATACATGATTAAGCAATATTACACAAGAGTGAGTGTAGTATCAATGAATATTTTAACTGGCGGTGAGTCATCGTCCGCATCGGGTGTACTACGAATCACCACCAGTTCAAATATTCATGGTACAGCAATGGACTTGAGTGTAATATTGATTTTATACAACAGTTCCACAAGCACGTTTTATTAAATGACAGCAATACCGGACAATATATTATGATTTGTTTGTTTAACCATTTATTTTGCACAGCTGAGAAAAAAATAGTCCCTTCTAAATGTAGCCAGTAACTGTTGCTAAACATCTCAGTCAGCATGAAGACGTCTATTGTCATGTCACACACATGTAAACAAATTAAATATTGTCAAGTGCAAAAGTCAGTGCTTATAATACATACTGGTCACCTGTTGAATTGGTACCACAGAAGGGCCGAGATCAAAGTGGCCAATGCTGGTGGCTAGTTAGCATGCTAGCAATCTGGCTTCGGCACATTTCACTTGCTTTTTCTTGGCATTTTCAGATGAAACAAAGAGTCCATCACCACAAATGTATTGTGGTTTGTTAAATGAGGCAATAAATCCACCTCTAGCCTTGCCTATTTATTTTAAACAGATGTCAATTTGCTTAAGGATGTTTACAAAGGTAGACAAACTGAATAAATCTTTCTTTAAAAAAAAAAAAGTTGGACTTCTGGGTCATTGAGATGATTTTTCAAACACCGCCTCACTGTAAAAATTAAGGTGTCAAACACAGTATTGCAATTCTCATATAAGAAGTCAGTGGTCAAAATGATAGACTGGACACTAAATAACTGTTAGTAATTAACGGTTACTAGAACACCTTTGAAGTGGAGTGATACATATCCAGTGAAACATTAGAGTGCAGTTATCATGGAATATAGTAACTCCTGGAATCCCTATTGTCCAATCAAACTGCTCGGTCAGAACTAACTGTTGTATAAAATGAAGTAATGATGAGGAAGCAGTAAAATAACTAGTATAGGATGTTTTTTTTAATAACTGGGCCAGTGCTGGAGTATTTTTTAAAAAGTCAATTGTTCCTTTTTTCGATTTATACGTCTACTGTTATTTTATTGCATGCCTTTTTTTTCTTTTCCCACGTTTAATTTTTGTGTATTTCATCTTCTCTTCTCTTCTCTTCTCTTCTCTTCTCTTCTCTTCTCTTCTCTTCTCTGAGCTCCAAGGACATACAGTATGTAGGGGGGAGTATGTGGAGTGCGCTCACTGGTGCTGACAGCTGTCACTTTGAGTGGCGCTAATGCAGTGAGGCTAACCTGAAATGAGCAGGGACAGGCTTGTAGCTCAGTGCTTCACTGACCACCTCCTTTCTCCTCCATGGGGAGAGGCAGCAGCAGGAGTACGCGGTGAAGGGCTGAGGTGCAGGGCGCTTCGACAGGTTTGGTGGAGATAAGGCAGAGGATATAAGAGGGGTCAGGGGGTGATGGTGTGGTTAGCACTAACAGTGGGGCTCTGAAAGCGATCCAGTGGAGAGGCCAAAAGAAAAAAAAAAGCCTGCAGGATGGGGAGGAGGAGGAGGGAGAAAACTGAAAAGAAGGGGGAGAGGCGAAAGAGCTGCGATGGAAAATGAAGGTTTTTAACGGAGGAAATAGTTATTGGTGGGCTCAGTAATAATCAGAAGTTAAAACTATATCAGTAGTGTGGGATTTAAGAGTTATTATGGTTAGTATTTTTATTAAAACTACAGTCACAAATACCCTCGGCTGCGAGCACCATACAAACGATTTTTGGACCATTTCGTATGGCCTTCTTAAGGCGGCCATAGGAGAATCCAGCATTCACGGACAGCCTGTAAGTTCATGACCAGGTCGATGGTCTGGTTCAAGATTTCTACGAACACCCCACAAAAACCCCTCACTGTAGGATGGCTGTACGAATGCCATAGGAACAACATAAGAACTACGCAAGATGTTGCCATAAGTATGCCTCGAGAACACCTTAAGTTGTACTTCAGGGCCCATTATAGGTCGTAGGAAATGCTGTACAACATCATGATTCAATAGTGCCAGAGACTCAAATGCAGAGCATAATTCACCAGAGGAACAACAGATACAGGTGAACATTTCAAACGATTTATTGAAAAGCAAACATAAATAAATAAACCCACTGAGAGGAGCACACAGCCTGCAGGGAGAGGAAAAGGAGAAACAGTTAATATGGAAATATTTGAGGAAGAGGGATTGAGTAAGGGAGAAAAGGAGAGACTTACTCCTATGAGCAGAGGACCCGGCTGTGGGACACAGTGTGCAGTAGGTGGATGAGTTGGTTGGAGGTGCAGGTGAGCGTACGCAGCCCCAGAGTGATTTGACAGTGGAGGGGTGTTGTGCGCATACTCCACCCAGGACAGATGGGAGCTCCAGGTGATGGGCTTGAAGCAAGCCACACATCTCAGGGTGGCCTCCAGGGACTGGTTGGCATGCTCGACCTAACCGTTGCTTTGAGGGTGGTAACTGGAAGTGAGGCTGGAGTGTTCTGTCATGATTCAATAGTGCCAGAGACTCAAATGCAGAGCATAATTCACCAGAGGAACAACAGACACAGGTGAACGTTTCAAATGATTTATTGAAAAGCAAACATAAATAAATAAACCCACTGAGAGGAGCAGGAGGTGTCCGGACGAGTTGGTTGGAGGTATAGGTGAGCGTGTGCAGCCCTGGAGTGATTTGACACCGCTGAAATGGCAGCAACCCAACGGTCCAGCGTGGAAACATTCACAGACTGGAGCTTTTAAAGCTGGCAGATGAGGAAGCAGCAGGTGTGCGCAATCACCCAGGTGAGCGCAATCAACTTCGGGAGCCAAGAGGAAGGCAGGAGGAGAAACACAGAGGGAGGGGGAGCACGCTCACCTGATCATCACATACAAATCCCCATTCGTACAGAGATTTGTATATGGCAATATATACACTACCCCCTCATGGATTGTCACCTTATCGTGGTGGGGGGGTTTGCGTGCCCCAGTGATCCCAGGAGCTATGTTGTCCGGGGCAATTTGCCTCTGATAGGGTCTCCCAAGACAAACTGGTCCTGGGTGAAGGGCCAGACGAAGAACGATCCAACAGACTCTCATGATAAATTGTATATCAAGGATTCAGTGTACCCCGCCCGGTATGGGGTTACCGGGGCCCCACCCTGGAGCCAGGCCTGGGGGAGGGGCTCGAAGGCTAGCGTCTGGTGGCCGGGTTTCCACCCATGGGACCCGGCCGGGCTCAGCCCGAAGGAGTTACATGGGTCCGCCCTCCAGTAGGTTCACCACCTGCAGGAGGGATCATGGAAGTCCGGTGCTATGTGGATTAGGTGGCAGTCAAAGGCGGAGACCTTGGCGGACTGATCCCAAGCTTTCTAAACTGGCTTTTGGTACGTGGAATGTCACCTCTCTGGTGGGGAAGGAGCCTGAGCTGGTGTACGAGATTGAGCGATACCGGCTAGATATAGTCGGCCTCACCTCAACACACAGCTCCGGTTCCGGAACCAGTCTCCTGGAGAGGGGCTGGAGCTTGGCCTTTTCTGGAGTTGCCCCGGGCGAGAGGCGACGAGCAGGGGTAGGTATTCTTGTATCGCCCCACCTTGCTGCCTCTATATTGGAGTTTTCCCCGGTGGACGAAAGGGTTGCTTCCCTGCGCCTTCGGGTTGGGAAACGGGTCCTGACCATCATTTGTGCCTATGCACCAAATGATGTTTCAGAGTACCCACCCTTTTTGGAGTCTGTGACTGGGGTGCTGGAGGGTGCTCCTCCTGGAGACTCCATTGTCCTACTGGGGGACTTCAATGCGCACGTGGGCAACGACAGTGAAACCTGGAGGGGGGTGATTGGGAGGAACGGCCTGCCCGATCTGAACCCGAGTGGTGTTCAGTTATTGGACTTCTGTGCTAACCACAGTCTGTCTATAACGAACACCATGTTCAAGCATAAGGGTGTCCATATGTGCACCTGGCACCAGGACACCCTAGGCCGCAGGTCGATGATCGATTTTGTTATCGTATCATCAGACCTGCGACCGTATGTCTTGGACACCCGAGTAAAGAGAGGTGCAGAGCTGTCAACTGATCACCACCTGGTGGTGAGTTGGATCCGATGGCAGGGGAGGAAGCCATTCAGACCTGGTAGACCCAAACGTATAGTGAGGGTGTGCTGGGAGCGTCTGGCTGAGGCCCCTGTCCGGGAGGTCTTCAACTCCCACCTCCGGAAGAACTTCAACCACATTCCGAGGGAGTCTGGAGACATGGAGTCTGAATGGGCCATGTTCTCCACCTCTGTTGTTGAAGCGGCAGCCCAGAGCTGCGGCCGCAAGGTGGTCGGTGCATCTCGTGGTGGCAACCCCCGAACCAAGTGGTGGACACCAGTGGTGAGGGGGGCCATTAAGCTGAAGAAGGAGTCCTATCAAGCTTGGTTGGCTTGTGGGACTCCCGAAGCAGCTGAGGTGTACCGGCAGGCCAAGCGGAGTGCAGCTCGGGTGGTTGCTGAAGCAAAAACCCGGGTATGGGAGGAGTTCGGTGAGGCCATGGAACAAGACTTTCGGTCGGCTTCAAAGAGATTCTGGCAAACTGTTCGGCGGCTCAGGAGGGGAAAGCAGCTCCCCGTCCACACTGTGTATGGTGCGGATGGGACACTGTTGACTTCAACTGGGGATATCGTCGGGCGGTGGAAGGAATACTTCGAGGATCTCCTCAATCCCACTGATACGCCTTCCACAGAGGAAGCAGGGTTTGGGGACGAGGGGGATGACTCGCCTATCACAGGGGCTGAGGTCGCCAAGGTGGTTAAAAATCTCCTTGGTGGCCGGGCCCCGGGGGTGGACGAGATTCGCCCCGAGTACCTCAAGGCCCTGGATGTTGTTGGGTTGTCATGGTTGACACGCCTCTGCAACATTGCGTGGAGGTCGGGGGCAGTGCCTTTGGCATGGCAAACCGGGGTGGTGGTTCCTCTCTTCAAAAAAGGGGACCGGAGGGTGTGCTCCAACTTTAGAGGGATCACACTCCTCAGCCTCCCTGGGAAGGTCTATGCCAAGGTACTGGAGAGGAGAGTCCGGCCGTTGGTCGAACCTCGGATTCAGGAGGAGCAATGTGGTTTTCGTCCTGGCCGTGGCACATCGGACCAGCTCTTTACCCTCTCGAGAATTCTTGAGGGTTCGTGGGAGTTTGCCCAACCAGTTTACATGTGTTTTGTGGACTTGGAGAAGGCATTTGACCGCGTCCCTCGTGGATTTTTGTGGGGGGTGCTTCGGGAGTATGGGGTATCGGGCTTGTTGTTACGAGCTATTCGGTCTCTGTACGACCGTTGTGAGAGTTTAGTTCGCATTGCCAACACTCGGTCGGAGTCATTCCCAGTGAGAGTTGGACTCCGCCAGGGCTGCCCTTTGTCACCGGTCCTGTTCATAATTTTTATGGACAGGATTTCTAGGCGCAGCCAGGGAATGGAGGGTGTCATGCTTGGTGACCACAGGATCTCATCTCTGTTGTTTGCAGATGATGTTGTCCTGTTGGCTTCATCCAGCAATGACCTACAGCTCTTGCTGGGACGGTTTGCCGCTGAGTGTGAAGCGGCTGGGATGAGAATCAGCACCTCCAAGTCCGAGTCCATGGTCCTCAGCCGGAAAAAGGTGGATTGTCCTCTCCGGGTTGGGGACAGGCTCCTGCCCCAAGTGGAGGAGTTTAAGTATCTTGGGGTCTTGTTCACGAGTGAGGGGAAAATGGAGCGAGAGATCGACAGACGGATTGGAGCAGCATCTGCAGTGATGCGGACGTTGTACCGGTCTGTTGTGGTGAAGAGGGAGCTTAGTTCTAAGGCAAAGCTGTCGATTTACCAGTCAATCTACGTTCCTACTCTCACCTATGGTCACGAGCTTTGGGTAATGACCGAAAGAACGAGATCGCGGATACAAGCGGCTGAAATGAGCTTTCTCCGTAGGATTGCTGGACTCACCCTCAGAGATAGGGTGAGGAGCTCAGTCATCCGGGAGAGGCTCAGAGTAGAACCGCTGCTCCTCCACATTGAAAGGAGTCAGTTGAGGTGGTATGGGCATCTGATTAGGATGCCTCCTGGACGCCTCCCACTTGAGGTGTTTCAGGCACGTCCCACTGGGAGGAGACCCCGGGGCAGACCCAGGACTCGGTGGAGAGACTATGTCTCCCAGCTAGTCTGGGAACGCCTTGGTATCCCCTCTGAAGAGCTGGAGCAGGTGGCTGGGGAGAGGGAAGTCTGGGCTTCTCTGCTTGAACTGCTGCCTCCGCGACCCGGACCTCCGGAAAAGCGGTAGAAGATGGATGGATGGATGAATATATACACTACCGTTCAAAAGTTTGGGGTCACTTAGAAATTTCCTTATTTTTGAAAGAAAAGCACTTTTTTTCAATGAAGATAACTTTAAACTAATCAGAAATACACTCTATACATTGCTAATGTGGTAAACGACTATTCTAGCTGCAAATGTCTGGTTTTTGGTGCAATATCTACATAGGTGTATAGAGGCCCATTTCCAGCAACTACCACTCCAGTGTTCTAATGGTACAATGTGTTTGCTCATTGTGTCAGAAGGCTAATGGATGATTAGAAAACCCTTGTGCAATCATGTTAGGTCTGCAATGCTGTAATTGCTGCAAATGGAGGATTCTTTGATGAAAGCAAAGTTTGAAGGAAAAAATTATTATTTCAAATACAAATCATTATTTCTAACCTTGTCAATGTCTTGACTATATTTTCTATTCATTTTACAACTCATGGTGGTAAATAAGTGTGACTTTTCATGGAAAACACAAAATAATTGTCTGGGTGACCCCAAACTTTTGAACGGTAGTGTATATATATGGAGATTCATATGGAGCTTCATACAGCATGTGTAAGGTGGTAGTGAGGCGCTCATAAGGTGGAAGTATGTCATTTGTGCAACGTTTTGTGCCGACAAAATGTACCAAAAGCTGTAAGATCTTACTACCAATGACTTGAGAGTCCTGTGAGTTGCTCAAAAAGTTTTGTAAAGTTTTGTAAGTATACCATAGGAAGATCCCAAGGCACCCTTCCAAAGAATGTAGGGGCATCATACGACAGAAAAGCACCTCGTTTCTCAGGAATGCCTCAAGTTGCTCTTGTGAACTGAACAGCAGTCATAAGAAACTATGCCCCCCTCCACGAATGTCTGCAAACTCTAGAAATTATAGGAACTGGGAGATTCTTACAAACCCATCGTTCATAACAATCTTTGTGACTGTAGCTTAAGTCTCACAAATTTCAGCTATGAGAAGAGTCTTTGAAATGGAGACTTTTAATTCCACTCCAGCTAGACAGATTCTGCGTTTGTTTAGAAATATGGTGTAATGGCATCCAAAGGGGAGGAAGAGTTACACCAATCAAAACGTATTTACTGACAGTGTCACATTTACAGATTTTTAAAAAAAACTTTTGTGAGATTTGGGTGATAAATCAGTAACCTGTGACAGTTTCTTGAAGTTCCTATTTATTGCAGTTTCAAGGATTGCATGTCCACCAAACGTGTTTTTTGTTGCCCGACCGCCCTGAGCTTTTTTTTCCTGTGCTTGTGCGCTGTACTCTGGGAAAAAAAAGTCTGTGCCCTGTACCCCAGCAACAGCTTGTCACTCTCAGCTCAGCACTTCCGCTTTTCCTATTGCCAGACTTTCCACTGATTTTTTAATAGCAGCCTCTAAATAACAATGGACAGGAAACGTTTTCTAGCAGCTCTGGATGTAAAATATGATGACACGGAAAGCAGGAGTCTGAGTACAGACTAGGATGTCCCGCTCACGCAGCAGTTCTGATTGGCTGCTTGGTCTGACATTGACGAGCTCAGCTGCAGTCTCTGAAAAGCTGCACTTTTTTCAGCTCTGAGCGTCCTGAGCGCCACAACAAAAAACGTCCACTGCCAAAAGCATTTCTGCTCCGAGGGCGCTCAACACTGTAAACACTGGACTACATAGAGAATGAATGGAAAATAGCCACCCAGAGCAGAAAAAATGCGTTTGGTGGACATGCAGGCTTGTGACATCCTCAGTGATGGGGGTCGGGGGGGGGGCTGAAAAGTTCATATTGGTCAAATTTTGTGGTTTGTTTTTCAACATAGTCTCAGCTTCTGTCCACACACTTCTCCCATTGGTGTTGCAGCGCTTGGATCCCTGCATTTGAAAAATAAATCACATTTGGTCAAATTTGACCACTATGAATTTTTCAGCCCCCCCTCGTATGGCTGTATGTCCACCAAAAGTGTTTTTTCTGCTCTGGGCGGCTATTTTCCATTCATTCTCTATGTAGTCCAACGTTTACAGAGCTGAGCGCCCTCTGCGCTGAAACGCTCTCGACGGTGGCCATTTTTTGTTGCGGCGCTCAGAGTTGAAAAAAGTTCAACTTTTCAGAGACTGCAGCTGAGCTTGTCAATGTCAGACCTTAAGCAGCCAATCAGAACTGCTGCGTGGGCGGAACATAGGACGCCAGTACTAGTCTGTACTCAGACTCCTGCTTTCCGTGTCATCATATTTTACATCCAGAGCTGCTAGAAAACGTTTCCTGTCCATTGTTATTTAGACACTGCTATTAAAACATAAGTAGAAAGTCTGACAATTGGAAAAGCAGGAGTGATGAGCTGAGAGTGACAAGCTGTTGCTGGGATACAGGGCACAGAGAGCGCCGCACACAAACGCTGAAAAAAATGCTCAGGGCGGTCGGGTGACAAAAAGCGCATTTGGTGGACACGCAGCCTAAATGAAACATTCCTGCGTTATTTTATTCAAGATTGCCAACTTTCAGCTACAAGTTGGAGTGAGATTCCAATACAGTGGACGTGAACCGGGCCGACACTGTGGAGACTGGAAGGTTTTTCAATTGTAAAGTCATTTGATTAATCACACTGTCTCCACAGGGCGTTTAAACTTACCATGACATCAAAAGAGAAGCCCGGTCTCACCTAAAACTCATGGAAATAGTTTCTCACTCTGAGAAAACGTGTTTGACACACGAGAAAAACATTTTTTTTCACGTGCGGTGGATACGCAGCGTTTGGACGGTTGGGAAACGTTTCTCTGCTGCTTTCTCCATCTTTAACCATTAGAGGAGGTGATGCCTAGCCCCAACCTTTCCCCTGACCTTAATCATTAGTGGAGTAAGTGCCTAAATGTAAAATAAGTCAATGTAATAAAAGGCTGAGTGCTGGACGCCTAGGCTGGGCTGTCTTATGGGACCCATGTGGGTTTGTCCACGGCTTCCATGTTGGCCCCATCTGTGATTGCCCATTAGACTTTACCTGTGGTGCAGGTAAGCAGGTGATCCGTTTACCCACTTTAAACCCAACTGAGGGGTTAATGTGGGTGAGCGGGTTTTAGTAACACGTGTCGTAGAAAAAATTGTGAAAAAAAGTGAAAATTTATAAGGAAAAGTGACAAATTTACAAGAAACAGCAAATTTATCAGAAAAATTCACAAATTTACTCAAAAAAAGTGAAAATTTAGGAGAAAAGGTTTACAAGAAAAAAAACACCTTAAATATACAAGAAAAAACTAAAACATTTTTTGTAAAATTACTTGAAGAGTTATAAACTTACAAGACATTTTTTGCAAATCTACAAGAAAAAAACTCACATTTATGAGGAAAAAAATTTGAAAAATTGGCAAATTAACAAAAAAGTAGCAAATATATGAGTAAATATATTGAAAATGTATGAGAAAAAAGTCCCAAATTTATGAGAAGTTTGTTTATATGTTGCTCCAGATATACAAGAAAAATGCCTCAAATTTATTGGAGAAAGTCACAAATTAAAAACAAAATGGCAAATTTACAAGGAAAAAAGCAACAGATTTATGAGAAAAAGTTGCCAGATTACAGTAAAAAAGTGGCAAATTTATGAGAAAGTTCCAAAATTTCAAGAAAAAATTAGCAAATTTGCAAGACAAAAGTCACAATTTCACAAGAAAAACTAACAAATTTATGAGAAAAAAGTTACAAGTTTACAGTAAAAAAAGTTGCAAATTTATGAAAAAAGTCACAAATTTACTAAAGAAGTTTATGAGAAAGTTTCAAATTTTCAAGAAAAATGTATCAAATTAGGGGGAAACAGTCACAAATTTACAAGAAAATAGCAAATTTATGAGAAAATAAGTTGAAAATAGGTAAACGGATAAAGTCCAGTGGGAAAACGCAGATGGGGCCAACATGGGGCCCACAGACAAACCCACATGGGACCCAGAAGACAGCTCAGCTTTAACCTTTGGTGGGGCCCACATGGACATGCTGGCTGGGGAACGGACTTTACGCTGGATGCCCTTCTTGATGCAACCCTCCACATTCACCTGGGCTTGAAACCAGCACAAGGAGTACACTGTGAGAACCTTGTGGCTGGGTAACCAACGTTCCTTTCTTCATTCCATTTATGCTGAGCACCAAGCTAGAAGGCTAGGACCCACAACCTCCCAGCTGTGGGGCAGATGCTCTGTCACTCTGGTCAAACCACGCCTGTCTTGACCACAGCAAGGTAAGACAATTATGAAGCATCCATCCATCTTCTTCTGCTTAATCCTTTTTTGGGTCGCGGGGAGGCATCATGCTTTTAATCTGAAGGTCCATGCCAGTTGTTTTTCACCTCTTGGGTAGCCAGAGAACGCCAGCAATGGTAAAGAAAACTGATAATACACGGTATAAAACTGAACTGAAGACAAGTAAAACACAGATGTTCAGTGGCTTTTACGTTAAGTCCAATTTAAATTCAAGTATCTTGCACCCCTTTATGCCAGTGCTGAGACCCTATGTGAGGGTCCCTCTATGTATTGGAAGAAGTTTGAGGAAACTTTGAGGAAAAAGAAACGCGGGAGGTAGGGGTGGGATGAAGGTATGAAGAAGCGACAATTGTGTCTCTAAGAGGACTCAGGCTCATTATAAGAGCTGGTGTCAGACTTTGTCTTCCCCCCGGATCTCTATGAATGTCAAATGCATGCTCACTCTGAATCCCCATGTCTGTGTTTGTGTGTGTGTGTGTGTGTGTGTGTGTCCCACCCTGTGCATATCCACGGTGTGTGCTGATTCAGCTCGTTATCTGATGGAGCCGCAGACAGAATGAGTTTAAATCTCAGCACTGCCGTAAGCTCTCTCAGTGCTTCATCTATCGCTTGCTCTCGCTCACTCACTTTCTCTTCGATACTTCAGAGGTATACGCTCTCCGCGAAGGATGGCTGGCTGCCATATCAAAAAGTAAGACAAAGAAAGGAAGTGTTGTTTTAATAAAAGCCTTATGTGGAAATACTTTCAGAATCTCTCAGATTTGACAAACACTGTTTTAGTTTGAAAAGAGATGCAGGGTTGACAGGCTATTAGCATGTCATCTAAACATTCGCAACTGTGAATGACATCACACACTGGTCAGATTCATTAAATCTGTCAGTAAATTTAGTGTTAGTTGCCTTCGAACTAAAAACCAACTCCAGATTAATGAATGCTGTATAAAATCCAGTTTGATAGTAGGCATGTAAGTTCATAAATGCCAGTCGATCTTAAATTTACAGTGCACTCCTGGTGGACAGCAATGAGGAAATATCCCAGCCAGCATGTTCATGTGGGCCACACCAAACATTCAACCTGGGCTGTCTTATGGGTCCTTTTATGTCTGTAACTGAGGGTGAATGACGAGACTTGGGGTGGAACTGAACACGACTTTATTGCGGACTCACACAAATGATACAGACGCTCCCGTCAGGCACAAAGGCGATCAAAGAGACCACCCCTCTTTCCTACAGCCCTCTTATACTCCGGGTGGTGGTGGAACCGGAAAGGTGGAGCCACCACCCATGTCACACAATAGTACGTCCCATGAACAACATCACCCCCGCCCCCCCTTTAAAATGGTCCAAAACACACATACAATCGAGACCTTCCCCAATTTGGAACCCGAATCACGCACTAAAACAGAACAGAAATATACCAAGGCCTATAACATTCACACAAAACAACTAAAGCTAGGGGGAACAGGTGGACTACTGTCCCACTCCCACATGGCTAGACGGATTATTCTACCGTCTCTGCTAAAACACAGTCCTTTAACATAAAATTGCCTTGCTCCTAAAATAAATAATCTAAAACAATCCCCTTAACAGAACATATATACAAACAGGTTATTTCCCAGTAACCAACCAAACACAATACTCAGTTATCATTCATATGAACACCATGCAATAATCATATCACCCCAAACATCAGTCTGCCCCAGTAGAGAAACCACCCCCTGGAAAACTATCAGACGGTTCCCCTCCAGACCACCTTCTTCTCTTTGCGCCCAGGGATGGCTCGTGCCGCCATCCAAACACCTTCTTCTCCTGCTTGACACGCTGCAGCTTGTTGGGATTCTGCCATGAGCCATCAGGCAGCTGAAGGTGGCCATCCTCCCGAACCACTACTACCTGCAGCCACCCCTGGTCATCCTATCGCTTGCGCTTGTCCAGCACTCCTCTCGACCAGGCCTCCTCCCTGGGTTGGACCACATCAGCGACCCCCAGAGGAGCCCGACTCAGCTTCCATTGTCCCTGTGTGGCACGTTGTTTTACTGTGCCAGCTGGTCCTGCCCCGCTCACTTTCATTTTGGCTGTCAGTGAAGCCGTTGTGACCTCCTGCTCCTCGGTACCTCCCAGCCGAACTCTGGAAGCAGAATGGGCCATCCACTCGGCTCCACCCGCCATCACGGGCGTCCCACCATGCTGCCCAATTCCCTCAGCTAGGGTTACTTGGCCTCTGGTACCGGAACCCTCCCGCAGTGGCCCTGGGTGGGGTCTGTTCTGCTCGTCTTCCAGAATACTAGGCCAAGGTTTGTCCCATACAGCATCATCCACCACTCGCAGAATCGGCCAGTCCCACAAACCACGGCCCGACCACTCCTCTCCTACGCCGCTGGTGATGGTGAAGCCCAGTCCATAAAAAAGGTCACAGCCCATAACGTTCTCGCCACTGGCAGTCACCACAAACTGCAGGTTGGACACCTTCGCCGACTTGTACCGAGCTGTCAGTTCCACCGATCCCACCGTGGCCAACCTCTTTCCACCATACCCACACAGCGACGCTGAACGACCTCTTATTCGTTAATATGGGAAGAAACTCCTCACTGTGGGCCAATTCAACACAGACCTCACCGCGCCGTGTCAATCAGCAGCGGCACCTCCACCCCGCCCAATTTCACCATACAGCACATACGACCATCAGTGCTCGGGGAGACGGTGTGGATGACTGTTGGAGTTGGAGTGGGGGAGTCCACTTTGCGTCACTGTTCACCCCGCTCAAACCTATTACAGGCCCTGGCCTGTGATAATGATGTGATGATGTGAAAATGATGCAGAAGTCGGCACTTGCCGCAGCATTTTCCTCTTGCCGGACACTCTCTAGCCTTGTAGCGGTGCTTGGTGGACCCACAAACCAAACACCTGGGCGATCCCAGGGCAGACCTTATCTTCACAGTGGTACCATACTCCTCCTGCATGCCATCATCGCTGTCCGGGTCCACAGCCTGCGCCGTTGATTATGATTCATACTAGCGAAGTGTAGCTCTCTCACTGAGGTCACTTGACAATTTGTCCGCTGCTTCACATTGCTGAGCTATCTCGACAGCCATGGCTAGTGTTAATTCGCTGGAGTGCGTGAGCAGCCTCGACCTCAACGTTGAGCAAAGCATGTGTTCTGCCAACTGGTCGCGGACCATCTCTTCCTCCAATGCTCCAAACTGGCAGTCCCTGGCCAGCTGACACAGGTCCGCAACATATCATTGTACTGACTCGCAGGTCCGCTGGTGGCGCTGCTGAAACTGGATCCTCTGGACGATAACATTCTCAGGGGCGTGAAAATGTTGCGCCATTAGCTCAACAACATCCTCAAAGCTATCACTAGCACCCAAGGTAGCAAGGATACGCTGTCCTTCCATACTCAAATTACGAACCAGTATTGCCCGAGCCCACATCTCCTTCAGTTCACCAAGGTTCAGAGCCACTAGGTAATTCTGGAACGCGGTGAACCATCTCACCCAAGGGACCAGAGGCTTGCTGGGAAGCTTTAGAAATGGCTGAATGGTAGCGACTCCCGCGTCCATACTTATCCTCGTCGCCAAATGTTATGTCTGTAACTGAGGGTGAATGACGAGACTTAGAGTGGAACTGAACATGACTTTATTGCGGACTCACACAAATGATACAGATGCTCCTGTCAGGCAGAGAGGTGGTCAAAGAGACCGCCCCTCTTCCCCACAGCCATCTTAAACCCTGGGTGACGGCGAAAGGTGGAGCCACCACCTGTGTCACACAATAATATGTCCCATGAACAACATCACAGGTCCCATGTGGGTTTGTTCACGGGTTCCATGTTGGGCCCATCTGTGTTTGCCCACATGGACTTTACCTGCTTTCAACTTATTTTCTCGTAAATTTGCACCTTTTTTAATTGTAAATGTGAAACTTTTATCCTCATAAATTTGTTAGTTTTTCTTGTAAAATTGTGACTTTTTTCTTTCATATTTGCTAAATTTTTGTTGTAATTTTGGAACTTTTTCATAAATTTGCCATTTTTTTACTGTAAACTTACAGCTTTTCCTAATAAATTTGGGACTTTTTTCTCATAAATTTTCAATTTATTTGCTCATATATTCTTTGGTTAATTTGCAACATTTTTTTTCAAAATTTTTTCCTCAAATTTGTGACTTTTTTCCTTGTAAATTTGCTAATTTTTTCTTGTAAGTGTAACTCTTTCAAGTATGAAAATGAAGCAAGATGACCGTAATCAATTAGCCAAGTTAGAAGCCTGTCTTAAAGAAATCAAAGCTTGGATGACTTGTAATTTCCTGCTATTAAATTCACATAAGACTGAAGTCATTCCAGTTGGTCCTTAGAACCCTAGAAATACCTTTCCAAATCAAACTTTTAGTCTGGATGCAGTTACACTTTCTCTTAATAGCTCTGTGAGGAACCTTGGAGTTATTTTTGATCAAGATCTGTTTTTTAATTCACATATTAAATTCGTTTCTAAGACTGCCTTCTATCATTTGCGTAATCTTGCCAAGATTAGGAGCATCTTGTCTCAGAGTGATGCTGAGAAACTGATTCACGCTTTTGTTAGCTCTAGATTAGATTATTGTAGCTCTTTATTATCAGGTTGTCCTAAAACATCTTTAAAAAGTCATCAGCTGATCCAAAATGCTGCAGCAAGATTTTTAACAGGTACTAGAAAGAGAGATCATATCTCTCTGGTTCTGGCCTCCCTTCATTGGCTTCCCATAGAGTTTAGAATTAAGTTTAAAATCCTTCTTCTCACTTACAAAGCTCCAAATAATCAAGCCCCTTTTTATTTAAAAGATCTGTCACTACCATATTATCCTAACAGAGCACTACACTCCCAAAATGTAGGATTACTTGTAATACCTAGAATCTGAAAAAAGTACAATGGGAGGCAGAGCCTTCAGTTATCAAGTTCCTCTCCGGTGGAACCAGCTGCCAATCTGGATTCAGGAGTCAGACTCTATCTCTGTTTTTCAGAATAGGGTTAAAACCTTCCTTCTTGATATAGCCTATAATTAGGGAGGGATCATGTGCCCCTGAACCCTCCCTTAGTTATGTTGCTAATAGGTTTAGACAGCCAGGGGACCTCCAACAATGCACTGGGCTTCACTCCTTTCTTCACTCTCGTGAAATATTGTTTCTGGTCATTAACATCTGTTTGTTCTCTCCCATACATTGAGTCCCCGTTGTGCTGTTTGCTCTCTACATGTCTGTTCTTTTCATCTTCTCTATTCTCTCACCTCCCAGCCAGTCGCAGCAGATGACTGCCCCTCCCTGAGCCTGGTTCTGCTGGAGGTTTCTTCCTGTTAAAAGGGAGTTTTTTCCTCTCCACGGTCGCCAAGTGCTTGCTCACAGGGGGTCGCCTGATTGCTGGGGTCTTTCTGCAATTGTGGGGGTTTCCCCTACAGTTGAAAGTGCTATGACATGACTGTTGTTGTGAAATGGCACTATATAAATAAAGTTGAATGGAACTGAATTGAAAAGTAATTTTACAAATTTTTCTTGTGAATTTGCAACTTTTTTCTCCTAAATTTGTGACTTTTTTCTAGTAAATTTCACTTTTTTCTTGCAAATTTGTCACTTCTTTCTTAAATTTCAATTTTTTTTCTCATAAATTTGTGACCTTTTTCTTGTAAATTTGCTAAAAATTTTCTTGTAAGTTAACTCTTCAAGTAGTTTTACAATTTTTTTTCTTGAAAATTTGAAATTTTTTTCTCTTAAATTTGCGACTTTTTCCAACTAAATTTGTGACTTTTTCTCATAAATTTGCTACTGTAGGCGACTCTAAGGACATAATTCACCACAATGCGTGTTCATGTACAGAATGATCTGTTTAGGAGTGATAGTTTTGCTCTCAGGCTTTCTAGTCAGACATCTCTCTAGGCAGCCTCGGAAGGACGTCAGCTCAGAGAAAATAGAGAACTAGTGGTTTTTAGTGGTTGTTCTGTCTCTCAGAATCAGAATCAGAATCAGAATCAGGTTTATTGCCATTGTTCATGTAGTACACAAACTAGGAATTTGTCTCGGTACAATGCTGCAACATTAAACATGATAAGATAAGAGAAATAAACTATACATGTAATAAAGTGTAGGATAAGATTTTATTTATATTTTATTCTCTGCTGCTGAGAATAAAAATGGCACGCCTGCTCATGCGAGAAAACGGAAGAAATTGCCAGTCTCTTTATTCCTGCAATTCCTACATTGGTGACCCCGACGACAGTCTGTTGAACGTATTCACAGACAGCTTTGAACGGACATGGAGGCTAACGCAGTTTCTCTCAAGCTACTGGAGTTCTGGGAGTCATCGGCTTCAGCTTGGTTCACCCAGACAGAGGCTCAGTTTGCCCTGCTAGAGATCACGGCAGACGACACGAAATATTATTATGTAGTTTCTGCCCTTGGGAGTTCTACAGCAGCCAGGGTGATGAGCTTGATCAAAAATCCCCCACAGCAGGATAAATATGTGACACTCAAAACCCACCTGCTTAAAACTTTTGAACTCTCTGATGCGGAGCGAGCCAGCCGCCTCTTCTCGCTACAAGGCCTCGGCGACAGTAAACTATCCAAACTGATGGACAGGATGCTGGATCTCTTGGGTGAGCATGAGCCAGGTTTCCTCTTTGTTCAGCTTTTTCTGTGACAGCTACCCTCACAAGTACGAGCTGCTTTAGCTAATACCACCATCACTGACTGTCGTGCTTTGGCTGAGGAAGCTGACAAATTTTTCCTGGCCGGGCAGCTACATTGTGCAGCCGCTTTATTACTTGCCACACACCCTCCACTGCTGCCTGTGGACGAGACGGCTGCTGCAGTCACTGTGCCCCCCAAGCGACAACATGAATCTGGTCAGTGTTTTTACCATGCAAGATTTGGAGCTAAAGCCAAGTGCTGCTGCCCTCCGTGTGATTTCAATGTGGTGGGAAACGCCGGGGCCAGCAGTCAGTAGTGGCCATGACTGTCGGCCGAAATGGAAAGCTGCCTTTTATTCATGACACCAACTCTGGCCGCCATTTCTTGTGTGACACAGGTGCACAAAAGAGTGTTCTGCCCGCATCAAAGCTAGACATCCTGGCTGGGGCCTATGGCCCCCCTATGAAAGCAGCAAATAGAAGCCCCATATGCACTTATGGCACCAGATATGTCCAATTGCGTGTTGGTGGACAGCAGTTTGGCTGGGACTTTATCATGGGTGATGTTACTGTACCCCTCCTTTCTTTTCTTTCAAAGGTCTTTTTATTATTATTAATTGAAGTATCAATACAATACAAAGTATTAGAAATTTTCATTTTTGTTTCAACCAAACAGTAAAAAACTAGAACTTAAAGCCAACAAATGTAAATGCTTCAAAGCACAAAAACTTTTAAATAAACAATAAAAAAAAAAAAAATACAAAGAAAAATTGTGTGTGTGAAGTGGGGGTGGGGTAAAGGGGATATGAGCTACTCAGAAACTATAATCGTGGGTCTTTCAAAGAAATCAAGAAACGGGCGCCATAATTTATAGAATTTGTTTTCAGAGCCACAGACTGTATATCTGATTTTTTCTAAATCCAAACAGGACATTATATCTTTTATCCACTGTAAATGTGAAGGGGGCGAAGAGTCTTTCCACTTCAGTAATACAGCACGTCTGGCCAATAATAATGAAAATTTGAATACTTTTAATTTGGAACTTGGCAAGACAAGTTCTGGAGCCACACCAAAAATGGCGCATAATGGATCAGGTTTAATTTGATATTGCAGGACTTCAGACATAGTGATAAAAACAGAATGCCAAAAATTCATCAATGCAGGGCAGGACCAATACATGTGAAGCAAAGTGCCAGGAGCGCTACCACACTTTTCACAAGTTGGGTCTATATCCGAGTAAATACGTGCTAACTTAACCTTGGACAGGTGCATCCGGTGTACAATCTTAAATTGAATAAGAGCGTGACAAGCACACATTGATACAGTGTGAACCTGGCCAAGAATAGAGTCCCACAGTTCATCAGTAAAAGTAAAATTAAGATCTTGTTCCCAGTTCAATTTGATAGCGGCCAGAGAAGAAGATTGTAAATTTGAAATTAAATTATATAAAACTGACATTACCCCCTTAGAAGTTGGTTTAACTAATAAAAAATCATCTAGAGGATTATCAGAAGGTTTTTGAGGGAATTGTTTTGTCATGGTTTGCACATAATGTCTGACCTGGAGGAAGCGGAAAAAATGTGTAGAAGTGATGTCGAATTTGGTGGAAAGTTGAGAAAAACTTGCAAATTGACCATCAAAATATAAATCCGCAAAAGATTTTAAACCTTTTCTGTGCCATATATGAAATGCACTATCAATAGTTGATGGGGTAAATAAATGATTTGCGGCAATTGGACTTCTAATGGAAAAAAACTGAAGACCGAAATTTTTCCTGAATTGAGACCAAATTCTAAGAGACTGACGAACTACTTTATTATTACCCAGTGTAGACAAAGCAAGGGGAAGTGGTGAACCTAAAATTGCCGGTAGGGAAGTTTGATTGTCCACATGTGACTCCATAAGGATCCAAATAGGTGATTTGGGTTCCAGATAAAAATGTTTCCAATATAACATGCACCTGATATTTGCTGCCCAGTAGTAATATTGAAAGTTAGGCAGAGCCATGCCACCTACTGATTTGGGTCTTTGAAGAAAAACTTACCTCAATCTCGGATGTTTACCATTCCAAATAAATGAGGTAATCAGAGAGTCCAAAGACTTAAAAAAGGATTTAGGAATAAAAATGGGGAGACATTGAAACAAATATAAAAACTTTGGAAGTAACATCATTTTTACAGAATTGATTCTGCCAATTAAAGACAAGGATAATGGGGACCATTTGGAAAGTATTAACTTGCACTGGTCAAGTAAGGGGAGAAAATTATTTTTAAACAAGTAATTAAATTGTTTAGTGACACATATCCCAAGATAATTAAAATGATCAATAACAACCTTGAAAGGAAGATTTTCAAAATCCTGAACTTGAATCTTTTCATTAATCAGAAACAGTTCACTCTTATTAAGATTAATTTTATAACCAGAAAACCTACTAAAACTATCCAAAATATTAAGTATAGCGGGTAATGAAGTAAGTGGGTTGGAGAGAAATAATAAAAGATCATCAGCATAGAGTGAAACCCTACGCTCAATGCCACCCCTACGAATGCCTAGAAAGTCCCGGCTCCCACGGATTGCAATAGCTAACGGCTCAACTGCCAAGGCAAAGAGCAACGGGCTCAAAGGACAGCCTTGCCTCGTACCACGGTAAAGTCTAAAATAGTCAGAATAGCGACAATTAGTTAACACTGAAGCTAAAGGACTAGCATAGAGAAGTTTAATCCAGGAACAGAAGGAAGGACCAAAACCGAACCTCTCCAAAGTAAAAAACAAATACTCCCACTCAACCCTATCGAATGCCTTTTCAGCGTCCAAACTAATAAGACATTCAGGTATGTTGTGGTGAGGAGTATAAATAATATTAAACAACCGCCGCAAGTTAAAAAAAGAATGGCGATTTTTAATGAAACCGGTTTGGTCCTGTGAAATTATAAAAGGAAGAATCTTTTCCAACCTTGAAGCTAACAACCTTGACAAAATTTTAACATCGGTATTATCAAGGAAATAGGCCTGTAAGAAGCACAATCAACAGGATCCTTATCCTTTTTAAGCAACACAGTGATACAGGCCTGATAGCATGAAGGAGGAAGTGTACCAGAGTCAAGCGACTCTGTAAAAACTTGACAAAGGAAAGGGGCGAGGTCATCAGAGAATTTTTTGAAAAAATCAGCGGAAAACCCATCAGGTCCTGGAGATTTTCCTGATTGCATGGATGATATTGCCAGCTGAATTTCTTCTTTTGTGATGGGAGCTTCTAAAATTTGCCGAGATTCTGAAGAAATCGAAGGAATATCAATAGAATCAAAAAAAATTTCCAAATCCTTTAAGTTTGTTGTATATTCTGAGGTATATAATTTGGAATAAAATGACCTGAAAATATCATTAATCGCTTGTTGGTCAGATGTCACCTCTCCTTTATCTGTCCTAACTCCAGTAATAATTTGCTTAGCTCTAATACCACGTAGTTGATTAGCTAGAAGTTTACTGTTTTTTTCGCCATGTTCATAAAATTCACTCTTGTTCCTTATTAAACAACCTTCAATTTGTCGAGTAGAAAGTAAATTAAGTTTAGTTTGTAATGTCATACGTTCCTTGTACAGAGCGGGTGATGGAGATTGAGCATATTGTCTGTCAATGTCCAGGATTTGATCTAAAATAGCCTTCTGTTCCTGTATTAAGGATCGTCTTTTAAATGCTGCCAATGAAATAAATTCCCCCCTAAGAAATGCCTTCATGGCCTCCCATATCGTTTTATTTGACATACCAGGAGTTTTATTTTCTTTCAAAAAAAAATTAATTTTAGAAGAAATATTCGCAACCAATTTTTCATCTGTAAGTAATAATGGATCCAATCTCCAATGCTTTCTCATGGAGTCACATCCATGGAGGATCATTTTAAGTACAAGAGGGGCATGATCAGAAACCGAGATGCTACCATAACTGCAAGAGCAAAGGTCATTAATTAATAAATTGTCAACAAAAAAATAATCTATTCTGGTATAAGTATGGTGTACGTGAGAGAAAAAAGAATAGTCCCTGCCGTTAGGATGTAAAAAACGCCAAGGATCTGTAAGGCTATATTCCTCAAGAAAAGACTTAACATAAGTTGCAGATTTATTAAGACTAGCAGGTTTTGAAGATGAGCGATCTAAGATCGGATCCATATACAAATTAAAGTCACCCCCAAGAATTAGAGAATGAGTATTTAAATCTAGAAGTTGCGAAAAAAGGTTGCGAAAAAAGTGCACATCATCAAAATTCGGTGCATACAGATTAGCCAAAGTGACATGTTTATCGCCAAGTTTACCTGATACTATTACAAATCGTCCATTTTTATCTGATACAACATTAGAGGGAATAAATGGGATATTTCGATCAATAAGAATAGCAGCGCCCCTGGCCTTAGCTTTAAAATTTGAATGAAAAAATTGTCCTGACCAACATTTTGACAAACGCAAGTGGTCGGAATCCTGCAAATGGGTTTCCTGCAAAAACAGTACCCCAGGCTTAAATTGCTTTAGACGTGACATGACTCTCTTTCGTTTAATTGGATGGTTCAACCCCTTCACATTCCAGCTTACCAAAGTAAGATTACTATTCATTCAAAGAGTAAAATTTATATATTATGTAGTGTAGCCCAAAGAAGAATAAAGTGAGGTACGGGTAAAAAAAAAAAAAGGAAGGGGTAAGGGGGGTGTAAATAAAACCATAACAAAAAAACAAAACAAAAAAAAAAAAATAAAAAAAAAAAAAATAAAAAAAAATCCAACAACCAAACCTATAACAACACTCCAGCCGGTTGCAAAAAAACAGCAACCGCTCCATCTCCAGCTCTATTTTCATCCTAACAGAATGCTCCCATACAACTGGCTTCAATCCTGCATAATATGAACATTTTACCCTAAAAAAAAAAAATAAATAAATAAGATAAAATTAAAAAAAAGAATTAAGTAAACAACAACGTATAGGGAGCCAATTTTACCTTGTTTTTAAACATCTGAAAATGCATCAATGTCCAGTCAGTGCAGCTTCAATGAAGTAACAAGCAGCCCAGCGCGGCAGCTGGTCAACCCAGAAATGTCCAGTTCAAGGCGAAAATTGCTGGTTTCTCTCCATAGTTTGCATGAAGCAGGTGGCCTCCGAGACGGACGCCAGCCACTGGTTTTTGCCGTCTGGAAGAGTTATCCGGAGCCTGGCGGGGAAAAGAAGAGAAGGACGAAAACCTCTCTTGTACAACTCGGACATAACCTCCTTATATTCGGCTCGTTGCTTCTGAACGTCGGCGTTATAATCCTCGTAGAACTGAAGTTTATGCCCACGATATTCCAAAGTCCCACGGCGTCTCCGCGCTTCTCTCATCACCAAGTCTTTGGTCCGAAACCGGTGGAAACAAATAATGACAGCGCGCGGCTTCCCATTCGGACTCGGCTTGGACATGAGGCTGCGGTGGGCTCTATCCAGCTCTGGGGGAGATGGCAAAGTTTGTGCGCCAAAGACGTCCACCAACAGCCGAGAAAAAAATTCAGATGGCCGTGGACCCACATCAAAGGACTCCGGCAGACCCACCAGACGAATATTCAGCCTCCTGCTTCTTCCCTCCAGGTCAGAAAGTTTGTTTTTCAAAAGTTTGTTCTCCTTCTGTATTGACTCGCATGTAACTTCAAGCGCCGCTAGGCGCTGGCTGACGTCCTCCGCGTTGTTTTCAAGGTCGCCAATGCGTTGCTCCTGGTTCGCCACATCTGCTTGAATTTTGTCCAGCTTACCATTAATAAGTTCAAATGAAGCTTTGAAGTCAGCAGCTATGGACATTCTGTGTTGCTCAAGCAAGGCAACAAGTGCAGGGTTAAGGCTGATACTAGCATCCTCAGCTAAGCTGGTGTTAATATTGTTCCCTGCTGCCTCCTTTTCAGCTGCTTTCTTGTTTTGGACATATTTCAAAACAGATTCTGCACGTATTAAATGTCCAAAACATTAACAGCTTACAGCAAAATAGGGTTTAAAAAGTAAAGAAAAAAATATAGCAGGAGCCAGCAACGCACACACCTACTCCATTGCCATGTGAGTAAAACTTCATTGGGAAAAAAAGGGTTGGGGGTCCACTGTACCCCTCCTTGGAGCAGATTTTTTGTGTGCCTATGGTTTGCTGGTTGATGTCAAAAACCATCGTTTGATCGATGCCACCACGTTCTGCTCATATGCATGCACATCAGGCGGCCCAACTTCCAGTGCATTGTTTAGTTCTCTCTCTGCACCCAACGATTTTAAGATAAGATAAGATAAGATAAGCCTTTATTAGTCCCACAACGGGGAAATTCCAGGATTGCAACAGCACAGGGATAGCAACACTCAGAGCAACAATCAGAAGGCAAGAAAAAAAACAAGCAAGCAAGAGCAGCTAATATACATATGTACATATTACTATAAAATATATATATACACACACACACACACACACAGACACACAGTGCAGAGCATTGTAGCTGGATGGAATAAATATATGAATATATGAACACACAGTGCAGAGCATTGTAGCTAGATGGAATAAATATGTAAATATATAAACACCCACAGTACGGAGCATTGCAGCTAGGTGGAATAAATATGCAAGTATATAAACACACACAGTGCGGAGCAATGTAGCTAGATGGAATAATATGTAGATATATAAAAACACAGTGCGGAGCATTGTAGCTAGATGGAATAAATATATAGATATATAAATATAAACACACCCAGTGCTGAGCATTGTAGCTAGATGGAATAAATATATAGATATATAAATATAAACACACCCAGTGCAGAGCATTGTAGCTAGATGGAATAAATATGTAAATATATAAACACACACAGTGCAGAGCATTGTTGCTAGGTGGGATGAAACAGCATAACCGTCTATTTAGTTATCCTACATGGTATGATTATGTGCCCATACATATTCTCACCCTCCATAGCGACCGGTATGTTCCTAGTTGTATGCCGGAGAGGACCATTGTGTAAGTCTATTGCATCTTTTGCATTCAAAAAAAAAAAAAAAAAAAAAAAACTATTAGTTTGTTACGTCTTTTTGCTATCTCTGCGAGCAGCCCTGCTTAGGTTGTACAGTCTGACAGCCGTTGGTAGGAAGGACCTACAAAACCTCTCGGTTGTGCACCTGGGATGATGTAGTCTGCTGCTAAATGAGCTCCTCAGTGCATCCAGTATGTCCTGCATAGGGTGGAACTCGGACTCCAGCAGAGATGACAGTTTAGCCACCGTCCTTCTCTCTCCTATCTCCTCCATCGGATCAAGGCGCTGCCCCAGGACAGAGCTAGCTTTCTTAATCAGTTTGTTCAGTCTCTTCCTATCGGCTGCAGTAATGCCACTGCCCCAGCAGACCACTCCAAAAGTGATGGCTGATGCCACCACCGTGTCATAGAATGACTTCAGCAGCGCCCCTTGTACACCAAAAGACCTGAGTCTCCTCAGCAGGAACAGCCTGCGCTGTCCCTTCTTGTAGAGTGCGTCAGTATTGTGTGACCAGTCTAGTTTATTGTTCAGATGAATACCCAGGTACTTGTAGGATGTCACCATCTCGATGTCTGTTCCCTGTATATTTACTGGTGCTGTGATGGGCTGCCCATGCCTGTGGCAGTCCACCACCAGCTCCTTAGTTTTCCTCGCGTTGATCTGGAGGCAGTTCCGATGGCACCAGTCCACAAAGTCCTGGATAAGCCCTCTGTACTCAGCTTCATCTCCGCTGGAGATGAGACCAACGATCGCAGAGTCATCAGAGAACTTCTGTAGATGGCAATGTGTTGTGTTGTGTGAGAAGTCCGCAGTATAAAGAGTGAACAGGAAGGGAGCCAGCACCGTTTCCTGGGGGGCCCCCGTGCTACTGATGATCGTGTCGGAAACACAGTCCCGGGTTCTCACAAACTGAGGCCGGTTCGTGAGGTAGTCCAGGATCCATGATGACAGGTGCTGGTCCACCCCTGCGCGCAGCAGCTTGTCCTTCAGGATCATCGGTTGGATGGTGTTGAAAGCACTGGAGAAGTCAAAGAACATGATCCTCACCATATTCCCGGGCTTCTCCAGGTGGGACAGAGAACGGTGAAGGAGGAAGATCACCGCATCCTCCACCCCAATGCCATGCTGGTAGGCGAACTGGAGTGGATCCATCGCTGGTTCCACCAGGGGGCGGAGATGAGCAAGGAGCAGTCTCTCCAGGGTCTTCATCAAGTGGGACGTCAAGGCCACCGGTCTGAAGCTGTTCAGGTCTTTGGGGTGGGAAGTTTTTGGTACAGGTACCACACAAGATGTTTTCCACAGCTGTGGTACCCTCCCCAGTTTCAGGCTCATGTTGAAGATATATGTCACAATCCCACACAGCTGGTCTGCACAGGACTTGAGGAGCTTTACGCTGATGCCGTCCGGTCCCGACGCCTTCCTCACCTTGATCTTCCTCAGCTCCGTCCTCACCTGGGTCTTGGTCAGGGTCAGGATGGGGGGCTGTGTGTTGGGAGTGGGGGGGGTGTTGGTGGAGTGGGGAGTGGGTAGCAGGACTTGATTTCTTAGAGGCAGCAGTGGTTGTTGTGCAGACAGGGGGGAGGGCGGTTGGTCAAATCTATTGAAAAACAGATTCAGGTTGTTCGCCCACTCCCTGCCCCCCGTGGCCTGGGGGGAGGTATTCTGGAGCCCCGAGATGGTTTTGAGGTTTCTCCAGACCCCGCTGATGTCGCTCTGTTGCAGCTTGTCCTCCATCTTCTTCCTGAAGCTGTCCTTGCCTTCTCTGATCTTTCTCCTCAGCTCCCTCTGTACGGACTTCAGCATCTCCCTGTTCCCCGACCTGAAGATCCTCTTCTTCTCTCTCAGAAGTGTTTTTATCTCAGGGTTGATCCAGGGTTTGTTGTTTGAGTGACGCCGTATGGTCTTGGTGGGAACGGATTTGTCCACACAGAAGCTGAGGTAGCCCGTGAAGGTGTGAATGAGGCCATCGATGTCCTCACCATGTGGATCGCAGAGCTGCTTCCAGGCAGTGGCTTCAAAACAGTCCTTTAGAGTGTCCATTGTCTCCTCAGACCATAACTCCACAGTGTGCATGGCCGGAGGTTGTCTGTGCACTAGGGGTTTGTACACCGGTCGGAGATGAACCAAGTTGTGATCCGATCTCCCAAGTGGGGGGAGTTGTGATGAGGTGTACGCCTCCTTAGTGTTTGCGTAGAACAAATCCAGTGTTTTATTGTCTCTAGTGTGGCATGTGACATACTGGGTGAAAGTGGGCAGAATGGGAGACAGTGAAACGTGGTTGAAATCGCCTGAGATGAGGAGAAGAGCATCTGGGTGTTCTGTCTGCAGCCTGCTGGTTACTGAATGGATGACGTCACGCGCTGTCCCAGCGTTCGCCGTCGGATTTGCATAAACAACAATGCAGATCACGTGTGAGTGTTCTCTCGGGAGATATGTAGGCCTCATGCTAACAGCTAGCAACTCAATGTCTTTGCTGCAGTGTCGTTGTTTAACAGTGATATGTCCCGGTCTGCACCAGTTGTTGTTAACATACATTATCACTCCACCGCCCCAAGTTTTGCCACTCTCTGGTGTTCGGTCAGCTCGTATCATGTGAAAACCCTCCAGCTCAATGTTAGCATCTGCTGCTAGTTCAGTTAGCCACGTCTCAGTAAACAAAAGGAGAGAGCACTCCCGGTAAGTGCTATCATAACGGGAGATAGCCGCTAGCTCATCTAACTTTCCCAGTATCGACCGTACATTTCCCATGACAACAGATGGAAGGGAGGGTCTGTACCTTATATTTTTTGTCCTCCGCCTTACTCCAGCCCGGCAGCCGCGGCGTTTTCGCCTCAGTTCTCTCGGTATGTCGAGTTTTTCCAGTGGGACCGGGTGGCGGTTAAATGCTAGCAGCTCTTCCCTGTTGTATCGAATCCTGCTATAAACAGTGGCTCCGTCCACCGGCTCAGGAGACATTTGGGACGATCTGTGTGTCCGTGATATAAGTGGGGTGAAAAAAAAAAAAGTGATCAAAAGAGAGAGGAAGGGAAAAAAAAACTCGGAATCGAGCCGCTGTTGCAAAAGGCAGCCGACTGGTGTGGCGCCGAGAGATTTTCTCCGGCTGCTTGCTACTTTTCCTACACTCACACAGCCTACCTTCTCATCTGCAGCTGCAAAGCACAGGGTGCAGCACCACATTGCCACCACGGGCCCACCAGTTCACGCATGTTTCCGGCGCCTGGATGCTGCTAAGTTAGCAGTAGCCAAAGCAGAATTTGAAAATATGGAGCACCTTGGTGTCATCCACCGCTCCATCAATCCCTGGGCATCACCGCACCACCTCGTCCCGAAGCCAGGGGGTGGATGGCGCCCATGTGGTGATTACCGCCGGCTCAATGATGCTACAACCCCTGACCGCTACCCGGTCCCACACGTTCAGGATTTTTCTGCCCACCTAGCGGGAAAGGTGATCTTTTCCAAGGTAGATCTGGTCTGGGGATACCATCAGGTACCCATCCACCCACAAGACATTCCTAAGACAGTGGTGATCACCCCATTCGGGTTCTTTGAGTTTTTGCGTATGCCCTTTGGCCTCAAAAATGCTGCACAGACATTCCAGTGCCTGATGGACTTGGTGCTACATGACCTCCCTTTTCTTTTCGTCTATTTAGACAATATTCTAGTCACCAGCATGTCCAAGGCAGAACACCTGTCCCACTTACGGACGTTGTTTGAGTGGCTCAGTCAGCACGGGTTGATTGTCAACGTGGCCAAGTGCCAGTTCGGGTTGTCAGCCATCGATTTCCTGGGACACAGAGTCACTACTGATGGCGCAGTCCCCCTCTTGTCAAAAGTGACAGCGGTTGCAAATTTCCCACACCCCCTCACAGTCAAGTCTCTGCAGGAATTCCTCGGCATGGTTAAATTTTACCATCGCTTCATTCCCCATGCTACACAACTCATGCGTCCCTTGTATGAGGCCCTCAAAGGCAAGAACCCTCGCCACACAGTGGAGTGGTCAGCTGAGAGAGAAAAAGCGTTTGAAGATACCATGTTGGCCCTGGCTAGTGCAACAATGCTCGCCCACCCATCACCCAATGCACCCATAGCCATCACCATGCATGCTTCTGACTATGCCATCAGGGCAGGTCATGAACAGTGGGTCAACGGCATGTGGCAGCCCCTGGCATTTTTCAGCTGACAGTTACGCCCCAGTGAGCAGAAATATTCCACCTTTGATCGCAAACTGCTTGGACTCTACCTGGCTATCCGTCACTTGCGTACCCTGCTGGAAGGCTGCAAATTCACGGCATTCGTAGACCACAAACTGCTGACATTTGTCATGGCTAAAGTAGCCGAGCCATGGTCAAGCCGCCAGCAGAGACAACTCTTCTACATCTCAGAGTTCACCACAGACATACAGCATGTTGCTGGCAAGACCAGCCTTGTAGCTGATTGTCTTTCCCGGGCTGTCATGGCAGCACTTCACTTAGGGCTGGACTACGCCCGTATGGCAGAGGATCAAGCAGCTGACCTAGAGGTGCAGGCATTCAGAACGGCTGTCACCGGGCTCCATTTAAAAGATATATGTTTTGACAGTACAGGAACAACACTCCTCTGTGACATTTCCACTGGCAAGCCCCGGCCCGTTGTTCCCAGCAGTTGGAGACAGCAAGTTTTTGACACCATTCATGGCCTCTCCCATCCTGGACGGAAGCCATCCCAGAGACTGGTGGCTACAAAGTTTGTCTGGCATGGGCTCAAGAAGGATGTGAGAGAATGGGCTAATACTTGCATCGAGTGTCAGCACTCCAAGGTGCAACGTCATGTCAAGGCCCCACTGATAGAGTTTCAAGTGCCAGAAAGTTGATTTGACCATGTTAATGTGGACATTGTTGGCCCCATGTGCTTCTCTCGTGGCTTCATGTACTTGCTTACCATGGTGGATAGGATGACTCAATGGCCAGAGGCTGTCCCGATGGTGTCTGCTACATCTGATGAGGTGGCTCCTGCTTTTATTGGGACATGGGTTGCCCACTTTGGCACTCCATCTGACATCGCTTCCGACTGTGGGTCCCAATTCACCTCGGAGCTATGGAATGCTGTCGCAGAGGGCCTGGGGGTAAAGCTCCACCGTACCGTGGCATACCACCCACAGGCTAATGGGCTATGCGAATGCTTTCACCATTCTACGAAGGCCGCTCTTCGGGCCAACCTCACAGACAGCAGTTGGACAGATAGGCTTCCATGGGTCATGCTGGGACTGAGAACTGCTCCTAAGGAGGATCTTCAAGCTTCATCTGCCAAGTTGGTTTATGGTCAACCGCTACGTGTCCCAGGAGATTTTGTGCAGTTGCTCAACGCCAGACATTCCTCGAGAATGCCAAAGCTTTTGTACCAGTCCCAACTTCACAACATGGGTTCCCTCAATCTCACTTTCCTAGGAGTCTGCAGTCAGCGGATTTTGTTTTTGTCTGCCATGACGCTCACCATGGCCCTTTGAAACCTCCGTATGATGGTCCATTCCGTGTATTGACACCGGGAGAGAAACACTTTGTCGTGGAGGTTGGAGGCAAGCCAGAGAAGATTTCGATGGACCGCTTAAAGCCAGCCCACCTGGATGTGGACAGACCTGTCGCTCTTGCACAACCCCTTCGTCAGGGGCACCCCCTCTCTCCCCACTAAATCGGTTTCAGCGACCCCTCACGTGGGTGACCCTGCACCCCTTCTTGTTTGGTGGAGCCGTTAAAGCCAGCCCACCTGGATGTGGACAGACCTGTCACTCTTGCACAATCACCTCATCGGGGGCACCCCCTCTCCCCATTAAATCGGTTTCAGTGACCCCTCATGTGGGTGACCCTGCACCCCCTCTTGTTTGGCGGAGCCGTTACAGCCAGGCGGTTCGCCCTCCACCCCCATATTGACTTTATTTTCTTTCATTGTGGTAAATTCTGGGGGGACGTGTGTAGTGGACTCTAATGACATAATTCACCACAATGCATGTTCATGTACAGAATTATCTGTTTAGGAGTGATAGTTATTGTAACATATGTAAATAGGCTGGTACTAGTAAGATGGCGGCCGGGTTGGACGTGGGTGGACCGGGGTGGCTAACTGCCGGTTTCCGGTAATGATGCCACTTAGAGTATAAAGGAAGTCGGCAGAAGAGGCTCTGCCTCTTTTGTCGTGGAGCCACCTGGCATACAGGTGAGTGCCATAAGCCTTTGTGTATAGTTATACTGTTATCCTGAATAAAGCCCTGTTAACCGAGTTCTGCTTCCTTGTCATTCCCATAATTATGGACACAACATTTGGCGACGAGGTAAAAGTGGTAATGGAGCATTCCATTGCCAGCTTTCGGACGTTTTTGGAGGCCCCGGGTGAGCCGCCCGTGCCGTGGCCTCGCTGGTTTGCTGCCTTTACCAATTATCTCGTTGTCTTAAACCTGGACGAAATGGAGAAGCTCCGAGCGAGAGCTGTGTTGGTCCATAATTTGGGAATGGAAGGGCCGAGGATTTTGGAGAAACTTGGAGGTGCTGACAGCTTTGACGAAGTAGTGAAGCTAATGGCACTGTACTTTAGGGCGCTGGAAAACGTCACCATGAAGTGCATTCAGTTTCGACAGCACCGCCAGCGGTCGGGATAGCCGGTTAGAAGATTTTTGTCAGACCTCCGTGAGCTGGTGGGGGAATGCAGATTTGGGGCCCTGGAGGACAAGATGATTCGGGATCAGCTGGCAGAGCACATCCGCTGCCTGGCGGCCCGGTCCAGGTTGTTGACACACCCAGGGGTGTTGACGTTAGCTGAGGCTGTCGAGCTTTCCCAACAGTTCGAGGCAGCAGAGACCATCATGAGAGGCCTTACTGAAGGGGCTTCTCTGGAGAAGAATGAGTCTCGTGCTGAGGCACTGATCATGGACCCTTGTTATGGCGAGTGCAGAGAGGAAGATTTTGCCTCCGTGGTCAGGATAAGGTCTGCCCCTGGTATGCCGAAGTGTTGTGGGTGTGGGTCCACTGAGCACTGCTATAAGTCCAGGATGTGTCCGGTGAAAGGAAAGCGTTGTGGCAAGTGTGGTGTTTTGAACCATTTTGCCAGGGTGTGTGAAAACTTTGTATGCAGGAGCCGTAGGGGTGAACCAGGTGCTGCGCAGAAGACTCCAACAGTTGTGCATACCATCTCCCCAGAGACGGCAGGGAGGATTGGCTGCACCGTCACGCTAGATGGCATCGAGATCCCGCTGATGGTGGATACTGGAGCAGTGAATTCCGTCCTGAATTTGGAGACCATGGAGAGACTGTTTCCCCACTGGCAGATTAGAAGGCTACAGATTAGAAGGAACAGATTGGCTATTTTGGGCTATGTGGAAATGGAGGCCCGGTATAAGGACAGTGTGGCACCCAGTGTTCGCATCAATATTTCAGCATCCGGGGTTAACATTATGGGTTGCAACCTATTTTACACTCTTGGGTTCTCCATCGCTAATGTTTTGGGTGAAGAATGGCCTGGATGTGGACTGTGGGGCCAACCTGTTCCAGTCGTGGAGGGTGCTGAGGTGTGGGATTCAGACTGGTTGGACAAAGTGACAGAGGGAGAGCACACGCTGTGCCACACGGAGCCATCTCAGGCTGGACCCAATGCCGTCACGCAGGCTGCGCTGGACAAGGGTGCCGGATGGCTTGCCAAGACCGCTGATGAGGCTCGTGAGGACGAGGTGCCAACACCGGGAGAAAACGGGGCTAGACTGCGGAGCGTGGTGATCGTAAAGTGCTCTCAGCGATGGCCTGCCAAGAGGAGACCAAGAGGAGACCGAGATGAGCCCGCAAGCCGGAGCGATCGGTGACGGAGACCTGTCACAGGATTGGTGATCTGGATAAAAGGAAGAGGGCTCCCTCGAAGACCAAGGTTGATGCTCGAGTACGACGGGATCACAGTCCACGCAAGCAGCGGGACGACCAGAGGCAGATCCAGGTGGAGCCCGGCTAGATGGAGGCAGATCGGCGTGGGTCTATTCACGTCTGGAGACACCCGAGGGATCTGCGGCTGACAGTGGTGGAGAGGAGATGGCGCAGCAGGGGCCCTGAGGTGAAGAGACGAAGACGCCTGGAGAGGGATCCATCCAAGGACTGAGGGTCTTTTGGTTTTGTGTGTCTGTGGTGTTTACCCTAGTCCTGTACGTGTTGTTTTACTATTTGGTGCCCCGGTAGATTTATTTAAAAAAAAAAAAAGAAAAGACAGTGAGTGCGGTAGGCATAATGATATATGTAGTTGCGAGCCTGAGTTGAGTGCTTGCATGACAATTTTATTGGCCTGTGTGGTGTTATGCCTGTTTTGCACTGAGTTTCAGAGTGTTTTATTTGATTAGTATTTATGTGTTAAATTTTGTAGTTGGTGGGGTGGTGGCTTGGTGAGTAATTATGGCAGTGGTGAATTTGAGCCCACCTGGTTTATTTGACCCATTTTAATTGAATGCCCCAACGTTATTTTGTTCTGTGTGCCCAATGTGATGTGGGAGTTGGGGTGGGGGCCGCCAGTAGTATATGTATTGTGGTTTTGTGTGTTATGTATAGTATAAGTATGGGGATTGTTTTGCAGTTAGAGACATGGCCTTATGTTCTTTTGTTTTGTTGTTCTTACTAGTGGCAGAATAACCCGTTCAGCCATGTAGGAGGCGCTGGTAGTCTACCTGGCCCCCCAGCCTTAGTTGTGTGAGTGGACAGGTGTTTATTTATTTTTGTACATTATGGTGGCACATGGGGAGTGCATAATTGTATAACATCTTAGGCAAGAACAAAGAGCAGAGGTTCCCTGGGAGATAACAGGGAGGTGTGAAGGATGAATGCAGTGTGACCTTTTGTGTGTTAGAAACTTCTAGAGGAATGATAAAGGATTAAGGAAGTGAATGCAATGTGACCTTTTGTGTGTTAGAAGCTTCTAGAGGAATGCCATGTTATTTAAGAGAAGAGTCTCTGCTGAGTTGTCATTCTGTCTATGCTTCTTGTGTGAGATGTGTAATAAATTGTCTGAGCCAAATCCGCCTCGTTATTTACACGCTCCACACTGGTGACCCAAGACGAATCATGGAACACAACGAAAGACCCCCGGAGCCAACCTCGATGGGAACCCCCAGCCACGCATGTGCTGTTGCGATCAAGCTACCGGATTTTTGGCAGCACAACCCGCCCTCCTGGTTCCACCTAGTCAAGGCGCAGTTCGCCCTCTGGGGGATATCGGCGGATGACACAAAATTCCACTATGTGGTCGCAGCGCTCGACGCCCGCATGGCTCAGCACGTAGAGAGCCTGCTCGATCAGCCACCAACCGACGACAAGTACGGCGCGCTGAAGGCTGCGCTCATCCAGCACTTCACACTCTCGGATGGTGAGAGAGCAGAGAGACTCTTGACTCGGACCGGGTTGGGAGATGGGTCGGCCATAGACCTGATGGAGAAGATGCTGAGGTTAAAGGGCACAGACGACAACCATTTCATTTTTACCCACCTATTACTCCTGAACCTTCCGTCAGCGGCAAGAGCGCCCCTGGCCAATTCGCCGTTGCTGGCCAAGCGGGACTATCGTGCGCGAGCCCGGGAAGCTAACCGGATCATCGTCGCCAGCAGGGAGTTCACGACCATTGCGGCAGCGACGGAGCTTGGCGCGACGGCCGGAGGAGGCGAGGAGCCATCGATGGCAGCAGCAGAGCCACCGACGGCAGCAGCAGCAAGGGCCAAGGAACGCGGGGGAGACATGCTTTGCTTCTACCACCGCCGCTTCGCAGAGAGGGCACGTGAATGTATACCACCGTGCCAATTCAAGCGCTCGGGAAACGCCAAGACCGGGGGTCGGTAGCAGCCGTGACCCTCGGGGAGGAGAACAAGCTGCTCTACTTGACGGACGCACGCTCGGGGAGGCATTTCCTCGTGGACACCGGCGCCCAGAAGAGTTTCATCCGGCCGACCTACGCTGACCGGCTGGTAGGATCTAGAGGCCCCGAGATGGCAGCAGCGAACGGCTCGGGGATTAAGACCTTTGGTGAGAGGACTCTACTCTTGTCTCTACACGGCCGTACATTTGAGTGGACTTTTGTCATTGCAGCATTGTATTTCCATATACTGGGGGCTGATTTTCTATGTGCACATGGTTTGTTGGTACGATTGGCGGCAGCCAGACAAAACATCTCCTGCCAAGTGCCCTTGTTGTTCTCTTATTATCATCAACATTGCTTCAACAGCGCACACACATTGATCCATGAACTGAATAAAGATACACACACTGCTCTCTTGTGTCCTGTGATCCTGTCTTGCGTATGTGCATCGAGAGCTTTTTTTTTTCCTTGTAATCATAATATTGATTGATTATGCAACCAGTATTCTGAATCAATGATTTTTTTGCTCCTTCCTATTGTTCCTCGTATTATTCTTATTCTTATGCTACCTGTACCCTCTATCCTGTTGGCAGGCGCGTCCCCGATGCAGCCGTGTCACTGGAAATGCAGGTTCATTTTCTGTGTCAAGTCAAATTCTCTCGTATGTTATCAGTGATCTGTTAATGTACTTGGCAATAAATCTTTTCTGATTCTGATTCTGATTCTGGTAGATGTCGCTAACAGACGCCTGGTTAATGCGATCTTTTGACTCTCTCCCCTGTATAGCTCAAGTGACCCGGCCAACAGCACAAGCCAACGTCACAGCTACATGCGGTAAGTTCCACACACTGCTCACTCAGTTCCCAGCACTCACTGTCCCGACGTTTTCGGCAGCCATCGCTAAACACGGGGTGGAGCATTTTATCACCACCACCGGGCTGCCCGTTTTTGCAAGACCTCGGCGCTTGGACGCAGCTAAACTGGCCATAGCGCGCGAGGAGTTCACCAACCTGGAGAGGCTGGGCATCATTAGGCGCTCAAAGCCCATGGGCTTCCCCGCTACACATGGTCCCTAAAGCTGAAGGTTCGTGGCGACCTTGCGGGGATTTCCGCAGGTTGAACAACGCCACAGCGCACGACCGCTACCCAGTTTCTCACATTCAGGATTTTTCCATTCACCTTGCAGGGGCGCGAGTTTTTTCTAAAATAGACCTGGTCCGCGGTTACCACCAAGTCCCAGTGCGTGCTGAGGACATACCGAAAACAGTGGTAATAACTCCGTTCGGTTTATTTGAGTTGTTGCGCATGCCTTTTGGGCTTAAAGGGGCTGCACAGACGTTCCAACGCATGATGGATGCAGTGCTGCGCGATCTCCCTTTCGTGTTCTTCTACCTGGACGATATCTTAGTAGCCAGCGCGTCCGAAGACGAACACGAAACCCACCTCACGACGGTTTTCCGGAGGTTGGAAGAGCATGGGTTAATAATCAACCCAGCGAAATGTCAGTTCAGGGTGACGGGGATTGATTTTTTGGGGCACCGCGTCTCTCCCGAAGGAGCAGTCCCGCTGCCTGACAAAGTGCGCTCGGTAGCAGATTTTCACCGGCCGCAAACAGTCAGGGCACTACAAGAATTTTTGGGAATGGTGAATTTTTATAACCGTTTCCTTCCCCGCGCAGCGCAGCTCATGCAACCACTGTACGCCACGTTCAGAAAACAGAAGCCCGCGGATAAGGTTGAATGGATCCTGGAGCGAGAGCGGGTGTTCTCGGAAGTCAAAGCAGCCCTGGCAAACGCCGCATTGCTGGCACATCCAGACTCAACGGCCCGCATAGCGCTCACCACTGACGCTTCAGATGTGGCCATAGGGGCGGTCGTGGAACAGCGCGTAGCCGGGGCTTGGCAGCCGCTCGCCTTTTTCAGTAGGACTTTGCACGACAGTGAACGTAAATACAACGCGTTCAACAGGGAGTTGCTGGCTCTCCACCTGGTCATTCGCCACTTCCAGTTCTGGCTGGAAGGGCGCAGTTTCACTGCGTTCGTTGACCATAAGCCGCTAACATTCGCAATGGCCAAGGTTTCAGAACCGTGGTCGGGCCGGCAGCAGAGACAGCTGGCCGCGATCTCAGAGTTTACTACCGATATTCAGCATGTCTCGGGTAAACTGAATGTAGTGGCAGACTGCCTCTCGCGCGCCGTGGCGGCCCTAGTCGGCATGGGGATAGATTACGCAGCCATGGCCACGGAGCAGGTTAGTGACGCGGACGTGCGCGCGCTCCAGTCTGGACCAACAGGGTTAAGGCTGGAGAGCAGGGTGCTGCAAGACGGCAAGCCCCCCCTAATCTGCGATGTCTCCACGGGGCGCCGTCGCGTGTTTGACTCGATTCATTCTTTGGCGCACCCGGGAGTGCGCTCGTCGGTCAAAATGGTAGGGGAGAAATTCGTGTGGCCGAGCCTTCGCAAACAAGTGAAAGGGTGGGCAGCAGCCTGCATGGCGTGCCAACGAGCCAAAGTACACAGACACACGAATGCTCCCTTGGAGCCATTTCGCATCCCGGCTAAGAGGTTCGACCATGTTCACGTGGACCTCGTGGGCCCCCTCCCCCCATCACAAGGGTGCACGCACCTTCTGACAATGGTGGACCGCACCACGCGCTGGCCGGAAGTGGTTCCACTGGCGGCAACCACAGCCGAGGAGGTGGCGCGCGCGTTTTTAACAGCATGGGTGGCGCGTTTTGGAGTCCCGTCGGATATTACGTCCGACAGAGGCCCTCAATTTGTTTCCGAACTCTGGTCAACAATGGCCCGCAGCCTGGGTGCCAAAATTCACCGCACAACCGCATACAATCCACAGGCTAATGGGTTATGCGAACGTTTTCATAGATCATTGAAAGCGGCTCTCAGGGCTTCACTGACGGATGCAAATTGGGTAGACAAGCTGCCGTGGGTTTTATTGGGGTTACGTTCTGCGCCTAAAGGGGATCTGGAAGCTTCCCCGGCTGAACTCGTTTTTGCGCAACCACTTTGACTGCCCGGAGAGTTTCTTCCAAATAATCCCGCGCCGGGCAGCTCCCCGTCTCAGCTGTTGTAGCGTAGCATAGACACAAGCACGCTGCCGGGCCCTGCCCACCACAGTTTTCCGCACGTTTTTGTGCCTAAAACTTTGAAAAACGCGGAGTTCATTTTTGTCAGACACAACGCCCATTGCCCTCCACTGCGCCCACCTTATGATGGACCATTCAGAGTGCTGGAAACAGGGGACAAGGATTTTTTGCTAGATTTGGGGGGTAGGAGGGAAAAGATTGGCATTGACTCAAACCCGCTTTCGTGGTGGCGGACGAGCAAGTGCTGTTGGCGAGGGTCCCTCGGCATGGAAGACCCCCACGGGGAGCTTCCCAGAGAAAAAATTCCCCAGAGCACCCACACGGACAGACTTTTACCCCTCAAACATCAACCCCACAGCATGACAGCACCGCGGAGGCGGTGAATCCTGGTTACAGTAGATACGGGAGAAGACTGAAGCCCAAGCAGCATGTGGATTGATGTTTAATGATTCTACCACAGCACACGGACTGTTATTCTATTGTTCTATCCAAGATGCTCGGGGGGGTCGTATGGCGGCACATGGGGAGTGCATAATTGTATAACATCTTAGACAAGAACAAAGAGCAGAGGTTCCCTGGGAGATAACAGGGAGGTGTGAAGGATGAATGCAGTGTGACCTTTTGTGTGTTAGAAACTTCTAGAGGAATGATAAAGGATTAAGGAAGTGAATGCAATGTGACCTTTTGTGTGTTAGAAGCTTCTAGAGGATTGCCATGCTATTTAAGAGAAGAGTCTCTGCTGAGTTGTCATTCTGTCTATGCTTCTTGTGTGAGATGTGTAATAAATTGTCTGAGCCAAATCCGCCTCGTTATTTACACGCTCCACAACATATGTTTTTCTTGTTAGTGTGTGAGTCGGGTGACAAATTAGGGTGGGTTATTTGTGTGCCTGACATTTTTTTTTAACAAAATTGTTGGTACCCCTCTGTTAATGAAAGAAAAACCCACAATGGTCACAGAAATAACTTGAATCTGACAAAAGTGGTAATAAATAAACATTCTATGAAAATTAACCAATGAAAATCAGACAATGCTTTTGAATTGTGGTTCAACAGAATTATTTTAAAAAACAAACTCATGAAACAGGCCTGGACAAAAATGATGGTACCCCTAGAAAAGATTGAAAATAATGTGACCATAGGGACATGTTCAACCAAGATGTGTCCTCTAATTAACATCACAGGTGTCTACAAACTTGTAATCAGTCAGTCGGCCTATTTAAAGGGTGACAGGTAGTCACTGTTTGTTGACATGGTGTGTACCACACTAAACATGGACCAGAGGAAGCAAAGGAGAGAGTTGTCTCAGGAGATTAGAAAGAAGATTATAGACAAGCATGTTAAAGGTAAAGGCTGTAAGACCATCTCCAAGCAGCTTGATGTTCCTGTGACTACAGTTGCACATATTATTCAGAAATTTAAGATCCACGGGACTGTAGCCAACCTCATGGCTGCAGGAGGAGACGGATAATACGAATGGTAACAAAAGAGACCAGAACAACCTCTGAACACATTCATGGTGAACTCCAAGGTCAAGGTACATCAGTGTCAGATTGCACCATCTGTCATTGTTTGAGCCAAAGTGGACTTCATGGGAGATGACCAAGGAGGACACCACTGTTGAAAACAAATCATAAAAAAGCCAGACTGGAATTTGCCAAACTGCATGTTGACAAGCCACAAAGCTTCTGGGAGAATGTCCTATGGACAGACGAGACAAAACTGGAACTTTTTGGCAAGGCACATCAGCTCTATGTTCACAGACACAAAAATGAAGCATACCAAGAAAAGAACACTGTCCCTACTGTGAAATATGGAGGAGGTTCTGTTATGTTCTGGGGCTGCTTTGCTGCATCTGGCACAGGGTGTCTTGAATCTGTGCAGGGTACAATGAAATCTCAAGACTATCAAAGTATTCTAGAGAGAAATGTGCTGCCCAGTGTCAGACAGCTTGGTCTCAGTCGCAGGTCATGGGTCTTGCAACAGGATAATGACCCAAAACACACAGCTAAAAACACCCAAGAATGGCAAAGAGCGAAACATTGGACTATTCTAAAGTGGCCTTCTATGAGCCCTGATCTAAATCCTATTGAACATCTGTGGAAGGAGCTGAAACATGCCGTCTGGAGAAGGCACCCTTCAAACCTGAGACAACTGGAGCAGTTTGCTCATGAGGGGTGGGCCAAAATACCTGGTGAGAGGTGCAGAAGTCTCATTGACAGTTACAGAAATCGTTTGATTGCAGTGATTGCCTCAAAAGGTTGTGCAACAAAATATTAAGTTAAGGGTACCATCATTTCTGTCCAGGCCTGTTTCATGAGTTTTTTTTTTTTAATAATTCTGTTGAACCACAATTCAAAAGCATTGTCTGATTTTCACTGGTTAATTTTCATAGAATTTTTATTTATTACCACTTTTGTCAGATTCAAGTTATTTCTGTGACCATTGTGGGTTTTTCTTTCATTAACAGAGGGGTACTAACAATTTTGTCCACGTCTGTATGCACACAGATAAAAGGTAGAGTGCCTTATTTTCTTTGATGAGAAATCTTTTAAAAAGAGGATGATCCACTGAATCATAAACCCTCACACCTTTTTTTCTCTGTGCAGTGAAAAATTCTGTCTGCTGTTTTTTTTCAAATAGTTCATATTTAACTGTCCTCATTTAATAGAAAACAACAGCCGAGTGTGTGTTTCATTAACTTGGACAGGACATGTGAACCGACCGAAGGAGATGACTAGGACTGAAATGATATACTGTAGATTATATACAGTCATGTGAAAAAATTAGGGCACCCTATTAAATATTCAGTTCTTTATTAATAAATGTTCACATATCTATGGCTAACCTTGTTTTTGTTTTTATTTGCATTATATATATATATATATATATACTGCTCAAAAAAATAAAGGAAACACTTTAAAAACACATCAGATTTTAATGGGAAAAAATAAGCTGGATATCGAAATTGTGGCAGGCTAGTCCAGTTTACTCAGATTAAAGGAACACTTTTTAATATATATATATATATATATATATATATATACGACACTACACTACACTACTACACACTACACTACACTACATATATATAGTATACTGTATATATATACACTTCCGTTCAAAAGTTTGGGGTCACTTAGAAATTTCCTTATTTTTGAAAGAAAAGCACTTTTTTTCAGTGAAGATAACTTTAAACTAATCAGAAATACACTCTATACATTGCTAATGTGGTAAATGACTGTTATAGCTGCAAATGTCTGGTTTTTGGTGCAATATCTACATAGGTGTATAGAGGCCCATTTCCAGCAACTACCACTCCAGTGTTCTAATGGTACAATGTGTTTGCTCATTGTGTCAGAAGGCTAATGGATGATTAGAAAACCCTTGTGCAATCATGTTAGGTCTGCAATGCTGTAATTGCTGCAAATGGAGGATTTTTTGACGAAAGCAAAGTTTGAAGGAAAAAATTATTATTTCAAATACAAATCATTATTTCTACCCTTGTCAATGTCTTGACTATATTTTCTATTCATTTTACAACTCATGGTGGTAAATAAGTGTGACTTTTCATGGAAAACACAAAATAATTGTCTGGGTGACCCCAAACTTTTGAATGGTAGTGTATATATTTTTTTTTTATTTTAGCCATTTTAAGTGGGAATGATTGTGGGGGTGTCCTCAAAAGATGGGGGGGGGGGGGTCCTAATCCTCACTATTTGTTTAGAACTACATTTTACAGAAAATTTGAAAAAAGTCTTTAATTCATTTTTAATTGTTTAGTTGTATTACACGAATCTCCCAGTATTTTTAACATTGATATTAAATATCCATATGTCCAAATATGTTAAAAAAAACATGCAGGCTTATTTTTTCACATGACTGTATGTGGACAGAATGTCACAGCATCGTCGGCCTCCGTCGGTCTGTGATGACCATGGAAGAGAATCCTAAACGTCTACTCTGCTGGAACAGCACCGCCTGTGGCTGAACAGGCCGATGCGCGAATGACAGTCCCTGTCACACAGGTCGCACTTGTGGGTGGTCTCTGTGCTGCAGGGTCTGTGGCGGTTCTTCCTGCGGGTCCTTTTTTCATCTGCTGCAGCAGTCAGTCTCTCTTCACCCGCCTTGAGCTGTCTGGTCAGGGTGCCTCTCCATTTGGAGCGGTCCGTTGCAAGGTCCTCCCAGCGCTCTGTGTTGATCTCCAGGGCCTTCATGTCTCTCTTGCAGACGTCTCTAAAGCGCAGCTGTGGGCGGCCAACGTCTCTCCTGCCAGTCGCCAGTTCTCCGTAGAGGACGTCTTTGGGGATTCTGCCATCCTCCATACGGTGAACGTGGCCTAGCCAGCGGAGCCTGCGCTGCCTGAGTAGAGTGAACATGGAGGGAAGGCCAGCGCGGGACAGAACTTCTGTGTTGGGCACTTTGTCCCGCCAGGATATGTTCAGGATGTGGCGAATGCAGCACAAGTGGAAGGAGTTCAGTCTCTTTTCCTGCCGGGCGTATGTTGTCCACGTCTCACTCCCACAGAGCAGTGTGCTGATGACACAGGCGTTGTACACTGCCATCTTCATCTTGACAGAGAGTTTGGGATTCTCCCACACTTGTGTGGTGAGGCGAGCGAGTGTGAAGGCTGATTTAACAATCCTCTTGTCGATCTCTGTATCAAGGGAGAGGTTGTTGCTGATCGTGGACCCCAGGTACGTGAACTGATTCACGACCTCCAGCTCGTAGTCGTCGATGGTGATGGTTGGTGGTGCTTCCGTGCCTTGCGCCAAGACGTTAGTCTTCTTCAGGCTGATGGTAAGCCCGAAGTCCTTGCATGCCTGGGAGAAGCAGTCCATCAGGGTCTGAAGCTCTTGCTGTGTGTGGGTTGCAACTGCAGCGTCGTCTGCGAACAGCATGTCTCTGATTAGAGCCTCGCGTACTTTGGTTCTGGCTTTCAGGCGGGCGAGGTTGAAAAGCCTGCTGTCAGATCTTGTGTGCAGGTAGATTGCCTCTGTTGCTGTGTAATATTAAGACTGACAGTATCCCACCATGTCTCCTCTGTGCACTGCATACACTCCTTGTTGATTCATTCATTCCTCTAAAAAATACAATAATGCCTAATCTATAGGATATACACCTACTGTAAGTCCACAGTTAAACTAAAAAAGCACTCAGAGAGTGCATACCTCCACCAAGGCTCCTTCCGTCCCTCATGGATCACCTCCAAAATGTAATGGGTTCATGTGTAGGCCATGAGCCAGTTCTGGTGAAAATTGCATCAAAGTCTATCCAGTAGTTTTGGAGTATTCTTGCTAACACTCTGTGAGAAAATAAGAGCCTTGGTGGAGGTATGCATTCTCAGATCATCACCAAAATTTAATGGGTTTTTCTCTAGGCCAAGAATCACCTCTGGTAAAAATTTCATCCAAATCCATCCAGTAGTTTATGTGTAATCCTGCTGCACAAATACAAACAAGGTCCTTAGTGGAGGTATGCACTCTCAGATCATCACCAAAATTTAATGGGTTCATCCTTGGCCCAAGGGCTACCTGTGGTGAAATTTTCATCAAAATCCATTGAGCAGTTTTTTGCATAATCCTGCTAACAGACAAACAGACAGACAAACCAAAAGTATTAATTGTATCTTCATACTATGATTAAAATGATGGATGATTAAATTATAACTGTTACAACTGTCTCCATTAAAATAACAGAACAAACCAGCACTCGCTGTGTTTTGTCATGAGTTCCTGTCAGTAGGAGCTGTGTGATTTAATAGCGTTAACAATGCCCTTCTGATGACAGACCTCCTTTTATCTCATTAAAAGTGCATTGTCATAAAATGCACCAAAATATCGGTGCATAAGATTGCACGTTGGCACACCTCTTTTAAATTAGTCCACCCCTCACAGCGCAAAGTGAGTGCAGTGTCTACTGGTAATTAGATGGCATGATGCAATGTGTAAAAAACAGACAATGCATTGACAGAAACTAACAAGAACACTGGTGCAAGGTGGGAAGTGTGGTACAAAAGACTGCTGTAGACTGTCAAAATAGAGCTATTTGTGTTTGGAAGCAAACATTCTTTCTAGTATTGTGTGTATCTACAATAACCCTTAAAGTTTTTTGAATCTGAAATCTAGGTTTCTAATATTTATCTGTGAAAAAAGGAGTTTGAGAAAATGATAAAGTTTGATTAATAAAAATAAATTAAAAAGCTGTGGTGGTTAGCTGTGCCAGATTATTGCATTTTTGATGGAGCATTTTCTATATTCTCATTATGGGCAGTAGACCAACTTTATATTTAAATTATACATCTGTGGGTTTAATGTATTGTTAAATAGTAATACACGGTGGCTAGTTAAGCATTCTTGCTCAGAGCTGAGTCTTTGCATCTGTAGTTTGGCCATGAATGGGCAGTTGTTGATTAATGAATCTGGCTCTGCCAAGCACTGCAGGTGACATAACCTGCTGTAATCCAGCTGTTACAGCCAGATTATCCTTATTAACAGAACAGGCTCATCCAACTCAGAGCTCAAATTACCCAGAGGGTTAAGTGAATCATTGAAGTTTTTAACTTTAGGATAATCCCTAAATGAGAGTGATTGCCCTGTAAATCCTCCATTGTTGACCTGTCTAATGACTATTAAACTTGCAGTGAAATCTGCAAAGTAATCATTAAATTCAAAATTGAGAAACACAACTATTTTGGCAATGACATGGCAGCACTACAACAGAAAATGTAAATTCTGCGTATTTCCGCAACTGGAGAATGATACAAGATGGCAGTAAAGCTTACCAGGGCTTGTTTAGGTCTATCCTGAGGTGTGCTGTTGACTGGCATAGGTGGGCTTGTCCCCACCCACTACTCAATCAGGCCCATCCAATTAGAAGGCTTCCTTTGTTTGATCGCTCCACACAACTGCCAATCAGACTGTGATCAGCCCATTACCCCTCTCTCCTCGCTCTGGTAATGCGAGCACACACACACGGACACAGCACATACACATCTCATGCATTGAGGAATTTTTTTCGCATGATTGCACATTGTAGCTTTTCCACAATAATGTGCAACTTTGGACTCATAAATTTGCATTTTTTTTTCATAAAATAGCAACTTTAAACCTTGTTAATTTCCAGCTGAGCCTAAATAGAAGAACAATGAGGTCAATATTGTGTAAATGTTGTGTGTGTGTTTGGCCCTCGGGGCTTGCCGTAGCCGCCCTGGGTGGTGACGTCAGGTGGGCTGCAGCCACTGTATATATTTCTGTGTTTCCCCAATAAAGGGCTGTTCACTGTTAGGAATAAGATGACTGCAGTCTCTGTTTACAGACATAACATTTTGGCGACGAGAATAAACTATGGAGGCGTATGGGCTACCTCCACCTTTACCACAGTTTCTACAGTATCCGGGTGAGCCAGCGATCCTGTGGCCTAACTGGTTGGCCATGTTTGAGGGATACATCGTGGCATTGGGCCGGGGTAGACTTGGCAGAACGCGGAGATGAGCACTTTGGGCTCACCATCTCAGCGTAGAAGGTCGGAAAATTCTCTACACATTGGGGGAGACGGAGTCTTATGCGGATGCTGTCGGGCGGCTGGCTGGATACTTTGCTGAACATACAAGGAGCACGAAGCTGTGGGTGGAAGAGCTGTTGGCACCAAAAGAAGCTAGGCTGGCTAGCTCGGGGAAGCTAAAAGGCCAGCTAGTGGCAACGGCGAAGTTAGCCACAGAGCTAGGTGGGTGCCAAATACAAGCTACAAGCTACCAGCTAGATATCGTGGTGAGACCGGAGCCACAGGTGAGGGAGCCCGCAGCCACCAAGGACGGCAAGCCAGCCGAAAAGCTCAGCAGGATGAGTGACCGTAGCACTGGTGGTGAAGACAGCGTGGTGAGCAAAGACAGCATGGGGAGAGAGCAGCGACAACACTCGGCTCAGTTTTCCCAGGATCTAGAGTCGGAGCAGCGGGAGGAGGGGCACTAGCATGCTGAGAGCCCCGGAAAACAGCAGCAACAACCGGGCACAGAAGCAGCGAAGCAGAGCACCTCGAACGACGGAGAGGAGGTTCCGGATTGTCCTTGTGCCCGAGACGAGACGCAGTTGAAGACGGGCACTGAGAGCGAGCAGACCAGAGATTTGCTGGACACCACGGAGGTCGAGCAGGACCAGCCTCACTCAGGGTCGGCGTGGGAGGACCTCAGTGCCGGAGCTCAAAGGGCCTTGGACGAGGGTGCTGGGCATAACGGCGAGGCACCTGGGTCGACGAGTGACGCCAAAGAGTGAGCTTCAGTTTTCCCTGGAGCTCGGCCACAGGGATCCGGAGAATCGGGGACTACAACGACGACAGGTGCAGTGGGTTTGAAAGCGGACAGACCGACAGGCATGGAGAAGCCGCGTGCCAAGCAGCAACACTGCAAGTCAAGCAAGAACCCCGAGAGTTGCGGACCGGGTTTGGATTCGTGAGGAGGGACAATCACAGTGAATAAGGGCGAAACGAGGTTCAGCTTGTTTTCAGCTGTCGGATGGTTCGGGGAGGCACGCCAGCGGGCTGCTGTGTGCCCGGACGGAGGTGTTGGATGGTAGGTCCGGATGAGAGAAGCAGTTGATGATGAGGAGAAGAGACACTCTCACCAGTGAAGTCAGCTTTGACCCCGGGGGCAGGCTGCTTCTAGGGGCGCGCCTACCAAGGGGCTGCCCTGGGCCCCCAAGCCAGTTTTACACTTTTCTGCCCCTGGACAGTGGTGTAAAGTGAAAAAAAAAACCCTGTAGATAGGAAAGAAATATATTAAATAGTTCGAATGTTCATATGTGCATGTGTTTTGAAAAAATGCTTGATGTGAGTTTGATGTGCATATGAATGTGTGTTGTTTGGGGATTATTCTACGTATTGTTGTTTAGTTAGTAAGCATGGCAGTTATTTTAGTTTGCAAATGGACTTCATTTTATTTAGTACTGGCGGCAGAATAATCCGCCTGGCCGTGTGGGGATAGGGCGGCAGTCCACCCGTCCTCCCTAGTTTTAGTCGTTTTGTGTGAATGTGGTAGGCCCTTTCAGTGATTTCAGTTTAGCTTTCTTAGTGCATGATTCGGGTCCTAAATTGGGGAGGGTCTCGATTGTGTGTGTGGTTTTGGACTTTTCTAAAGGGGTGGGGGGAGAATGTTGTGTGTGTGTTTGGCCCTCGGGGCTTGCCGTAGCCGCCCTGGGTGGTGACGTCAGGCGGGCTGCGGCCACTGTATATATTTCTGTATTTCCATAATAAAGGGCTGTTCACTGTTCGGCACAAGACAACTCCAGTCTCTGATTACAGACATAACAGTCAATACCAGTGTCAATGTTGTAAGATTATGAATTCACAAAAAATCACTAAAGATGCAACCATTTCTGCTGAGTCAGTTGTTACAGCATAAAATCTGTTATTGGGGTGTCTGTGCTGACAGAGATGCTGAACTTTTTGTCCCTGTTCTCCTTTTAAAGAGAACTTATTGTATTGTACAGAAATGACTGTGTGTGCAGCAACAAATCCTGTTATCTCCGACTGTAATAATCAAACACAAGGCATTTTGGGGCTGTGAAGTCTGTATGGCATGTGGCGACTGAGCCAGCTTTATCAAATATATGGATTTTTTGTTAACAAGGGCAGTAGAGAGTTAACATGTGTTCAAATACATAAATGGTACTGTACTGAGCAGTATTGGGGGTAGTTACTCAAAAAAGTAATCTGTTACCAGTTACTAGTTACTTTTTAAAAATGTAATCCCATACTTAATTTCTCATTGTCAAAAGTAATCAGTTACAGATTACTTCTGGATAACTTTCAGATAGCGTCAGTGAAATGTACCATATTTCCTCTTAAGTTAAACTGTATGTGCCCAAACTACACATTTTTATAGCCTATACTAACAAATAAGACAAAGAAAAAGCTTTTTTACTCTTCTGTCTTTAAAGGTCTGACGACACAATTTTGACTTCATCTAAGTTTGCAACATATAATTTCAAAATGACAAAATAGGTTGGTCTGTGCAGCTCTAAGTCAAACAGGCTTTTTTTCACACGAATATCTGACGTTTTCATGAGCGCCACGTCACAAATTGCGTCAGTGGCTGGAAATCCCCCCGGCCATGTTGTGACGTCAGTGACAGAACACAGCACTTGGCTGCCCATTGTACACGCAGGATGGAAGCGGTAGAAAACATCGGCGATGGTTCCAGCACATGTAGTCTGGAATTGGTTTGTGTTGTCCAATCTTCAGACGATTATAGTTCAGAAGAATCGGATGATAATGAAGAATCTGGGGGCATTAGACCTTATAGGTTTGAGCCGTACCAAGCGGGCATCATGCCTAGCAAGTTAGACTCAGAGAGTGACAGTGGAGAGGCACACATGCCCGCCGCAGCAGCAGCGACAAACACACGGCAGGGGAACACCGAGTGGTATGCTTTTGTTACAGATATTGCAACAAATTATTTGTTCATAAATATAATTTATTTAAACCTGATTTTTCAATAAAATCATAGCAGTGTATTCTCTGTGGCTCAGGCATCATGTTTATTATGTATTATATTTTGAGTTCTTGTTGTTTTTATGTTTTGTACATGTGGTTTATGTGCCGTTTTGACCCACTTTCAGGTGGGCACTGTCCAAGATTCGCCGGTCTGCCCCCGCCCCCTCTCTCTTTGACAGTCAGCTGTTCATGTTTTGTGTGCATCATCTGCCGTGTTGTCAGCCAGCCAATATTGCCAACACTATCACGACGTGTTAGCCACTCCACACAGCCGTGGTTCTGTTGCGCCCCTTGAAGCGATGTCAGCCCTGGGGCGCAACCGTGGTTAACACGTCTCCTCTCCATGTGTTCGCTGGGCAATGTCAGCCCTGAACGCCAACTGTTTCTGTTTATTTTTGTAAGTCTTGACCTTTTTGGGAACTGTTGTCATCAGTCTTATGTTCAATACATGTGCTGTGGTGAATCCTGTACGTAAATCCATTCATCCTTCCCCTCCTCGTGTGCTCATTGTCATGACCCTCTGTGCGTGCTTACGCAGTGCACAGAGAGGGAGGATGAAATAACGAGGATTTACTTGCAGGGTTCACCACAGCACATTTAATACAGAAAGACAGACAATTCCCAAAAAGATGAAGATGTACAAAAAACACAAACACACTAACTGATGGCATTCGGGGGCTGGCATTGCCCAGCAAAGGAATGAGAGGAGACGTGTTAGCCACAGGTGCGCCCCAGAGCTGACATCACTTCAAGGATGCATGAGAACCACAGCGAATATGGAGTGACTAACACGTCGTGAGAGTGCTGAAAATACTGGCAGACTAACAGCACAGATGACAATACTATGGACCAGCAGTGCGTGACTGACAAACGGCCGCTTAAGTACACGCACTGCTGGTGATGGAGTGATGAGAAGCACCTGGGCGAGGACCAAGAAATAGGATCAGCGGAAGTAGGAATCATCTGGTGATAATGATAGCGGGGACGTGGCCGGACCAGCGAGCTGTCAGCATGTGCTCGCAGAAAGTAGGTTAAAGCGGCCATCTAACAGCTGCTGGCCAGACAGTGGCTAAGGAGAGGAAAGCACACTGAAATACATACTACACATACATAAACAGTGGCACCTAAACCCACAGAAAGGTCTGGATTGAGCCAGGGGAAACCAAACCGGCTGGGCTCCTGACACTCCTCCTGCGTAAAAGTGCACGAGGAGCAGACAAGGAGGCTTATGACAGTTGTAGCTGAAGCATGTGATGTGGTCTTTCACGGCCTGCTGTTTATCTAAGCCTATGACACAGCGCGAAGGCATAGCCATAAAATTAAAACAAGAAACCAGAGAAACTGTGAGCTACAAAGCTGCTGGCATTCCGGTCAACAACACCGGCGTCCATTCTGTCGCTACGTCATGGTGGTGCTGCCCTTCATTCGGTGGGCGGCACCACAGTCCAGTAAGCGGCTGCGTTTTTTTGATGATAACTATGTTATGCAGGCACGGTTGTAAATATTATATTGATCATCAACAATGAGCTTTGGGTTTACACAACATGCTAAAAAATGTCAAAATCGTGTTATCAGACCTTTAATGTAAAATTAAAATCTCCCCGATGGCACTTAACAGAAATGTTAAGTGCACATAATCATACCATGTAGGATAACTAAATAGACGGTTATGCTGTTTCATCCCACCTAGCAACAATGCTCTGCACTGTGTGTGTTTATATATTTACATATTTATTCCATCTAGCTACAATGCTCTGCACTGGGTGTGTTTATATTTATATATCTATATATTTATTCCATCTAGCTACAATGCTCCGCACTGTGTTTTTATATATCTACATATTATTCCATCTAGCTACATTGCTCCGCACTGTGTGTGTTTATATACTTGCATATTTATTCCACCTAGCTGCAATGCTCCATACTGTGGGTGTTTATATATTTACATATTTATTCCATCTAGCTACAATGCTCTGCACTGTGTGTTCATATATTCATATATTTATTCCATCCAGCTACAATGCTCTGCACTGTGTGTCTGTGTGTGTGTGTGTGTGTATATATATATTTTATAGTAATATGTACATATGTATATTAGCTGCTCTTGCTTGCTTGTTTTTTCTTGCCTTCTGATTGTTGCTCTGAGTGTTGCTATCCCTGTGCTGTTGCAATCCTGGAATTTCCCCGTTGTGGGACTAATAAAGGCTTATCTTATCTTATCTTATCTTATGTAAAACAGTTTTGGGAGTATGCAAATTTCACAAAATAAAAGCTACAAGCCTATTTATCTCTGCTTTTGTCGATACCTGGTGTTGAAAATCAAGCCGTGGCTGCTTGACCGGTGGAACCTTGCTTTGTTCCTCACAGTCAACGGGTGCTCCTTGCTCTCTAGCGGCAACAAGCTTTACGTTAGCATGTTGCCTTTGGAGGTGTTTAGGGAGATTAGATGTTGAGTTCACAGCGGTGGAAAGCTGTTTCTTGCCCGGACAAAGTTTGCACATTACCGTCATATTCTTGTCCTTTCGCTCAACGTATTCGAAGTAATGAGCATATCTCCAGCCACCAAATGCCGAGTTACTCAACTCTTCCATTTGCATGATTCCCCTCAGCCATTGCACGTGCCATTTGTTTGGAGGTCCTACGTAAACCCGCCTAGCTTTTTTTTTTTTTAAATTATGCTTCTTCTTCTACTGTTTATTGGCAGCTGGCAATTCAAAATAGTGCAGTCATTTTCCTGTTCTGTAAGTGGTTAAAAAGAAACACTAGTAATGCAATCTTTCAGATTAGTAACTGTAACAGGATTGCTACATTTATCAGACTAACGCGTTACATTACTGCGTTACACCGTACAGTAATCAGATTACTGTAACATGTTACAAAGTAACACGTTACACCCAACACTGGTACAGAGTAGTTTTAATGTAGAGCATGTTGAAATTCTTTTGGTTATATTTCATCCTTTAGTTTGAGTAATACCTTTTTGGGTCTTTGTTCTCCAAACATTTTATTATGTTATTTATTGTATTTGTCATTTTGACAATTACCAACGGATTTGAAAAAAACATAAAACTTCACAAATTAAAAAAAACTATAGATTTTTTTCTTTTGGGGACGCCACAGTGTATCATCACCTTATATTGCAATGATCTGCATGTTGATTTGACAAGGATTTTTACACCAGATGCAACCTACCCATTTATCCAGGCTTGGGACTGGCACAGGGAGTACACTGGCTTGTGGTCCCTCTGTGGCTTGGAAACCAGCTTTCCTTTCGCCATTCTATTTTTGCTGAGCACCAAGCTAGAAGGCAGGAAGTACCATTTTTATATGGTCTTTAGTATGACCCAGCCGGGACTTGAACCCACGATCTCCCGGTTGTGGGGTGGATGCTCCACCTCTAGGCTACCACTCTGGTTTATAATAATCAGAATAAATTTTGGAAAAATTCAAACAATACTCATGCAATTAAATTCAAAGCAACAAGCAAGATAGAGCAAACAAGAAACAAAAAAATTGATTATGTTTGTATGTATTTAAAAAAGAGAAGGCAACACTGAGTTTTACATGCAATTTTCTGCACACATATGTACACAAAAACACAAGTATTTTTAATGTCTTAAGCTGGGTTCACACTATAGCATTTGGACCAACTTTTTTTTTTTTTATTTAAGTTTTTTATTTAAGTTTTTGTAAAGGGTATACAGGTCATTACAGCATTGCATTGTTTACATTTTCATCACATGTTCCCTTACTTTTTGCTATTTGACAACATTGGAAGAATAATTATTACAACACCCTTTTTTTTAAGGTGAAAGAAAAAGTGAAATTAAAGAGAATAAAAAAAAACAAACAAACAGACAGAAAAATAAAATCAAATAGTTAAAAATAAAAGAGCATCTGAGTAGCGTTGGAATAAAGAGCAGAGCCATTATTGAAATGGTATTTGTCAAAGATTAGATCTAATGGAAGACACATATGCGATCCAGGGTTGCCAAAAGTTCATGAACCCATCCATGTCCTGTCTCAGTGCGAATGTCAACTTTTCCATCGAGTAAATGTCTTGGATCACGTTAATCCAATCTTCAGGTGTAGGACAGTCCTTCAACATCCATTTTTTAGTTAGGGCTTTTTTACTTGCCAATATTAAAACGGTGAATAAGTATTTTTCTCCTCGTCTTTCCAGTGAGTCCGGTAGTAAACCCAAATACAAAGTTACAAAAGAAAAGGGGACTGTTATTTTGAATATTTTCCCCAATATTGTCTGTACATTGGTCCAATATTGGTGGATAACTGGGCATGACCAAAACACATGAAAATGATTTGCAGTCTCTTCACCACACAAGCGCCAACAATTCAACCCCTTATGAGTAAATTTGTTTTGTGCAGGTGTTCTGAAAAATCTTACCAAATTTTTCCATCCAAATTCTCTCCACTGCAGGGATGAGGTACTTTTCCATTGTTGTTTATTTAGCTTTTCCCATATTTCCAATTGTAAAGTGAAATTCCCCTCTTTTTCCCATCTCTCTTTTATATATGATGTGTTGTCTCCTTTCAAGTCTTGAAGACCTTGGTATATTTTTGAAATGTATCTGATCCCTGGGATCCCTTTATATGCCATTAAGAAGACCTTCAGAACACCTGACTGGGCCCTTTCCACATCCTCCTTTTTAAGTATATTGTTTATGTGGTGTCTAAGCTGAAAGAACCTGAAAAGGTCTTGATTTATTAGACCTTGTCTTTTCAAATCTTCAAAACTTCTTAAAATTTGCCCTTTAAAAAAATCATAATATTTTATCAGTCTGTTCTCTTTCCACTTTTTAAATTTAGTGTCTGTTTTATTAGGAGTGAAGTCTTGATCATAGGCAATCCATTGCAGAAATCGATAGGGCTCTTTAGTTTGATTCTCTCTGACTATCTTAGCCCAAATTTTTAGCGGGGTCTCTATCCACGGGTTAGTGTTATTCAAAAGTTTAGGTAAGTCATTGTTCCCTATATGATAGCTGCGAGGCAACGTCACAGTCACGTGACGGCTGCTGCCAAAAATAGACCGCAGTGAAAACAAACCCACGTGTCCGCTATCACCGCTTGCTTTCCATGCTACCATGGCGCACGAGTACAGCAATACGCTCGATCCTACGGCGAAATCACGCTACAATGCCAAACTACAGACATCATGATGATAACAGTATTTCAAAACATTATATATACGGGAGTTGGTAAGGCCAACATTGAAAGGAGTCAGTTGAGGTGGTATGGGCATCTGATTAGGATGCCTCCTGGACGCCTCCCACTTGAGGTGTTTCAGGTACGTCCCACTGGGAGGAGACCCCGGGGCAGACCCAGGACTCGGTGGAGAGACTATGTCTCCCAGCTGGTCTGGGAACGCCTTGGTATCCCCTCTGAAGAGCTGGAGCAGGTGGCTGGGGAGAGGGAAGTCTGGGCTTCTCTGCTTGAACTGCTGCCTCCGCGACCCGGACCTCCGGAAAAGCGGTAAAAGATGGATGGATGGATGGATGGAGTTGGTAAGGCCATGAACACACATGGAAAATAAATACAGGTGATTTTACCAGTTTTCTCCTCTTTTGTGTCCTCTCATACCTCTGCAGTTGTTGTTTGGCATGCTCATAGCTACCTTTTTGTGATGGCAATATACAGGGAATGTAGTCAGGATGCTCCATGTCCTTCTTGACTGGCTTCCCTGGAATATATTATTAGTAAAAAAAAGGGTAGGATTGATGCATCTATATTACGCTTCCAGGTATCATCTTTAAAATGTGATGTATTTCTGGCTAATGCAATGATTGCATTCTTCACAGATTACACACACGCACAAAATAAAAACTAAGATTTTGTGATTAAAGTGGTCACAACACACAACCCTGCTTTTGGCTGGAGACCACTTGCTCCCATCATCATTCTGTTGTTTGCATGATGCTATCCATTTGTTTCTCCTCTCAGGGCTTCTGTCTCGACTGGGAAGCTTGTAGAAACTCAACTTTCTGTCTTTCATCATGTGGTTGGTGCAGCCGTATATCACGCATGATGACGGCATTTTAACTCAGAAATCGACCCAATCCAACTAACTTATCACACCTCCGACGCTGCAGCGTGGGTTTGTTTTCACTGCGCTGTGACATGACCCACTTTTCCGAGCCACGTGACCACGCAGTTACCCGGATGTGCCGCGGTTATCAATTATTGCCTGTAGGGGGATGTCACTTGATATTTGGCAATCGATCTCCTTCCATTGTGCAGTGTAGACTGGGTTACATATCTCTACTAAAGTTTTAATTTGTGCAGCTTTAAAATAGTCCCTGATATTTGGCAGCACAAGCCCACCTTTGTCTTTGTTTAGCTGTAAAGTTCTATATCTGATTCTAGGTCTCTTGCCCTGCCATATGAATCTTGAGATCATTCTGTCCAGCTCCTGCCATGTTTTTTTTGGGAGGGTTCTACCGGTATTGTTTGGAAAAGGTATAGAAGACGTGGAAGTATATTCATTTTGACTGCTTCAATTCTTTGTGCAGTACCCAAGAATGATATCATATTCCATCTTGCTAGGTCAGATTTTATTTTTGCCACCAGAGGATCATAGTTTAGTGTTATAATTTTGTTGAGTTGTTTCGGGATATTGACCCCCAGATATTTCATAGATTCCAATTCCCAGTTAGTTTTGAGTTTGCTTAGTGAATAATGATTTGGGTCATAGTTGAATGTTAAACTTGGGTTTTATGCATGTTTAATTTGTACCCCGATATATCTCCATACTCTGAAAAACTGAGATTAGTTCTGGTAAGAGGTGTCCGGCTGCCCCAGGTATATTAAAATGTCATCATCAAAGAGTGCCTATTTTATGTTCCTTCTGATCAAGTGTAATACCCTGAATTTTTTGATTCTGCCTTATCCATTGGCTCAGAGGTTCTATGAAGATTGCAAAGAGCAGTGGAGACAAGGGGCATCCCTGACGACATCCTCTTTCCAGCACAAAAGATGATGATAAATTACCGTTAATCCTTATTTTAGTTGTTGGTTTTTTATATAGTGCCTGGATAGTTCTAATGAAGTTGTTATGAATATTGAAACTGGATAAGATTCTTTATAGGAAAGACCAGTCAACCGAATCGAATGCTTTCTCGGCATCTAATCCCAATATGACTGCATTTAAGTTATATTTTTTTATATGTTGAATTATGTGTAAAGTGCGTCTACTGTTGTCTTGTGTCTGTCTTTGTCTTATAAAACCTGTTTGGTCTAAATGAATTAAGGTTCTGTCAGTATATTTTCTAACCTTTTAGCAAGGATAGTGGTATAAAAGCTTATAGTCCTGATTTAATACACTGATTGGTCTGTAGTTGGAGCAATCTAGTTTATCCTTTTCAGGTTTAGGTATAACTGCAATGATCCCTTCTCTCCAGGAGGGGGGGGGGTTCCCCTGTGTGGAGGACATAGTTAAATGTTTTCAGGAGGAGAGGAGATAGTTGCTGTTTAAAGGTTTTGTACCACTCTGCTGTATAGCCATCTGCTCCTGGGGATTTGTTTAGCTTTAAGTTTCATAATTGCTTTTTCCAATTCTTTAGGTTGTATTTCTGACAGTAGTGTTTTATTTTGAGACTCCGTAAGTTGGGGAAGGTTTAATGTGTTTAGGAATGCTTCGGATGTGTTTTTATGTTTTTTGAGGGAGTATAAGTTCTTATAGTAGTTCTCGAAGCTTTTAAGAATATCCTGAATTCTGAATTTTATTTCCTTTGATACTGGGTCTCTGATTTTGTAGATTGCTCTTTCTGTTTGTTGGTTCCTCAATTTATAGGCTAGTAATTTTGCAGATTTACTGCCTGCTTCATAGAATTTTTGTTTCAGAAATGTAAGTTTCTTCTGGATTTCAATTGTGTAGATCTCATTTATTTGATTTTTAATTTCCTTAATCTTGAGCGAGTCATTAGAATGAGTGTTGCCTTTGTGTTCTTTTTCTAGGTTCTTAAGTTCTGACTCTAAAGTGATTAGTTTTTCTTGTCTCAGTTTCTTTTGGATTGCCAGTTTTGCAATAATCTTTCCCCTTATTACAGCTTTGCATGCATCCCACGGCGGCTGCACGGTGGCGCAGTGGTTTAGCACTGTGGCAGCACAGTTTTACCCTCGGCCGGGGGATCGCGGGGATCATGAGATCGTGGGTTCGATCCCAACCCCCGACCAACAGTGAGCTGTGTGGAGTTTGCATGTTCTCCCCGTGTTGCGCGGGTTTACTCCGGGATTTCTCCGGTTTCCTCCCGCATACCAAAAACATGTAGGTTTAGGGTGCTCGCGCACGCAGCAACCAGCAGCCGGTGGCTTGTCACCAGACTGCAAACCAAATCTACCTACGGGTACAAATAAGTAACAAAAAAAATAAAAAAAAAATCCCACAGTATTAAAGGGGATACATCTCCATTATCGTTTTCTTCCAAATATCTGAGAATATCTGATTCCAATTCATCTTTCAGTGGTCCTTTCAGGACATTTGAATTCAACCTCCAAGAAAATGTATTATTTGTGTAATTTTGGATACTTAAGTCTATATAGATCGGACTGTGGTCAGAGAGATCCATCAGTCCTATTTTACATGTTTTTACTCTTCCAATGTCTCTATTAAACATAAAAAAGTAATCAATCCTTGAGTAAGATGAATGTGGCGTTGAATAAAATGTATAATCTTTTACACTGGGGTTGAATTCCCTCCACAGTAGCATCCGAGTTTTCTTACTTTGAGTGTTATTTTGATGTGGAGAATTACCTGATGCATCCCAGTATGGATTCAGTCTTAGATTGAAGTCTCCACCACATATCACTAAACCTTGGGCTTTAGTTATCATTAGGTCAAATACATTTTATAAAATTTCCAGTTAGCACCTGGAGGTGCATATACATTCAGCAGGGTGATATCTTCTCCCTCTAGCCGCCCAATTACCAAACTGTATCTCCCTTCTTTATCTTTGTGTTCTGATTTTTTTAAATGTAATTTTGGTTGATATCAATGTCGCTACTCCCCTCCTCCTCCCTGACTTATATGAAGATGAAGAGATCATTTTAAACCCTTGTCTATTGAGTTTAGTGTGCTCCACGTCTGTTAGGTGGGTTTCTTGTAAAAAATAATCTTACTGCTTTGTCTTTTTTCATTTTGCCTAGAATCTTGGATCTTTAACTGTATTCAGGATTCCTTTTACATTATATGAGACTATTTTGGTTACACTCTGTTTCTCCATTGTATTGTCTTATTTAGTATACAGTGTGGTGGCCCTCTTTATGCTACTCAGAAACTGAAAGAACATTAAGAACATGAAAAACATAAGAACATAGTGTACAAAACTTTTAAACAAAAAAACTGACAAAAGAACTTCCTGAAGCTGAGGGTCTTTTTAAAGACCCTGGAAGAGCCTTGATGGAGTGTGGGCTCTGAGGGAAATTCCTCAAACTCTATTACGTGGTGAGGGCCCTCTCTTACCCCTGTAAGTTGTCCCATGTTTTTAACGTGAATTTCAGATCCCAATCCGAACTTGTAATGATTTTTTTTTTTTTTTTTTAGCCTATACCCTATGAAATTGTGTGCACCCTCCCACCCCATCACAGCAAACATTCACGCTAATACAGTACTTGTTAGTGTGGGGAGAACATGTGGATCATTGTCACATTACTATTTTAAACAAGTTTTTTTTTTTAAATTAAAAAGACTTATTTGTTTCTAATACTATGACGATCATGAAATGTTTTACCACATGCTGATTCTGCATCTCCTTTAATGTTTGTTACCTTGAAGGAGGGGGGTTGGATGTGCAGAATGACTAAGAAAGAAAACAAGAAACAAAGGTTGCTATTCCCTCCTGAAAACGGCAAGCTTATCCTTGGAGCTCTGGCGCTGGGTTTCCCGTTGCTGGCCCGTGGATTTTGAAGGTCTCTGTGTGGACCCACGTTGAGCCAGTGATCCTATCGCTCGGGTCGGCTGCGGGTTTTAAACACCGTTACCGGGAGCCTCCTCTCTCGCCATGTCAATTGTAGCTTCTTCCGCAGAATTATAGAGACATGTCTCTTCACCGTAGAAGACCCTTAACTTCGCAGGAAATGGCGTCTGAAAGTGCAGTTTTTTCTCTCGTAGCACCTTTTTAGTGTCGTTGTATTCCCGGCGCTTTTTAAGAACCTCCGGGGCGTAATCATGTTCCATGAAGACTTTTCTCTCTTGGTGCATAAATCCTTTTTTCTGCCAAGCCAGTCTTACAACCTCTTGTTTTATTTTGAAATTGGAGAATCTCACCACCACAGAACGTGGGGGCGCTTCCGCCGCTGGCTTAGCGGCTAATGTACGATGGGCCTTTTCTATCTTCAAATCAGTGGTTTGGGGAATATCCAGCTTCTTTCTCAGTAAAGATAAGATAAGATAAGATAAGATAAGCCTTTATTAGTCCCACAACGGGGAAATTCCAGGATTGCAACAGCACAGGGATAGCAACACTCAGAGCAACAATCAGAAGGCAAGAAAAAAAACAAGCAAGCAAGAGCAGCTAATATACATATGTACATATTACTATAAAATATATATACTACACACACACACACACACAGACACAGTGCAGAGCATTGTAGTGGATGGAATAAATATATGAATATATGAACACACAGTGCAGAGCATTGTAGCTAGATGGAATAAATATGTAAATATATAAACACCCACAGTACGGAGCATTTGCAGCTAGGTGGAATAAATATGCAAGTATATAAACACACACAGTGCGGAGCAATGTAGCTAGATGACAAATATGTAGATATATAAACAACAGTGCGGAGCAATGATAGCTAGATGGAAAAATATATAGATCTATAAATATAAACACACCCAGTGCAGAGCATTGTCGCTAGATGGAATAACATATGTAATATATAACACACACAGTGCAGAGCCATTGTTGCTAGGTGGCGATGAAACCGCCTAACTGTCTAATTCGTTATTCCTACATGGTATGATTATGTGCCCATACATAATCTCCACCCTCCCTAGCGCCGGTCATGTACCTAGTTTGTATGCCGGAGCGGACCATTGTGTAGTCTATTGCACTCTTTTGCATTCAAAAAACACTATTAGTTTGTCAGACGTCTTTATGCTAATCTCTGCGAGCAGCCCTGCTTAGTTATGATACCAGTCTCCCGACAGCCGATGGTAGGAAGGAAGCTAACGAAACCTCTTGGTTTGTGGCACCTGGGATGATGTAGTCTGCTGCTAAATGAGCTCCTCAGTGCATCCAGTATGTCCTGCATAGGGTGGAACTCGGACTCCAGCAGAGATGACAGTTTAGCCACCGTCCTTCTCTCTCCTATCTCCTCCATCGGATCAAGGCGTTGCCCCAGGACAGAGCTAGCTTTCTTAATTAGTTTGTTCAGTCTCTTCCTATCGGCTGCAGTAATGCCACTGCCCCAGCAGACCACTCCAAAAGTGATGGCTGATGCCACCACCGTGTCATAGAATGACTTCAGCAGCGCCCCTTGTACACCAAAAGACCTGAGTCTCCTCAGCAGGAACAGCCTGCGCTGTCCCTTCTTGTAGAGTGCGTCAGTATTGTGTGACCAGTCTAGTTTATTGTTCAGATGAATACCCAGGTACTTGTAGGATGTCACCATCTCGATGTCTGTTCCCTGTATATTTACTGGTGCTGTGAGGGGCTGCCCATGCCTGCGGCAGTCCAGATTCCAAGATTCCACACATTCCACCATTGTGTTGAAACCATCTTCGGCTCCTTCTTTCAGACCGTGAATTCTAATGTTGTCTCTTCTCAGCCTTCCTTCTTGGTCGGTTAGCTTAGCTTCCAATCTTGACTGTCTTTTGTGTAGATCCAGCACGGAATCTTCAAGCACTTTTATTCTTTCTTCAGCTTCCAAGATTCGGTTCTCGGCCTGGTCCACTCTGCTGTTCGTCCTTTTTAATTCATCTCTGAATTCACGAAATTCGGCCCAAACCTCTCGGCGAAATCGTCGTAATTCTTCAAATAACGTTTTCAAGCTAACCTTCTTGTTAGCTACGTTCAGCTCCTCGTCTTCTGAACGGAGATCCTCCGGTTCAGTTTCTTCGGCCGATGCGTGTCCTGGCCTGGGAAATGACAGGTTCTTCTGTTTTTGTTTAGGCATGATGTTTTGGTCTTTTGATTTTTACTCTTCCAAAAATCCGTTAAGTCTGATTTTCAAGATGTTTTCCTGGATTGGTTCTGGGAGCTTCAGCGTTAAGCTGCTATCACCATGGTGTCCAGACTGGAAGTCTGGACCAACTTTTACTGACGTTTTGAAAAATCAGAGAAAGTAGTCCAAATGTTGGTGAAATTACGTTGGTGAGCAGGTTTTTTTTTTGTAATCCGGCACACACCAACTTTTATGAACTTTTACAAACTTTTGCTAGTATTTGCCAGCGTTGCATTCAGCGTTAGCAAACCTTTGGCAACTTAGGCTAGTGTATGTGTAGCTGTTGCCAACTTAGGTTAACTTAAGCAAACAAATACTCAGCGCAGGTCAGCTGACATCAGCGTCAGGCGATGCTCATATAAAGAACAGCGTTTGTGGAGACTTCCTGCCATTCTGGATCTGCTTTTTAGGGTGGATTGACACTACAACTGTAACTTTTACTGACGTTTTGGCAAACGTCTGGTTCTGCTGGCAAAAGTTGATAAAAGTTAATGATGGTGGGTGTTTGTTGGCAAACACTGGTGAAAGTTATATTTCTTGAAAATTTTCAACATGCTGAAAATTTGCCCATGTTTGGAAATAAACGTTGGCGAAAGTTGTGCTCAGTTTGTAAAAGTTCCTGAGCGCTGGGCTAAGTTATGCAGAGTTCGCCTAAGTCAGCCTAAGTTAGGCTGTGGGTCCACCAAACGCGTTTTTTCTGCTCTGGGTGGCTATTTTCCATTCATTCTCTATGTAGTACAGTGTTTACAGTGTTCAGCACCGTGGGCTGAGTGCCCACGGTGCTGAAACGCTCTCAGCGGTGGCCGTTTTTTGTCGTGGCGCTCAGGGTGCTCAGAGTTGAAAAAAGTTTAACTTTTCAGAGACTGCAGCTGAGCTTGTCAATGTCATACCTTAAGCAGCCAGTCAGAACTGCTACGTGGGCAGGACATAGGACGCCAGTACTAGTCTGTACTCAGACTCCTGCTTTCTGTGTCATCGTATTTTACATCTAGAGGTGCTAGAAAACGTTTCCTGTCCATTGTTATTTAGAGACTGCTATTAAAAAATCTGTAGAAAGTCTGACAATTGGAAAAGCTGGAGTGATGAGCTGAGAGTGACAAGCTGTTGCTGGGATACAGGGCACAGGCTTTTTTTTTTTTTCCAGAGCACTGCACACAAACGCAGAAAAAAAAATGCTCACGGCAGTCGGGCGACAAAAAACGTGTTTGGTGGGCATGCAGCCTAAAGCTCTTTTGGAAAACTGTGACTGAAATGCTGGTGAAAACAGATGTTTTTAGATTGAAACTCACTTCAGACATTGCACAGACAAAAGAGAAGTAGAGAGAAGGGGGAATTAAAAAAAGAAAACATATATGTAAGAGGATAATGTACAGTATTTGTTTGGTGATAACATGGTGTGTATGACATTTATTTTTTTTATATAATACACACACACACTATAGGCATTTGATCAGTTTTATCAGTACACACACACACACACACACACACACACACACACACACACACACACAATGGGCATTTGATCAGTTTTGAGTTGTTTGTGGGTTTGTTTGCTCCAGGTGATGGGTGTGGTCTGGTGGGTGATTTGTATTGGTGGTTTGGGGTTTTGTGTCTTTGTAGTGTTATTTTTTTTTTTTTCTTTTCTGCTTCCAAGGTTGTCATAGCCAGGAGCGGCACTGGGGTTAAGCTCCCAGTGCTCATAAAATGCTCCTTATGGCGTGCGTCTCGAAAAGCCTCTGACAACTAAGTCCAACTCCTAGCCTGCCCGTGTGGTTTAGTCTCTAAGCCCGGCGGAACTGCTTTTACTAATAGGAGAAGGGGCGAAGGCGGATCTCTGGCGCCTTAAAACCAGATGCTTCGGGTAGATGGTGGCTCGTCAACCTGGGAAGGTAGCCCATCTAGGGGAAGGTAAACCCTGATTTCAAACCTCCGCTGCCTTGCGGCATACCCGGTCACAGGAAAGGCTTCGGGAGTCAACCCTGAGGAAAAATCCGGAGTCGGAGCCCCTAAGGAAGTTCTATGTTGTGCTCAACATCGTTCTGGCAGCTCCTGCAACGGCGCTGGTGCCAAACTGTAGCAGCCCTGCTGTTCCTTTGGATTCATCAGTGACGTGGAGAGGGGGGACATGCTGCATGGGCAACATCTTGTCCTCCATATCTTCCTGCCCGGGCTTGAATCCTACCAATGCCCAATGCTGGAAGGTAGAACACCAGATCACTAGAGAGGACCCTCCAGCTTCGCCTTTGGCGTAGACAAAACACGGGGAATGACAGTTACCGGTTATAAGCCACCGCTCAATTGGCGTAGAGCGCGGTGCCAGGGGTTGTTCCCGACGGTGGGAGGGATCATCGGATCTCACTGGACAGCTACCGCCCACCTCAAGCTGGGCAGCCCCCAGCCAATAAGGTGTTGTCCCGCCACAGCTTGCTTTCCTCATTGGGTGCATGGGGATGAGGAGAAGTCCAAACAGCAGGCCGAGAACCTTCGCACCAGGCAAGACAATAAAACAAAAGAGACCAACTCTAAAACTGGGAACTTGGAACGTCCGCACTATGATGACAGGACTCGCTGCTAACCTCAAGGACATCAACGACACCAGGAAGACTGCCATCATCAATAATGAGCTGAAGAGACTGGGAGTGGATATTGCCACCTCTCCAGGAAAACACGGTTGGCTGACGCAGGCACACTGAGAGAGAAGGACTACACGTTCTACTGGCAGGGAAAGGGCAGTGACGAACACAGGGAACACGGAGTGGGCTTTGCAGTGAAGAACACCTTGCTGAAGATGGTGGAACCGGGTAGCACTGGCTCTGCACGACTCCTCACCCTCCGCCTGAACACCACTCAAGGCCCAGTCACCCTCGTCAGTGTGTATGCCCCAACACTGACAGCCACACCAGAGGCAAAAGACGAGTTCTACGAGAATCTCGCAACAACTGTCAGGATCATCCCCAACTCTGAACAACTCATTCTCCTTGGAGACTTCAATGCCAGAGTGGGTGCTGACCACGACTCATGGCCCTCCTGTCTTGGACCTTTTGGCGTGGGCAGAATGAACAACAACGGACAGCGGCTGCTCGAGTTCTGCACATATCACGATCTGTGCATCACAAACTCGTTCTTCAAGACCAAGCCCCAACACAAGGTTTCCTGGCAACATCCGCGCTTCAAAGCACTGGCACCCAGCTGGACTTGATCCTGACCAGGCGCACCTCACTGAAGAACGTGCTAATCACCCGTTCGTTCCAGAGTGCAGATTGCGACACAGACCATTCATTGGTGTGTTGCAAGGTCAAGCTGCAGCTGAAGAAATTCCATCATGCTAGACAGCCTGGAAAGGCACGGATTGACACCAGCAAGATGGCTCAATCAGAACTTGTTGAGCAGTTTGCCTCCACCTTTGAGAAGGAACTTAGTGTACCACAAGAAGGAGAATCTGCAAAGCAGAAGTGGGAAGAGCTGCGAAACACCATCCACCGCACAGCCTTGGCTACCTTTGTGAGGAAGACCTCGAAATCACAGGACTAGTTTGATGCCAAGTTGAAGGAGATGACCTCCGTCATTGAAGCCAAGCGCTCAGCACTTGCTGAGTACAAGAAGTACCCAAACGAGAAGAATCTCCAGATTCTCAGGGCTGCGAGAAGCAAAGTTCAGCAGACCGCTCGGCGCTGTGCCAACGAGTACTGGACTCAGCTCAGCCAAGACATTCAAACCGCTGCCATAACAGGGAACATCCGTGGTATGTACGATGGCATCAAGAAAGCACTTGGTCCGGCTCAGAGCAAGACGACCCCCCTCAAATCCTCCACTGGGGAGATGATCACAGAAAAGAACAAGCAGATGGAGAGATGGGTGGAACACTACTCCGACCTCTACTCCAGACAGAACACCGTGACACTGTCAGCCCTTTGATGCCATTGACTGCCCTGCCATCCATGGACGAACTTGACGTAGAGCCAACCATCGACGAACTCAGCAAGGCCATTGATAGCTTGGCCGCTGGCAAGGCACCCGGCAACGACGGCATACTCCCTGACCTGATCAAGCACTGCAAGACCGCTCTACTGCTGCCATTGCATGACGTCCTCTGCCAGTGCTGGAAGGAAGGTGCCGTACCACAGGACATGAGGGACGCCAAGATCATCACCCTCTACAAAAACAAAGGGGAGAGAAGCGACTGCAACAACTACAGGGGCATATCCCTCCTCAGCGTTGTTGGCAAAGTCTACGCACGAGTTGTTCTCGTTCGTCTACAGAAGCTTGCCGAACGTGTCTACCCCGAGTCTCAGTGTGGCTTCCGCACTGAGCGATCGACGGTAGACATGATATTCTCCATCCGCCAACTCCAGGAGAAATGCAGAGAACAGAACATGCCCCTGTACGTCGCCTTCATCGACCTCACCAAAGCGTTTGATCTGGTCAGCAGAGAGGGCCTTTTCAAGATCCTGCCAAAGATAGGATGCCCACCAAAGTTGCAAAGCCTCATCGAATCGTTTCACACCAACATGCAGGGGATAGTGCAGCACGATGGCAACGTCTCAGAGCCATTCAACATACGCAGCGGAGTGAAACAGGGCTGTGTACTTTCGCCAACCCTCTTTGGGATTTTCTTTGCTATGCTCCTGAGGCATGCCTTCAGCACAGCAACAGAGGGAATCTACCTGCACACAAGATCTGACGGCAGGCTTTTCAGCCTCGCCCGCCTGAAAGCCAGAACCAAAGTACGCGAGGCTCTAATCAGAGACATGCTGTTCGCAGACGACGCTGCAGTCGCAACCTACACACAGCAGGAGCTTCAGACCCTGATGGACTGCTTCTCCCAGGCATGCAAGGACTTCGGGCTTACCATCAGCCTGAAGAAGACCAACATCTTGGTGCAAGGCACGGAAGCACCACCAACCATCACCATCGACGACTACGAGCTGGAGGTCATGAATCAGTTCACGTACCTGGGGTCCACGATCAGCAACAACCTCTCCCTTGATACAGAGATCAACAAGAGGATTGGAAAATCAGCCTTCACACTCGCTCGCCTCACCACACGAGTGTGGGAGAATCCCAAACTCTCTGTCAAGACGAAGATGACAGTGTACAACGCCTGCGTCATCAGCACACTGCTCTATGGGAGTGAGACGTGGACAGCATACGCCCGGCAGGAAAAGAGACTGAACTCCTTCCACTTTCGCTGCATTCGCCACATCCTGAACATATCCTGGCAGGACAAAGTGCCCAACACAGAAGTTCTGTCCCGCGCCGGCCTTCCCTCCATGTTCACTCTACTCAGGCAGCGCAGGCTCCGCTGGCTAGGCCACGTTCACCGTATGGAGGATGGCAGAATTCCCAAAGACGTCCTCTACGGAGAACTGGCGACTGGCAGGAGAGACGTTGGCCACCCACAGCTGCGCTTTAGAGACGTCTGCAAGAGAGACATGAAGGCCCTGGAGATCAACACAGAGCGCTGGGAGGACCTTGCAACGGACCGCTCCAAATGGAGAGGCACCCTGACCAGACAGCTCAAGGCGGGTGAAGAGAAATCAGAATCAGAAAAGCTTTATTGCCAAGCATGTTAAAAACATGCAAGGAATTTGACTTGACATTGGCGTGCTTATGTAAGCGCTTCACAATGACACGGCTGCCATGCAAGGCACTGAAGAAACTGACTGCTGCAGCAGATGAAAAAAGGACCCGCAGGAAGAACCGCCACAGACCCAGCAGCATGGAGACCACCCACAAGTGCGACCTGTGTGACAGGGACTGCCATTCGCGCATCGGCCTGTTCAGCCACAGGCGGTGCTGTTCCAGCAGAGTAGACGTTTAGGATTCTCTTCCATGGTCATCATAGACCAACGGAGGCCGACGAGTGTTATTTTTCTACCACTAGACTGTGTTGTTGCACTAGCATGTCTTTTGCCAGTAAGGATTACTGGTTGCCTTGGAAACAACAGCCATTGGAGATGCCGATCTTTTTTTTTTTTTTGCTGTCTGAATAAATATTTTCTAGGTCCGTCGAATAAAGTTTTTTTTTTTTTTTGTGAAATTTTCAGTCAGAGTCTGTCTACACACACATATATACAGTCTTGAAAAAATTTGGACATCCCTTTAAATATTCAGTTCTTTATTAAAAAATGTTCACATATCTACAGTATCTCACAAAAGTGAGTACACCCCTCACATTTTTGTAAATATTTTATTATATCTTTTCATGGGACAACACTAAAAATATGGCACTTTGATACAATGTAAAGTAGTCAGTGTACTGTCATGAATGCTCTAATGGAGCAAATGGACAGACCCACACGCAGGATAGTGTCAGTGCAATTTATTACAGAAAAAGAATAGTAATGGGAAGGCAGGCATCAGTGCTCCAAACGGTAAGCCCATCTTATCCAGGAAATAGTTGACGAGGCGTGACTCGTGATGTATGTGTTGACGTCGGACCATGTGACTGGGTCAGGAGAAATAAACTGAGCAGCACTACCCAGTGGAAATCCCCATCCCTCACGTTTTGTTTTGTCACGTTTGACTGTGTAAGGGATTTGTCACAGCCAATTTTCAGATGGAGCTAGCTCCAAAAACACTTGAGCGCGTTTCTTCCATTGATGTATTTTTAACAAATAGTGGGTGCTTATTGCAACTGAGGTGATGGCTTAGTGGTAGCATATCCATTTTGCAAGGAGGAGACCTGGGCTCAAATCCCAGCTGTGTTACTCTTTTGATTTCGTTTTTATTTGCAAGGAAGAGCTTGGATCATTATTACGCATCATTATGCTGAGGCATTATTGCTATTGTGCCCTGCATGACAATAAGGCCAGAGTTAAATATACTGGGACAGTATAAGACTGTTGAACATTTATTATTTCTTAATAAAAATGGATAAGTAGTACAAGTACACCAAGTAACATAGACACATTCACTGGAGTCACCCCAGTTTTATTATTTCTTTTTCCCTTATTATCATTGATGTTTCTTAAAAGACTGCACATTTATTGAAATTGAAAAATACACTCGTAAAAATCTGCATGCTGTATACTTTGTTGACTACATGGCCTAGTAGAGCAAATTAAGTTTCATGTGAGGCCTTGGCTATGTGAACCATTTTGATTAAAGGCTCAAATGTTTAAGAAAGCCTCAACTACTCATGACTAAGTAATAGCTTAAAGATAAAATATCAGTCCTGTAACTGGGAAGCTAGGGTTCAACTCCCAGTTGGGTCATTCTAATGATTTAATTTTATTTGCACAGTGAAGTCTCTGTTGTGTTTCAAAGAGCTTGGATACAACAATGACACATCACTATGCTGAGGCACTATTGTGCCCTGCATGACAATAAGGACAGAGATGAAAATACTGAGAAAGACAGTATGACTGTTGAAAAGTTATTTCTTCAAAAAAAAAAAATAAAAATGGATAAGTAGCGCAAGCACATTCGCTGTAGTCACCTTAGTGTTATTATGTTAGTGCTATTATTTTTCTGCCTTATGATCACTGATATTTCCTAAAAGACAGCATTTATTGAAATTGAAAAAATGCACATTAAACCAACAATACCTTGTGAAAATCAGCATGTTATATACATTTTGTCCACAAGATGACCTGGTAGAGAAAATGAAGTCCCACATGAGGCCTTGCCAATGTGAACCATTTTGATTAAAGGCCTCGAGTCCTCCAGAAAGCCTCATTTGGCCATCACTAAAAGAGAATAAACATCAAGCGCTCCCAAACCAACTGGTGAGCGAGGGACAGAAAAAGAATAACACTAAGTGCTCCAAAACTGGTAGGCACCCAGGATTACTTACAAAGAGAGATTTCACCAGAACAAGCAGGGCTCCAGTGAAGGAAAGAGTAACAAACACAAAGCAGCCGCACTGCCCTGGTGAAACAGCAATGCTTAAATATACACAGAAATGGGCTGCAGGTGTGAGAGCTGAGAATGGTAGAGTGACCTAATTAGGCAATCACCCACAGCTGGGAACTGGGGAGCAGAAAAGTGAGGGACTGAGAAAATGAGGGAGAAGGCTCTGAAAGAAAACAACCAAAATTACAGAAAACAAACAAGAGAATAATAACAGACATGAAATACTTAAAAAATACATAAAGTGTCTAAGCACAGCTCAGACACGACATGTACAGCTTGCATACATATACAGCTTCTAACACATGACTGTGTATCCAGACACGAGGGGGAACCAGATTATTAAGTTTGCAGACGACACCACAGTGGTGGGACTTATTCAGAGGGATGAGGAATCAATGTACAGGGAAGAAGTGAGAGACCTGGAGGGCTGGTGCAGGGAGAACAATCTGGTGCTCAACGTGGACAAAACGAAGGAGATGATTATCGACTTCCGGCGGTCACAGCCTGAGCACGTCCCCCTCAGCATCGGCGGCCGTTTAGTGGAGAGAATGGAGAACATCAAGTTCCTCGGAGTGCAGATCTCGCAGGACCTGACCTGGAGCAAGAATTCCTTGGGGATCAGGAAGCGGGCTCAGCAGAGACTGCACTTCTTGAGGAAACTCAAACAGGCCTCTCTCCCCATCTGCATCCTCAGGACCTTCTACAGAGGTGTGGTGGAGAGTGTTCTGACGTACTGCATTGCTACATGGTACTCCAGCTGCAGTATGTCAGACAAAAAAGCCCTGCAGAGGATAGTCAAGGGGGCGGAGAGGGTAATTGGAGTCTCCCTCCCCTCTGTCCAAGAACTTTTTCAGAACCGTTGTAGGAGCAGGACACTGAACATTGTCAAGGACCGTTCTCACCCTCTGCATAAACACTTTGAACTTCTTCCATCTGGTAAACGATTCCGGAGCATCAGAGGTAGAACCACCAGACTGATCAACAGCTTCCTTCCACAAGCTGTCAGGATGCTGAACAGTTGACCCGGAATCTCTCATACACACTACTGCACCTACGGACATTTTGTATATTATTTGTATATTATAGTTAGTTAGTTTTTTCCTAAGTATGTCTCAGGGATGTGTGAATGGATGGGGGAGTGGGGGTGGGGGGGTGAAGCTATATGCGAGTGTGTCTTAAATCATGCTGCTTCTATTTATATGGATGCCGAGAGAAACGCAATTTCATCTTGCCTGCACTACAGTTGTACGTACAGCAATACGACAATAAAGTTTGATTTGATTTGATTTGATAACTGTGTAAATTTGCTGTCCCCTCAAAATAACTCAACACACAGCCATTAATGTCTAAACTGCTGGCAATAAAAGTGAATACACCCCTAAGTGAGAGTTAAGGTGGTGCTGGAAAATAATGGTGGCCACACAAAACATTGACACTTTGGGCACAATTTGGACATTTTCACTTAGGAGTGTACTCACTTTTGTTGCCAGCGGTTTAGATATTAATGGCTGTGTGTCGAGTTATTTTGAGGGGACAGCAAATTTACACTGTTACACAAGCTTTGCACTGACTACTTTACATTGTATCAAAGTGTCATATCTTCAGTGTTGTCCCATGAAAAGATATAATAAAATATTTACAAAAATGTGAGGGGTGTACTCACTTTTGTGAGATACTGTATATATATATCCCAAAAATGTGACAGCTCAAAAGAAGAAAAAAAATCTCACTGAGAAATTTACTGTTCTTAATTTTCTGCTCCGTGCATAATCATTCTCCAGGATTTATTGGTTCGGCTTCCATTGTGGGGAATCAAACAGCTCTGATGTGGTGTCAAAAAGTAAATGACATTTAACAGGATTTTATGTTATTTTAATGGAGAGAGTTGTAAGAGTCCAAATATAATCACCTGTTATTTTATTTATATGATAATACACTAAGTTTTTTTTATTCCATCCACATTCACATTTTTAATTGCGGACTTAGTGTTGGAGTTGCTAGCATTGTTTTATTACTTTTTTAGATGAATGAATGAATGAATGGATGAACAGAGGAAAGGGTATGCAGAAGTAACTACATAGGAATATAAAACAAAAATAAATACTGAAACGTATGCTCAAAGAAGACGTGTTCACTCTAGAGGCAGGTTCAGAATAGCAAGAATCCTCCACAAACACTGATCTTTATATAAGCGTCGCCTAACGCTGATGTCAGCTGAACTGTGCTGAGTATTTCTCTGATTTTTCAAAATGTCTGTAAAAGTCAGTCCAAACACTATAGATTGAACCCAGCTTAGGCTGACTTAGGTAAACTGCATAATTTAGCCCAGCTCTCAGAAACTTTTACAAACTGAGCACAACTTTCACCAATGTGTATTTCCAAATGTCAGCAAATTTTCAGCAGGCTGAAAATTTTCAAAGAACACAACTTTCGCCAGCGTTTGCCAACAAACACCAGCAATCAATAACTTTTGCCAGCAGAGCCAGACGTTTGCCAAAACGTAAGTAAAAGTCGGTCCAAACGTTGTAGTGTGAATCCATCCTCGACCACTAAATTTTCATTGCAAATACAAATAATTTCATATTGTATATTCACAAAGTAGAAATTCTCACACAGATTGATTTTACAGGATTATAACACTTTATTAGCAAATCACTTGGACATTAATTTATGAGTTCAAAACATTGTTGCCACAAAATTGATTCCATACATTGATTGGTGAGAGCAGCAGCTCTCACACATTTTTCACCTCATCAAACCATCTCTGCTCCAGGATATGGACCGTTCACGTTTGATGAGTATTGAATGGGGCTGGTGTGTGAGTGTGTGTGTGTGTGTGTGTTCTGTGGGCCAGGGGTTGCAGAGCATGCGTGCGTTAATCGTGCGTCAATAAAAATAGCACCCTTAAGTGGGGAGCTATTAAGTCATTATTAACAGTCACAGCACTAATTAAAACATTTTGTAGGTCTATGCTTTTTAGTTTAACTACTGGAATGCAGCACCACCATTCTGCTCTAAACAGGGAAAAGAACTGTCACTGCAGCCAGAGGAGAGCTGGCAGGTATGCGCAAAACCGATATTCATCATTATCTGACAGTTTTTTAAAAACAATTTTTTAACCTCTGTCACGCCGCGCCATTCATCAGCGGCGCCACCTGCTCACGCACCTGCTACTCGTCAGCGGCGAAGGATAAAAGCCGCCTCGCCCTGAGCTTCGGCCTGAAGCCGTAGACTTCATTTTCCTTGCATGGACTTCTACCACTTTCTCTTCAGCATCCTCTTTACCGGTAAGAAGTTCACTTACCTCATCTCTCCAGTCTGCTCCCCTGTGCACAGGTGGATTCCTCGGCGGCGGACAACCCCGTCCCTCGTCTCTCCTCGCTGCTGCACCGAGCCCTGCAGGTGGCTGTCTCCCGGGCTTCCATCCTTGAAGCGCCAGTCATCTGCCCAAACAAGTAAGCTTCTCTCCCTCGCCTATTCTCCTCCTGTGTTGGTGTGTGCTCATCACCCTGTGTCCAATTTCTCCCATAGGGTTGCCGGCTGAACGGTCTCCTGCCTCTGGGTCCGAAGCAGACGCCACCACCAACACATTAACATTCCGCAGACACGCACCCAAACATCCCTGTTGTTAATAAACAGTTTGAACTACTCTGAGCCTGTGTGTGTGCGTCTCCTGAGCCGAACGTTATGTCAGTACGGCTTCAGCAGAGCGGCTCGGCGGACGGCGGGCTCGCACACCGGTTTACCATCCTCGAGGCTCGGGTGGATCAGATTGTTTATCAGCAACAGGTGGTTCTTAATCAATTATTAGAACTGACTAACCGATTGAACCGCTTGGATCCCCAACAGCCGTTCCTCCCGACTCGCCAGGGTGGCGCGGCTCCTGCTGTTCCAGCGGCCGTCCAGCCGGCTCCAGTGGCACCGGTTCGGCTCACGCCGATTCCGACCCCCGCCCGCTTTAGCGGTAAGCTCGGCGGAGCGCGGGGGTTTATTATGCAGTGTGAGTCCGTGTTCCACCGTGTGCCCGGAGATTTTCCCTCGGATCACAGTCGAATTGGTTACATCGGGAATCTTCTGGAGGGGCGTGCGTTAACCTGGACCTACGCCGTAATGGCGAGGCCCAGTTATGCCACCCTCACCTATGACCAATTCGTGAGGCGCTTTCTGGAGGTCTTTGACCACTCACAAACCGAAACGGTCCAGGTCGATCGGCTTCTCGCTCTCCAGCAGGGAAGCCGGTCGGCAGCGGACCACTCGGTCGACTTCCGGGTAGCGGCGGAGGAATTGGGCTGGGAGGAACGCTCCCTCTGTGGCCTGTTCCTCCGCAGCCTCAATAGTGATCTGAGGGATGAACTGGCTGGTCGGGATATCCCTGGGACGCTAGCGGAGCTGACATCCTTAGTGATAAGTTTGGATAACAGGCTGCGCGAGCGCTCCTCGGGGCGGAGGTCTTCTTCTTCTCGCCCTCGTGGAGCCTCGCCGCACCTGTTCCAAGCTCGCCCCCTGGCGGCGCCGCCAGCATCGCGCCCCGAGGAGTCGGAGCCGATGGTGACGGGCTGGACTAAACTTTCCCCTGTGGAGAAACAACGCCGCCGTGAGTTGGGCCTCTGCATGTATTGCGGAGGCGACCAACACACCGTGGAGCGTTGTCCACGGAAAGCCAGTCGGTGGGGTCCGCGAGTCACTGTTGGAAGCCTCGCGGATGTCAATCGGTTAGGATCTCTTACTCAATTGAAGCTGCCCATCCGTTTCTGCCATAACCCTACTGGGCACCTCACCCACGCACTGGTGGATTCGGGCGCAGAAGGCAGCTTCATTTCACAAAGCCTGGCAACCCGATTGGGCATCCGCTGCCAGGCACTCAACACTCCCATCTCCCTGATCCACCTCTCCCGTGCCACCCTCGGGAGAGTGACACATCAAACTGTTCCCCTACCGGTCATCATCTCGGGAAACCACCGGGAGGAGATGACCTTTTACGTCCTTCCCAACTCTGTGTCGCCCGTCATCCTGGGGTATCCCTGGCTCCGCCTTCACAATCCGGTCCTGGATTGGAAATCAGCTGGGATCTCGGCATGGAGTACGTTCTGTATGGGCACCTGCCTTCAGTCCGCTGCCTGCTCTCCGTCCGCTCCTCCCCCTGCGACGGACGCTGCACCCCCGGACCTGTCTCTGGTGCCCCCAGAATTTCACGACCTGGGTATGGTGTTCAGCAAAGCGAAAGCTATGTCTCTTCCCCCTCATCGGCCCTATGACTGCGCCATCAACCTCCGCCAGGGGGCTCCCTTACCTTCTGGTCGCCTTTACAGCCTGTCTGCGCCGGAGAAGGAGACGATGAACGCCTACCTGAAGGAATCATTAAGTGCTGGGATTATCCGCCCATCATCGTCACCCGTGGGGGCAGGGTTCTTCTTCGTGGGGAAAAAGGATGGGTCCCTCCGCCCTTGTATCGACTACCGGGCCCTCAATAATATCACGGAGAGGGACCGTTACACCCTGCCTCTCATGGACACTGCTTTCCACTCCCTCCAGGGGGCGACCTGGTTCACCAAGCTGGACCTACGCAGCGCTTACCACCTCGTCCGGATCCGGGAGGGAGATGAGTGGAAAACGGCCTTCCGTACCCCGAACGGCCACTTTGAATATCTGGTGATGCCGTTCGGGTTGACCAACGCTCCTGCAGTCTTCCAGCGCCTCATTAATGACGTCCTCCGGGACTTCATTGGCCTTTTCGTGTTCGTCTACCTGGACGATATCCTCATCTTCTCCAAGTCCAGGGATGAGCACCAGGTCCACGTGAGGCGGGTCCTCCAAAGGCTGCTGGAGAACCGTCTGTACGTTAAGGCAGAAAAGTGTGAATTTTACGCCAGGAGTACGTCCTTCCTGGGGTTCATCATCGCCCACGATAAGGTGCTCCCCGACCCAGAGAAGGTAAAGGCGGTGGTGGAATGGCCTACACCTGCATCCCGGAAGCAGGTGCAGCAATTTGTTGGCTTCGCCAATTTCTACCGCCGCTTTGTTCCCAACTTCAGTGCCATCGTTGGACCACTGACCCGCCTCACGTCCCCGAAGGTCCCGTTCCGGTGGACCGAAGAGGTCGCTGTCGCCTTTGAGGCGCTGAAGGCGGAATTCTCCTCCTCCCGGGTCCTTCGCCAGGTCGACCCCGCGCTGCAGTGCATTGTAGAGGTAGACGCCTCGGACACGGGAGTGGGAGCAGTGCTGTCCCAGCGGTCACCGGACGATGGCGCCAAGCGACCGTGCGCCTTCTTCTCCCGGCGCTTGTCCCCGGCGGAGAGAAACTATGATGTGGGGGACAGAGAGCTCTTGGCCATCAAGCTCGCCCTGCAGGAGTGGCGCCACTGGTTGGAGGGGGCAAGCCTGCCGTTTGTGGTCCTCACGGACCACAAGAACCTGGAATACTTACGGTCTGCCAAGCGCCTGAACGCCCGCCAGGCGCGCTGGTCCCTGTTCTTCGCCAGGTTCCAATTTTCCATCACCTTCAGGCCTGGCTCTAAGAACGTCCTGCCTGACGCCCTCTCCAGGCAGTTCGCCCCCGTGGAGTCGGAGGAGGCGCCCCACTCCATCCTGCCCAGGTCGTGCGTCGTGGGAGCCATCTCGTGGGACATTGAGAGCAAGATCCGGAAGGCACAGGAGGTGGAACCTGACCCTGGCGGCGGACCGGAGGGGAGGCTGTTCGTGCCATCCGCGGTCCGAGGAGAGGTCATCCACTGGCTCCACACCTCCAAGCTCACCTGTCACCCTGGCACCTCCCGGATGATAGATCTCCTCCAACGGTCCTTTTGGTGGCCAGGCCTGCGGAGGGATGCAGCCCGCTACGCCCGGGCTTGCCCAATCTGTGCCACCTGCAAGTCGGGAAATGCCCCTCCAGCGGGTCTGCTCCAGCCCCTGCCCGTCCCTGGCAGGCCCTGGTCGCACATCGCTCTGGATTTCGTCACCGGACTCCCCATCTCCAACTCCTATGACACCATCCTGACCATCGTGGACCGCTTCTCCAAGGCCGTGCACTTCGTCCCCCTGCGAGGCCTCCCTACTGCCCTGGAGACGGCGGACCTCCTCGTCCAACACGTGGTCAGGCTGCATGGGATTCCGGTGGACGTGGTCTCGGACCGGGGCCCCCAGTTTTCATCTGAGGTTTGGAGGTCTTTCTGCAACGCCATCGGAGCCAAGGTGAGCCTCTCCTCTGGCCATCACCCCCAATCCAACGGGCAGTGTGAGAGGACCAACCAGGAGCTGGAGGCTGCGCTCCGCTGTGTGTCCAGATCCAAACCCGCGTCCTGGAGCAACCATCTTGCCTGGGTTGAATATGCCCACAACACCGCTCGCTCTTCTGCTACAGGGATGTCCCCCTTCAAAGCGTCCCTGGGTTACGACCCCCCGCTGTTTCCGGAGCAGGAGAGTGAGGTAACTGTCCCGTCAGTTAGGGCCCATCTCAGGCAGTTCCGCTCCACCTGGGCTGCCGCGCGCCATGCGCTATTGCGCACAGCGGAGCGCAACAGGACTGTGGCGGACCGGCGTAGGAGACCTGCCCCGGCGTACAGAGTTGGGCAGCTTGTTTACATTTCCACCCAGGACGTCACTCTAAAAGGCGAGAGGAGAAAGCTGGCACAGCGCTTCATGGGTCCCTACCCCATCACCCGGATCATCAACCCGGTGGCTGTGCGCGTGGCTATTCCCCCCTCCCTCCGCATTCATCCTACTTTCCACGTGTCGAAGGTGAAACTGGCGGTTACTGACCCCCTTTGCCCTCCTCCTGCAGCGCAACCCGCGCCCCGGATGATTGGTGGCCATCCGGCCTGGTCCGCCTCCTCCATCCTGGACTCCCGGCGCCGGGGTCGTGGGTTGCAATACTTGGTGGACTGGGAGGGCTATGGGCCCGAGCATCGACAGTGGGTGCCCCCGTCGTTTGTGTTGGACCCATCGCTCATCGCGGACTTCCACCGAGCGCACCCGGATAAGCCATCGCCAGGAGGCGCTGCTAGAGGGGGGAGTACTGTCACGCCGCGCCATTCATCAGCGGCGCCACCTGCTCACGCACCTGCTACTCGTCAGCGGCGAAGGATAAAAGCCGCCTCGCCCTGAGCTTCGGCCTGAAGCCGTAGACTTCATTTTCCTTGCATGGACTTCTACCACTTTCTCTTCAGCATCCTCTTTACCGGTAAGAAGTTCACTTACCTCATCTCTCCAGTCTGCTCCCCTGTGCACAGGTGGATTCCTCGGCGGCGGACAACCCCGTCCCTCGTCTCTCCTCGCTGCTGCACCGAGCCCTGCAGGTGGCTGTCTCCCGGGCTTCCATCCTTGAAGCGCCAGTCATCTGCCCAAACAAGTAAGCTTCTCTCCCTCGCCTATTCTCCTCCTGTGTTGGTGTGTGCTCATCACCCTGTGTCCAATTTCTCCCATAGGGTTGCCGGCTGAACGGTCTCCTGCCTCTGGGTCCGAAGCAGACGCCACCACCAACACATTAACATTCCGCAGACACGCACCCAAACATCCCTGTTGTTAATAAACAGTTTGAACTACTCTGAGCCTGTGTGTGTGCGTCTCCTGAGCCGAACGTTATGTCAACCTCATTCACTGTCATTCTTTTAACAGAAGGATTCAAAATGAAAGGATCCTCACAGCTGTTTTTGTGTAAAAATACAGTAATTTTACGTTCAGCAGAACAGGGAACGTTAACGGACCTAAAGTCCGGGATCTGGGGGAGGAACGGTCACTGTTCCACGGTTTCATGAATGAACATGCCGTGGGTGTCCCGTGAACAGAAGGCATTTTTACAACTCTGTCAAAATCATGGACAGCGACTGGCATAACCTCTTAATTGTACAGCTGTCATCTGTGTGCCATTACGATTATGTCTCCCCAGTGTGACAGGGCTGTAGACAAGGAGGTTAAAAAAAAAAATGTCTCCTTGCATGAGGTCCTGGTTTCATATCCCAGACAAGCCTCCACTTTCATGTTATGGCCCACCTACTGAGATCTCCAAGTGTATTTCAACCCTCTTGTCAAGGTGGACTACCATAATCATTTTCACCATTAAGGTACACATACAAAGTCTCTTCCGAACACAAGCAAGACAGACATACACCTACAGCCCAGGATGAGATTTGAACCCATAACACCATGATTTGAAAACCTCTCACGCATACCATTGAGCCAAAGAGGACTTCCTCCACTAGCACTGAGCTAGTAGTGGAGGTGTATCTTATTGTGTCAGGAACTGCACCACTGACTAATTTCTTGTGGAATAAGGATCCGTAACAGGCCCTTAAAAGCATTTCCACTTTGTGAATGAGCATGCACTGTCCTCGTCAACATTATCATATTAGAATCTCACCTTGGTTCTTGTGCCCCTATTTATTAAAGGGAATGACAGTAAACACAGTGATTGGTTTATTTCACTTTATGCCGCAAACACACCTCTGAATAACAGCTTCTTCCCTTTTTTCGGCTGGTGCAAAATTTGTTTTTTTTGTAATTGTGAAATGAATTTGAAAACACCCATAAATGCACTATGTGCCAAAGACAACTGACTGTTGAACTGACTGTCATAATACAGCTCAAAGAGTGACTCTCATTTCTGGATAAACGTCAGAATTAAATACCTTATCAGAATTTATCCAGATCCACTGATGCTGAGGATCACTAACCACTATCTCAAACAGCAGGATGTAGATAGTCAGCAACTAAATTGTCCTTAGGTATGACTGTGAGAGTGAATGGTTGTCTGTCTCTCTGTGTTGGCCCTGCGATGGACTGGCGATCTGTCCAGGGTGTACCCTGCCTCTCACCCAAAGATGCTGGGATAGGCTCCAGCACCCTCCGCGACCCGAAAAGGATTAAGCGGTAGAAGATGAATGAATGAATGAATGAACTCTTAAGGGGCGGAGACAATACTAAGTAGAACCTGTGGAATTGGACCTGTTGTTGGCATTATGGAAGAATGTAAAACATCTTTGAATCTTTATTGTAGTGAATCATCTGATCCTCAGTGAATTTTTGTCAAATGTTGGGCAGAGCAACATTTAAAAAACAATACGTATATAAAGAGCAACATAATCAATGATGCAATATGCAGCAGCAAGACACTCCTGACCCAAGTTGAAGCACAACATTAAAGTATCTACATTTGAACTAGGTTGATTTCAGGTGAGTCATGTTGTGATTAACACATATACAAACACACTGAGCCTGTCACACTCTTTTGTGGGGACTGTAAGTCCAGTGTGAAATGCACGCAAACATTTTAATATTTCAGACCGTACCTTCTCTCACCAATCTGCAAATGGTCAGCCCGCCGAGACTGAGAGACGGGGACGGACAACGGCATCGGCTTCATAAATAGTCAATGAGCACTGAGAGGCCCCTCCTCACCACAGCCCGTCAGAGGCCCACAATGATTTATTGATTTCTTATCTGTCACATAAGAAGGGGAAGTTGCTCTTTATATCTCTATCTTCTATCTCTTTCTTCTCCCCTTCATCTCTGCTCTATCAAAGAAGAAAACTGAGAGGACAAATAACCACCTAACAAGATGAACAACAAGGAATTCCCAGTCTGCTCTTGAGAACGGCAAATGTAACACTGTCAGGTCATTTTGTAAAATCTCTCTTTCTTAACAGAACCATTGATGACTATCTTATATAATAATAGCACAATGGCCTCTGTATTTCTAGAGCGTCAGTCCAAGTGTATTGTATTGAGATATATCACAGTTGGCATGTTTATAGAACTTTAAATACTTTTGTCAATAGCACCCCCACTGAAAGTCTCTTACTTTTACCATTGCTGAAAAAAATCAGACATTTTGTGATTTGGAGGAGTATTTCATGTAGCCTCTACCCTACAATGTCAGCTTAAGACACATGTGTGTAACAGTCATTCTGTTTAGATAGAATCTTAATGTGTGACACTTGTCAGGTGGATGAATTATTGAGGCAAAGGAGAAGTGCTTTTACCATTGTTCTTAGCAAACGTTTTCTGTTTTGGAAATCTTATTTTGAAGTATGGAATATCCACCTTAGATCCAGTGGAATAGGCTCAATGCACATATTACTTCCGCGTTTGACATAAGGCCGCCTGTCCACATTCGGGCCGCGAGATTGAAAGAAGAAGAATGGCAGAATCTCTGTGGTTCACTTGTTTGCTGGAATTACCGAAATTTACCATTAATGACGTGCAGAGATTAGTCCAGAGGTGCAGTACAACACCACAGAGCAAACTTGAGAAAGGTTTCAAGTTTTATGTGTCCTCGTATCTCTGCAATTATGAAGGGAAGTAGGGAATACTAGCTAACCTTTGCTATTTGGGCTAATGCCAGGCTGTTCTCAGTAGCTTTCTAAGTTGAGGCTTCTCATACGAATTGCGTGAATACTATCACCTTAATCATTTTAATAGTACTGTCCCCCTTTAATGCACATGTTTGTATTTCTGTCTTCAAGTGTCAGGTAAAAACAGGGCTACAAATGAGATCTCTATTAGAGCTAACTGCTACCTCTCTATGAAGAAAGCAGAGACACCACACCAGCTGAGAGTAGGATTAATGGAAAGTGTCACGGTCAAAGTTCTGTTGTGTTCATGTTCTGGATTTCTACTGTTCTACCATGTTTCAGCTCGGCCAGTTATACAGTCAAAGAGGTGATCTTTGCTAGTAGAGGAGATGATGATCTATAGAGAAGAAAAAAAAGGTAATGCAGTGATATTCATGATGGACTCAAGCCAAAGCAAAATCCAGCTGAAACGGTGGTCATGCAGTTACAGGATAGCTGAGTGAAGAAGTTGAGATAGTTTATAATTGGTCTGTAAAACTAAAAAAGTGGTTAATTTAGGTACAGTAATGTAATTGTGGAATCTGGACAAGGCTTTTATTTAATTCTGTTTTTTCTTCAATTTGATGATTTGCAAATGCAGAAAAGATGATGACATTTTGCTCACTCAGCTGTCTTTTAAACTTATGTTCCACCTCAAAACTGTCCTTTTGCCTTTTCCAGCTTTATTGCTCAGTAGCAGATGTACATAATGACCAGTTTTTAGGTTCATTCACAGCTTTTGTGTTTCTTTATTTCAGATGATTTCACGTGATTCAGATCCAGTTGTACTGGTTAACAGCTTCTGCTCTTGTGTGGCTGGAAGCGTGGTCTGCAACCATTTGGTAGCTTTGCTGAATCAGACAGTCCATTACTCAGAATGTGGCATGTCAGTTGTCCCACCTGTCCTTTCATGCACCGAGACGGAACAGAAGTGGCATGAACCTCGAACAGTGGTTTGTATCATTTAAATATCTGACATAATGTTTGATTACTACAATCTGTTTATTAATACCATCAATCACTATAAATAGGGAGTGAAGCCGGGACCTGTGGATGCCATGGTGGTTGTGAAGCCCAAACTGGGTGCTATTTCATCAAGTGGAATTAGGTATCCAAAGTCAGTGTAAACAAGCACACTACACTGTGTTCCAAAAATGGTTATTGGTTCTCTGATGTTATTCCAGATCTGCACTATATAAAGGCTACAGTGGTGAGCTGTCAGACCAAGCAACCCTCTACCCAAACACTGCCTATGCTGACTTCAACCCAGACTCTCTTCCACTAATCTGCACGATGGATATTTCACCTAACAAACTGCTTGTGGACTCTATCTTCAGTAAAGTACAGGCTGGCAGCATCCTCTCATATCAGCATCCACCTCCTGCATCTGATGGTGTTATCGCACATGCGGATGAAAAGTGCTACAAGAAGACTACCAGTTAAAGCCACAGACTGTACATACAGCATGTGTCAACAAATCAGGAGCAGCTGCATCTGAAGTCGCTGTCTGTGACTTTGTCACAGTCACACAAGATTGAAGAAGTGACAAGGTGCCAGAGTGCAGCACCTGTGTGGCCTTCACTCAGGAAGGAGAGTGTGACGGCTTCAGCTTTTAGAGAGGTAAGCCACATTCGAGGGCCAAGTGCAACAGAAAACCTGGCAGAGAGGATCATCCAAGGGACACGTCAAACAGCACTCATGAAGAGAGGATTGGACCTGGAGACAGAAGCCTTAAGAGATTATGCAACTCTGAACTTGAGAAAATGTGGACTAGTGATTCATCCTGATGCATCTTGGCTGGGTGCATCCCGCGATGGGCTGGTGTATGACCCACTTGAGAGACCATCATTTGGGTTAGTTGGAATGAAATGCCCAAATGCACTAAGCTACACTGACTGCAAATACCTCAGAGCTGAGCATGGCACACAGACTGAAGGAAAGCTATTCTTACTATTGGCAAGTGCGGGGGCAGTTGTTGATCACTGGTATGGAATGGTGTGATTTTGTTGTCTGTGCCCATGATGACATGTTTGTGCAGCGCATTTACAGAGACGCAACTGTGTTAAACGCCCTGAAAGAGAGGTGTGACTTCTTTTTCTTTTATACATGTCTGCCAAAATACCTCTCTATGCACCAGTGACTGAGGAGATCCAATACATATTGAGTAGTTTAATAAAAAAAGTCAATTCTCTGAATTCAGTTTCTGAAATGTAAATGTTTTCTGGTTTCAGCTTGTTTGCTATGAATCTGTGAATAGTTTCTGATTTCAGCTCGTTAACTGTAAATATTTCTGGTTTCTTTGCTCCTCTATGACAGTAAACTGAATATGTTGGTGTTGTGGACCAAGAAGGCATTTGATGATGTAATCTTTGCTTTGAGAAACACTGCATTTTACAACATTTTTCAACATTTTATTGACTAAACAACTAATCAATTAATTGAGCAAATAACTGACATTCACCCTCTTGTGGGATTCACAGTAGTCTGTAGTGGTAATTTTCTGAAAGATCCAAGTTCACTAGTTGTGTATGACTGGTGAAATGAGCTTTCAGAAAATGATGTAAACACAAATACAAACATCTGTCAAGTGTGATAAATTAGAGGAGACATGACAAATGCACTAATTTATATCGAAGGTCTATGTCAGAAACAAAGGAACACAGAACTCTTAAAACTGCAAAGAGTACCAAAAGTACAAAAGTCTGTCAGGTAGAACAAGTAAGAGAAAACAACAAATTCAGTTCTTCAGTTAGGCTAAATGTCTCCACTGTGTTAAGGTGTGAACTCGCTGTGAATCCTGTGAGCTGATGATGTCACCACCTCCAAAAGGGGGTGAGATTTTTTCTGTGCCCCAAAACATTAATGATGCTGCAGACCTCCAAAGAAAAAAAAAAGAAATACTTTTGGCTTTCTATCACTACCTCTGAAAATTGGAGATGGAAACACATTCCACGTGGTGCTTCTATTTACTTGCTTGCCTAGGATTTGACTAAGGGTCCATTTTGGTAGTTAACCAAGAGACAGGCCACTGCGTACAGTTGATTGGTGCTTCCTGTAAGTGAAAGAGGGATGACTGTGTTGAATATTTTGTGCTCCTTCACCCTTCGAATGAGCCGCTCAACATGCACTCAGTCTTGCAATAGATTGTGTCTGCCTGACCACTGGCTCAATCAGCTGTGCTCTCTTGGAGAGAAAGGCAGGTATGAGGACCTTGCAGGGGACACAGTCCTCCACAAGGAAACCCTTGTCCACCATAATGGCTGCTGTTGGTTTGAGGAGAGACACAATGCCAGACTGTTTCAGGATCTCTTTGCCAATGATGGAGCCTTCAGAAATAGATGAAACAAAGGTTACTGCACCATGAGGGGTCATGCCAATCAGGGCGTTGAAGGTGCAGTGGGATTTGTAGGTGGAGAACACCTCACTCTGCAGGAGAAGAGAGTTTGGTGAGACAGCCAAATGCCCACAGCTCCAAGTACAGTGTAAAGAAAGTTAGCCCATGTGCTGATGATGTGACACAATTGACTGGTGGATTTTGAATCTGTGGGCCTCAGACTCAAGGACAGGTACGTCATAAAAAGAAAAAACTCATCAATGGGCCGAAGAGACTGTAAAAGGAAGAAAATACAGTGCATTTTATATACTTTTATCACTCATTACATGGACAGACCATAACTTACATAACTAATTATCATTTAAATGAGTTAATTTGAAAACTAGAAAAGCACTCATAGAGCGCATACCTCCGCCAAGGCTCCTGGATTTGGATGAAATTTTCACCAGAGGTGGTTCTTGGGCTAGAGAGGAACCAATTATATTTTGGTGATGATCTGAGAATGCATACCTCAGCCAGGGCTCTTATCTTCTCACAGTGTGTTAGCAACAATAGTCCAAAACTGATGGACAGACTTTGATGCAATTTTCACCACAAGTGGCAATAGGCCTACACACAAACCCATTACATTTTGGAGGTGATCCATGAGAAACGGAAGGAGCCTTGGCGGAGGTATGTGCTCTATGAGTGCTTTTCTAGTTCTTATTTATTATCAGCACATCAGAATTAAATGGGCATGAGCAGTTTAGAATGTTTTTTTGAATATTTCCCACTGGACTAGTAAATTTAAGCAACATTAATGAATAAAATATTAGGCTTAGGATACTGTATATAGTTAGCAACACTACATCAGTATTGCCCAATCTCACTCTTTGGATGTGAATCTGTCATTGTAGCCCCTCTGGGGCATATTTGAATGCTCAAACTCAGGGCGACCTTTTAACATAATTTATTGTGAAAATAATGCAGCACGAGGGCTGGAAACAGAAAACAGAACTGCAGCAGTAAACATAAATGATGGTAGCAATGGAGATAATGTGGAAGGCATGACTAGAATTCTGTACAGAGGGTATATATAGGGTAAGCAGTAATTAGGAGATGAGGTGCAACTGTGAGCAACAAATAACACATAAATGGAGGAGCAGAATAAACTGAGAGCGCTGCCACAAAAAGTAAACACAAGATGATGAGTAAGACAGGATAATGGCGATAATAATAATGCAAAGAATAAACATAACTAAGACTGGATATACAGACATGACAGTGAGGATACCAATATTGATGAAAATGATAATAATAAGTCCAAAAGGAACGTAGAGTGTAGACAGGGTCTAACTCTGTCTAAATCATGACAGTCTTAAGCAGGCCCAGAATGGACCATAGGGAGAGTCCGGAAGATTCTTGGTGGGCCACTTCACTTATGGGCTGGTGTTCAAGTCGGAAGGAAAATTAATGAGCATGATCATCATTAGCGTCTGGTGGCTGGGTTTCCACCCATGGGACCCGGCCGGGCTCAGCCAGAAGGAGTTACATGGGTCCACCCTCCAGTGGGCTCTCCACCTGCAGGAGGGATCATGGGGGTCCAGTGCTATGTGGATTAGGTGGCGGTCAAAGGCGGAGACCTTGGCGGACTGATCCCAAGCTTTCTAAACTGGCTTTTGGCACATGGAATGTCACCTCTCTGGTGGGGAAGGAGCCTGAGCTGGTGTATGAGGTTGAGAGATACCGGCTAGATATAGTCGGCCTCACCTCAACACACAGCTCCGGTTTCGGAACCAGTCTCCTGGAGAGGGGCTGGAGCTTGGCCTTTTCAAGAGTTGCCCCGGGCGAGAGGTGATGAGCAGGGGTGGGTATTCTTGTATCCCCCCCACCTTTCTGCCTCTATATTGGAGTTTTCCCCGGTAGACGAAAGGGTTGCTTCCCTGCGCCTTCAGGTTGGGAAACGGGTCCTGACCATCATTTGTGCCTATGCACCAAATGATGTTTCAGAGTACCCACCCTTTTTGGAGTCTGTGACTGGGGTGCTGGAGGGTGCTCCTCTTGGAGACTCCATTGTCCTATTGGGGGACTTCAATGTGCACGCGGGCAACGACAGTGAAACCTGGAGGGGGGTGATTGGGAGGAACGGCCTGCCCGATCTGAACCCGAGTGGTGTTCAGTTATTGGACTTCTGTGCTAACCACAGTTTGTCCATAACAAACACCATGTTCAAGCATAAGGGTGTCCATATGTGCACCTGGCACCAGGACACCCTAGGTCGCAGGTCGATGATCGATTTTGTTATCGTGTCATCAGACCTGCGACCGTATGTCTTGGACACCCGGGTAAAGAGAGGTGCAGAGCTGTCAACTGATCACCACCTGTTGGTGAGTTGGATCCGATGGCAGGGGAGGAAGCCATTCAGACCTGGCAGACCCAAACGTATAGTGAGGGTGTGCTGGGAACGTCTGGCTGAGGCCCCTGTCCAGGAGGTCTTCAACTCCCACCTCCGGAAGAACTTCAACCACATTCCGAGGGAGTCTGGAGACATGGAGTCTGAATGGGCCATGTTCTCCATCTCTGTTGTTGAAGCGGCGGCCCAGAGCTGCGGCCGCAAGGTGGTCGGTGCATCTCGTGGTGGCAACCTCCGAACCAAGTGGTGGACACCAGTGGTGAAGGGGGCCATTAAGCTGAAGAAGGAGTCCTATCAGGCTTGGTTGGCTTGTGGGACTCCCGAAGCAACTGAGGTGTACCGGCAGGCCAAGCGGAGTGCAGCTCGGGTGGTTGCTGAAGCAAAAACCCGGGTATTGGAGGAGTTCGGTGAGGCCATGGAAAAAGACTTTCGGTCGGCCTCGAAGAGATTCTGGCAAACTGTCCGGCGGATCAGGAGGGGAAAGCAGCTCCCTGTCCACACTTTGTATGGTGCGGATGGGACACTGTTGACTTCGACTGGGGATATCGTCGGGCGGTAGAAGGAATACTTTAAGGATCTCCTCAATCCCACTGATACGCCTTCCACAGAGGAAGCAGGGTTTGGGGACGAGGGGGATGACTCGCCTATCACAGGGGCTGCCAAGGTGGTTAAAAATCTCCTTGGTGGCTAGGCCCCGGGGGTGGACGAGATTTGCCCTGAGTACCTCAAGGCCCCGGATGTTGTAGGGCTGTCATGGTTGACACACCTCTGCAACATTGTGTGGAGGTCGGGGGCAGTGCCTTTGGCATGGCAAACCGGGGTGGTGGTTCCTCTCTTCAAAAAAGGGGACCGGAGGGTGTGCTTCAACTTTAGAGGGATCACATTCCTCAGCCTCCCTGGGAAGGTCTATGCCAAGGTACTGGAGAGGAGAGTCCGGCCGTTGGTCGAACCTCGGATTCAGGAGGAGCAATGTGGTTTTCATCCTGGCTGTGGCACATCGGACCAGCTCTTTACCCTCTCGAGAATTCTTGAGGGTTTGTGGAAGTTTGCCCAACCAGTTTACATGTGTTTTGTGGACTTAGAGAAGGCATTTGACCGCATCTCTTGTGGTTTTTTGTGGGGGGTGCTTCGGGAGTATGGGGTATCGGGCTTGTTGTGACGAGCTATTCGGTCTCTGTACAACCGTTGTGAGAGTTTGGTTCATATTGCCAACACTCGGTCGGAGTCATTCCCAGTGAGAGATGGACTCCGCCAGGGCTGCCCTTTGTCACCGATCCTGTTCATAATTTTTATGGACAGGATTTCTAGGCGCAGCCAGGGAATGGAGGGTGTCATGCTTGGTGACCACAGGATCTCATCTCTGTTGTTTGCAGATGATGTTGTCCTGTTGCCTTCATCCAGCAATGACCTACAGCTCTTGCTGGGACGGTTTGCCGCTGAGTGTGAAGCGGCTGGGATGAGAATCAGCACCTTGAAGTCCGAGTCCATGGTCCTCAGCCGGAAAAAGGTGGATTGTCCTCTCTGGGTTGGGGACAAGCTCCTGCCCCAAGTGGAGGAGTTCAAGTATCTTGGGGTCTTGTTCACGAGTGAGGGGAAAATGGAGCGAGAGACTGACAGACGGATTGGAGCACCATCTGCAGTGATGCGGATGCTGTACCGGTCTGTTGTGGTGAAGAGGGAGCTTAGTTCTAAGGCAAAGCTGTTGATTTACCAGTCAATCTACGTTCCTACTCTCACCTATGGTCACAAGCTTTGGGTAATGACCGAAAGAACAAGATCGCAGATACAAGCGGCTGAAACTTCATTCTTGGGGATTTTAACCATGTTTCTTTAAAGAAGACACTTAAAAACTTTTATCAGTATGTCTCCTGCCCAACCAGGCGAAAAAAGACATTGGACCTGTGCTATGGATCCATAGAGAGGGCCTATAAATCACTCCCCCCTTCCTCCTTTAGGATCCTCAGATCACAACTGTGTACATTTGCTGCCCACATATAAAACTGCTCTCAGAAGAGGCAAGGTGGAGATGAGAGACATTGATGTGTGGACGGAAGATTCAGAGCACAGCCTCCAGGAATGCTTTGACTGTACAGACTGGGAGATGTTCATAATGGCCTGCGGGGATGATTTGGACTCTCTGGCTGAGCTCACATGCTCATACATGGCTTACTGTCAAAATAAGATTGTTCCACGTAAACGTGTCAAAATATATCCCAACAACAAACCATGGGTTACTAAATCAGTTAAATCCTGCTTACAGAGGAAAGCACTTGCCTTTAAACAGGGGTCTGTTTCTGAGCTACAGGTTGCCACTAAGGAGCTGAAGTCCGAAATTTTAAGAGCAAAACAGAATTATAAATCAGAGTTGGAAAGCAAGATGGCAGCAAATAAACTTGGTTCGGCCTGGGCCAGTATGAAAACTATTGCAGGCCTTCAGAGCACAGAGCGCAGTAATCATGTGTTTTTAGATGGTTTTAATTCAGACACAGAGCTGGCTAATGCTCTTAATTGTTTCTATGGTCGTTTTGACTCCTTTGATTTCAGTACAGAAATCCAAGATTTGAAACAGAAACTCAAAGACAATCAGCACTTTAATATTGAGGTGCAGGATGTTAAAAGGGAGTTCTGCGCTGTAAAAGTGAACAAAAGTCAGGGCCCTGATAATATATGTGGGTGCTTGGTAAAGTCCTGTGCACATGAACTGAGTCCTATATTTCATTACATTTTCAATAAGTCCTTACAGACACAACATGTGCCTAAGATCTGGAAAGATGCCGTGGTTGTTCCCGTTCCAAAATCCAGCTGTCCTAAAACGGTAAACGACTTTAGACCAGTTGCTTTGACTTCAATTTTAATGAAAATTTTTGAAAAACTGGTCAGACGTGAGGTCCTAAGGCAGACTGAACATGCATTGGATCCTCTGCAGTTTGCCTATAGGCCTCACAGAGGAGTGGAGGATGCCACTGTCACTATGTTTAACATGCTTTTTAAACATCTGGATTTTAATGGGACACACGCCAGGCTTTTATTTGTGGACTTTTCTTCTGCCTTTAATACAATCCAACCTCATATTTTAGTTGAAAGGCTCCTGCAACAATTTGATTTGAGCAATAATCTGGTAGGTTGGATTCTGGATTTCTTAACCAACAGAACGCAGAGAGTAAGGGTCAATGGTACATTGTCTGACCTAAAGTGCTCTTCTACTGGCTCTCCTCAGGGGTGTGTGTTGTCACCACTACTCTTCATCCTGTACACAAACATGTGCCGGAGCAGTCATGACAACAGACACATTATAAAGTATGCTGATGACTCGGTTATTGTCAGTCTCCTCCAGGATGGTGAGAGTGGCCACGGCCCAGTAGTTGATGATTTTGTTCACTGGTGTGAGGATTCCTACCTGCAGCTGAATACAACAAAAACGAATGATATGATTATTGACTTTAGGAGGAAAACTCCCAGGCACAAAGTCACCATACTAAAAGGCCAGACCACCGAATGTGTACAATCGTACAAATATCTTGGGACAATTATTGATAGTAATTTAAACTTTGAAGTGAACTGTGAAAGGGCGTGCAAAAAGGGTCAGCAAAATTTGCATTGTTTGAGGAAACTTGCACGCTTCCAAACTGACCGAACCATAATGACAATGTTTTATCGGGCTTTTATTGAATCTGTTTTATCCTTTTCTTTAGTGTCATGGTTTGGTCAGATAAAACTGAAACAGAGGAAATCCTTGGATCAGGTAGTTAGATGGTCCAGTCGTTTGCTTGGTGAGCCACAGCTGAGCCTGACATCCCTGTACACCAGACAAGTACAGAGGATGGCTACCTCCATTTTAAACGATGACTCCCACCCTTTGCACTGCAACTTTCAGCTTCTTCCCTCCAGACGGAGGTTTGCTGTCCCAAAAAGTAAAACCCAGCGCTACAAAAACAGCTTTGTCCCTGCTGCTGTCAAAGAGTTGAACAAGCTATAAAAATATATTGTACATATTTTATATTTACTTATTTTGTATGATGTCACTTGGGTTCTAAATATTTTATTGGGTTTTAGACCTTTGAGTTTTTTAACCTCTGACTAGTTTTTAACTTTTAACTTTAATATGACCCCTCTCTCTTACCTCTGGTTTCTCCCTCATCTCTTTGTCTTTTTATACCCTGTTTGATGGAGCCTTGAGTATTTTTATCATGTTTATAGTCAGCTTCATGTGTGCCTGTGTTTGTGTCTATGTTGAATGTAATTAGTGGCTTGTAAATATGGTTGTCACCAGACTGCAAAACAAATCTACCTACGGGTACAAATAAAGTAACCTGAACCTGAACCTGAAATGAGCTTTCTCCGTAGGATTGCTGGACTCACCCTCAGAGATAGGGTGAGGAGCTCAGTCATCCGGGAGAGGCTCAAAGTAGAACCGCTGCTCCTCCACATTGAAAGGAGTCAGTTGAGGTGGTATGGGCATCTGATTAGGATGCCTCCTGAACGCCTCCCACTTGAGGTGTTTCAGGCACGTCCTACTGGGAGGAGACCCCGGGGCAGACCCAGGACTCGGTGGAGAGACTATGTCTCCCAGCTGGTCTGGGAACGCCTTGGTATCCTCTCTGAAGAGCTGGAGCAGGTGGCTGGGGAGAGGGAAGTCTGGGCTTCTCTGCTTGAACTGCTGCCTCCGTGACCCGGGCCTCCGGAAAAGCGGTAGAAGATGGATGGATAGATGGATCATCATTACAGATAGATAGATAGGTAGATAGATAGAAAGATAGATAGATGTACTTTATTGATCCCAAACTGGGAAATTACAGTGCAACAGCAGCATGACAGTAGACAACCAAACAACAGAAACACACACATGACAGACAAATGGATTACCCATGGGAAGTAAAAACTAACATGACTATAAAAACCTATATACATCATAGCTTAATATATGATGACCTGTATAAACACATGAATCATCCCATTGCACAAAGAAGGACTATCAGGAGCAGAGTGAAAATGTGAGGTACCAGTTAGTCCGTAAGGTGCAGTGTGGCAGCATAGCTATGACCAGAATACAACATCATAGCAAGTTATTGTACAGTGAAATTGCATGTGGCAGGAAAGATTTCCTGTACCTGGCCGTTCGACAACAAAGCTGTAGTATATACTCTTATATATATACTGTTATAATGTTATACTATGACAATCTGTCACAGGTGCATCAGGATCACTACCTGAAGGTTTTTTGGAATAGCCCTGATTGTGCCTGACTGACCTACACTGCAGAGCATCCCTCAGTAGTGCATTTGGTGCCTTTAATGATTGGTGCAGCTGAAAGACAGACTGACTGCATACAACAAGGCACAAGTCTCCAGAAGTTGTGTTCATATTACCGTGATTAACAAGTTATGGCAGAAATACTGTAGGTATCAGGGCCATAGTGGCCGCTCATGGGCTGGAAGACGAACTTAATCACTGGATGACCTTTGAACATAATTTATTGTAAATAAACACAGCACGAGGGCTGGAAACAGAAAATAAAGCCGAATGACAGACACAAAGGATAATAGCGGAGGAGTGACGTGGCAGGTAATGACTATGATGCCGTACTGAGGGTAGGGTGTGAGAAGTATAAATAGAGCAGGGGATGATTACACAATGCTGCACAGCAGTGAATAATTACAACAACAGACCAACCAATGAAGAACAGAAAATAAGGGCGCTATCAAAATAAGAGTCAACACAGGATGATGAGGAGGACAGGAATAATGATAATACAAATGCTGAGGACATAATAAACAATAATGATCACTAAGGTAATATAAAATAAGATAAGATAAGCCTTTATTAGTCCCACAACGGGGAAATTCCAGGATATAACAGCTGGGAAGCTGATATAACTTAAAGCAAGGGCATGGCACAACCCATGCCTCCTGGGGTGCAGGAGGCGTAGGTTAGGCCCCCTGAGGCACAAGAGGTGAATGTTGGGCCCCCAGAAGCACAGGAGGCAAAGGTTTGAGAGCGATGTCCTCAGAGGGTGAAGGCTGGTGAGCAGCAACCTCAGAGGATGAAGGCTGGCGAGTGGCATCAAGCTCAGATGCCTGGAGATCCGTCTTCAATGCAGCCACTTCAAACAGGGAGGAAAAGGTACAGATAGGAGTTCGGACCATGCCAAAACAGCCAGCAGAAGAGCTCAGCGGCGAGAGCTCAGAAACAGGTGGAGGCTGAAACTGGGTCTCTCCACCAGAAGCAAGACAAGACCTCTTTAATATAGATGTTAAGAAAAACAAAGAAGAGGACTTGCCTTACTCCTGCTCTTCCACTGGCGAGGACCCCGGTGGCTCTGCTGCTGGTGTAGGAGTGACGGCCTCTGGATGAGTTGCAGAAGTGATGGCCTTGGGATGAGCTGCAGGAAGGGCAGCAGGTGAGGAGGCCAGGAGAGAAGCAGTCACTGCAGGAGCATGCACATGGAGAGGAGCAGTCACTGCAGGAGTGTGCATGTGGAGAGGAGCAGTCACTGTGTGAGCGTGCACGTGGAGAGGAGCAGTCACTGCTGGAACGTGCACATGGAGAGGAGCAGCCACTGCTGGAACGTGCACATGGAGAGGAGCAGCCACTGCAGGAGCATGCATGTGGAGAGGAGCACTCATTGCAGGAGCATGCACGCAAAGAGGGGCTGTGGCAGTGATTGAGCTCACCTCCTTTGTCGTGGAACCAGCCGAGCTGGAGAGGATGGCAGGAGAAGAAGGAGTAGAGGTGAATGGTGGAACACACATGGAGGTGGCAGCAGAAACAAATGGTGAGGGCTTAGTGACAGCTGATGGCTGCTACTGAGACTCCTCGTCTGGAGCAAGGCAAGATACATCACTCAAAGTGAACAAAGAGAAAGAAGCCTGTACTTTCCTTGCCCCACGTTCCCCTGCCACTGATGCTGAAGCCCTCTGGATAATGGTGGTGCTGGCCTGGAGAGTTGCCAGGGCTGGTGCTGGAATTGGAGGATTGGTGGTGAAGTCCCTCAGGAGCACGACTAGGGACAAACTGGCAGACATGGTTGGGGACACCAATGGTGATTCAGCTGGGGACATTCATGGATCCACAGCTGGGGAAGCAGGTGTGGGGACCACCAATGACTCAGCCACGGAACACACCAGGGGCTCAATCTTAAAAGCTCAAGAGTGATGTTTTCTCAACCCTCTCTTCCGCTTGGGCCCCCCAACGCTGGAATGGAAGGACTGGGGATGAACTAGGAGACGTGGCTGGGGACACCAACAGCGATTCAGCTGGGAATATCCACAGATCCACAGCTGGGTAAGCAGGTGTGGGGACCACCGAGAAATCAGCCATGGGACACACCAAAGGATCAGCCACAGGGCACACCAGGAAACTAGTCTTGACAGCCCGAAGGCAGCATTTCCTCGACCCTCTCTTGCGGTCAGGCTTCCCGAATGCTGACCGACTGCCGCCAATAATCCCTCAGCTCTGTGGGATTAACAGCCAGAAGCAGGTTGGCTGGCAAGGAGGAGGTGGCTGATGGTTGTGGTGAGATGGGAATCTCAAGTTCCCGCACCCAGGGATAGGAACGGATGTCCGCATTTGCCGCCATCAACGCTGCGGCTGTCTCCCAGTGATCCACAGCGTCCTCTGAATAAAAGCAGCATTGCGCAGCAGCAGCACAATCAAGCACCTGGATAACAATGTGGAACTGCTCCGTTCTCCACCTCTTTCTTTCCTTGGCAGTCTCGCCGCTGAGTCCATATATGATGGCTTCCTACTGTCACAGTGGCCCCTCTGGGGCTGGAAGATGGACTCAATTTCTGGATGACCTTTGAACATAATTTATTGTAAATAAACACAGCACGAGGGCTGGAAACAGAAAATAAAGCCGAATGGCAGACACAAAGGATAACAGCAGCGGAGTGACATGGCAGGCAATGATTAGGATGCCATACTGAGGGTAGGACATGAGAAGTATAAGTAGAGCAGGGGATGATTACACAATGCAGTATAGCCATGAATAATTACAACAGACCAACCAATGAAGAACAGGAAATAAGGGCGCTGTCAAAATAAGAGTGCACAAGATGATGAGCAGGACAAGAATAATAATAACAATACAAAGGATGAGGACATAATAAACAATAATGATAACTAAGGTAAAATATAACTTAAAGCCAGGGCATGGCACAACCCATGCCAGGATCAGGATAAGAGGCTGTTTTTCCTAGAAAGAAAAATGAGGCAGTAAGCGAAGGCGAGGGGAGAAGAGGCAGAGGAGGAGTATGTTCTTTTTCAGCTGCTATAGCAGAGCGGAGATGAGATTCCCAGGACTTCAGGTTAATGAAATGACTCTCAGAACAACTTCTAAAATGTTCAGCTGCCATCAAATAGTTCAGAGTTTAGTTTTTTCTCATGTAAATAAAAAACTAATAATTTCTCATAACAAAGATTTTTAAATAAAGTTCTAAAATTTCAAGAAAAAGAGGCTATATAAACCTATATGTTTATATTAAAATTTCTCAGCAAAAGCTTCAGTTTTTATGCTTAAAAATTAAAAAGTTCTAACGTTTAAGTAGAAAATACAATTTATTTTTTTTTTACGTGAAAAAAATCACATCCCAGCCGATTCATACTCAGTAGCAAATTGTCCCAGCAAGGCCTGTAGGTCACTGATCGATGAAGCCAACAGGACAACATCATCTGCAAACAGCAGAGATGAGATCTTGTGGTCACCGACACCCTCCAATCCTTGGCTTCGCCTAGATATCAAGACCGACCTGCGCTTCCTGAGCTTCGCCGTCATGGCTCGGCAGGAGGCCAGCGAGGTCTACCTGGTGGGTCTCTTCTTCTCTAAGAGGGTCACCATCATGCCCAAAGACTTCCAGCTGGCCCGCCACATCCGTGGAGAGAGAGCTTAGACTTTCTGCTGCACATTCACCAACCATAATGGTGAATTATATATATACTGTATATAGACACTGTGTGTCTATATATATATATATATATATATATATATATTTATAGTAATATGTACATATGTTTACTAGCTGTTCTTGTTTTTTCTTGCCTTCTGATTGTTGCTCTCTGTGTTGCTATCCCTGTGCTGTTGCAATCCTGGAATTTCCCCATTGTGGGACTAATAAAGGCATATCTTATCTTATCCTATCTTATATCCTGTCCATAAAAATTATGAACAGGACTGGTGACAAAGGGCAGCCCTGGTGGAGTCCAGTGATGAGAATCAGCACCTCCGAGTCCATGGTCCTCAGCCGGAAAAAGGTGGATTGTCCTCTCTGGGTTGGGGACAAGCTCCTGCTCCAAGTGGCGGAGTTTAAGTATCTCAGGGTCTCATTCACGAGTGAGGGGAGAATGGAGCGAGAGACTGACAGATGGATCAGAGCAGCCTCGGCAGTGATGCGGATGTTGTTCCGGTCTGTTGTAGTGAAGAGGGAGCTGAGCTCTAAAGCAAAGCTGTTGATTTACCGGTCAAGCTACTTTCCTACCCTCACCTATGGTCACGAGCTTTGGGTAACGACCGAAAGAACAAGATTGCGGATACAAGCGGCTGAAATGAGCTTTCTCCGTAGGATCGCTGGACTCACCCTTAGAGATAGGGTGAGGAGCTCAGTCATCTGAGAGAGGCTCAGAATAGAACCGCTGCTCCTCCACATTGAAAGGAGCCAGTTGAGGTAGTTTGGGCATCTGATCAGGATGCCTTCTGGACGCCTCTCTGTCACCATGGGGTGAGACGCCGGCTCGGCGTTCAGCCCATGCTCCTTTTATCCCTGCCTCTCATTGGGCAGCGCCTCAGCTGGCTCCCAGCTGTCAGTGTCACGGGACCGCTGGGGCCAATTAATCCTCATCAGCTGGGGCGCTGCTAATGAGTATAAAGAGGAGCAGCCACAATTATTCGGCGCTGCGACATAAGCACTACTAGGCTGGAGCCCCTTCGTCCGGTGCCAGCCCTTGTCTCATCATCCAGCATCTCTTGTAAGTGTTTTCCCGTAAGAAGTATTTGTGCCTCTGTGCCCCCATGTCCGGCGCAAGCCCTCTACTAGTCTTAGCGAATCACTTGGGAGCGCCACCTTATTAACTGTTAACTCTGTTGCTGTAATGCCCATGAGTGTAACTATGTATGAGCATCTGTGCTTTCCTCATCCCTTACCCCTGTCACTATTAAACATCACAACTGACTGGCTCGCCCTTGGCTCTCTTATTGCGTGGCTCCCTAGAGCCACGTGTGACAGTATGTTGCAGCCAGAACGAGTTGCCGGTGGCCATAAATGGTTTGGACTTGTACCTTCCTGTCCTGGTGTTAGCGCCGTTAGCACGCCATTTCCCAGGAGTCACCTCCGACACCAGGGCGACGAGCTGAGGTCCATCCTGGGGGCTGTCGACAGGATGCTCCTCACCCTGCACGACGCCTCCAACGCGAGACGCTGGCATCCGGGCCGTGCTGAGGATCTCCTGGACAGTTACACTTGCTCCTTATTCTATCTCGAGGTCAGTGCCAGGATTGACGCCATGGACACACAGCGAGAGAAGCTCCGCGGGTTGGATGGAAACCCCGGCAGAACGCCGAAGTGGATGACGTTGCCCCCCGCTTCGGGACCCCGTTCCTGCTGCCATTCCAGCCCGGGAGTTTGCGCCACCCAGAGGGCTATCCCCGTTCTGCGCCATGTCACTCGGGATTCCCCCCATGGAGCCGCAGCTGACAGCAGTTACGTCTGGGATTCAGCGGCTGACGCGATTCCCGCTGTGCATCCATTCACCATCTGCAGGCACGTGGCGGCGGCAGTGAGATTGGTGGAGAGGACTCCAGGGCAGTGAAGCTTTCCCAAGCTCAACGCCTTCCTCGCCTCGGTCTCTGCTCAGGAGCGGCGATTCCTGGGTTCCCCCCTCGCTTCATCCCCTGGGAATAGCCGTCATCACTTCGCCAAGTCACCTCAGCATGAACCCTGTCCGGATCCAGTTCTGGGCTTCCACCAGGACCTCTCCTCCCACGCAGCTGTCACCTTTTCGCCTCGTCAGTGTGGAGATTTTACAGCCTCGTTCCCTGAGCCTCATTCCCCCGCTGTCACTCCAGGGCATTCGGGCTGGCTCACCCCGGCTGTTTCCCCCTCCTCCTCGATGCGCTCCCCGACTGCTGTGTGTGCCTGGAATCCCGGCCTGGTGAGCCCTCTCCTGGAGACAACGCGAGTGGTCCCCAGACGATTTCCCAGGGGGTCCTCCGTTATCGCCTGGCGGGGAGAGGAGGAAGCAATGTTCACCGCAGCAGGCTCCACCCAACCTCCAGGAGGCAGGCAAGTCTCAGTTTATTTACATCAGTTTAATGATTTGCTCTGTCACACTCCTGGAGGTGGAGTTCGGGGTTCGCAGCTCCCTGAACTCCCACTACCTGCTGTAACCTGTGCCTTTAATCCTGCATCCTCTGTGTCTCTCTCCGCCGAGCACTCCCCGGCTCCGGGTCAACGTGGTGGGACGAGGAGAGGGCCTGCAGTTCCGCAGCTACGTTGTGGGCGGAGGAGGAAGACCGACTGCTGTGTGGAGTCTGCGCCGACGACCAAGCGTCCCCGGGTCTCCACGGAGGTGCGGTTCGGTCCAGCAGGACGAGGTTCTCCTACCATCACGCCGCGTGGACTGTCGGCGTGGCTACTTGTGCTGGAGGAACCTCAAGCTGCGCTGACTATCGTTCTGGCTGTGGGGCCCGACGCAGCCAAATGGGAGCCTGACAACGACCTCCGGACAACGGATCCTGGATCTTCGCAGTCCTGGACGGCGTCGGAACCTGAGATCAGGTGAGTGCTCCTCGCTCTTTTCTCCCTCTATTTCTCTGAGCACTTTAGCCTGTCTCTAGGGGGGATGAGCCGGGTGCAGCCACCCGCTGCATCCAAACTCGTTCCGCCGGGTTCTGGCGCTGCCGGTGATCCTGACCCCGGTTCTGTTTTCTCCTCTGAGCCTTCTTCCAGGGTCGCCGGCGAGGAATTGCTGTTCCTCGTGGTGCTGTGGGGTCCAGGTTCAGTGTTGAAGGTCGGTTCTGGTGCGGTGCCGACCCAGTTGGGGTCCGTCGTGGGTGCTGCTCCAGCGGTGCTCGACGTGGATTTGCCCGAGACCCAATCGGGGTCCAACGCGGGTGCTGCTCCAGCGGCGTTCAGCATGGGTTCGCCTAAGACCCAATCGGGGTCCGACACGGGTGCCCCCCCAGTGTTGTCCAGGTCCGGTGGGGAGGTGGCTGTTCCCCTGCAGCCTGATGCTCGTCTACCTCATCATCGGCTCTCCCCTAAGCCTCTTCCTCCAGGGTCCGCTCTGACCCTTCGCCTGTCTCGACGGTCCTGGTAGTTGAGTGACGCGGGTCGACGGCTCGACCTGCAAGTCTTCTGGTTCAGCGAGCTGGTCCAACCTCCCGACGAACTGTATTGTTGCTGGGTGGCCTGGCACGGCTACCGGTGGCCTAGTTTCTTGGAACTTGGGTTTGGACTTGGCCGCCCGAACATTGTCTCTTCCCCAGGTTGCCAACTGGACAATGGGCGGGGAGACTACCAGAACAATTCCGGCCGTTTTGGACTCTGCCTGCCGTCTCCTCGGGTGTCCTTTACTTCTTTTATTATTACTGAGGTCACTCGGGTGTAGTTTCTTTGTCCGTTAGGGGAATATATGTTTTTGTGCTGTGTGTTGTGTTTTTTTTTATTAACCATACTCAGCATTTTTATCTTATCATTATCCTGTGCTCCTGTCACCATTATCCCTCTAGGTGACCCTTGTATTTAGTGCTGTGTATCGTTTTTTCCCCTTATAACCGTACTCAGCAATTTACCTTATTGTTACTCTGTTTCACCTGTCACCATTATCCCTCTAGGTGACCCTCCTTGTATTTAGTGCTGTGTATTGTGTTTTCTCCCTTATTAACCGTACTCAGCATTTTACCTTATTGTTATCCTATGATCCTGTCACCTTTATTCCTCTAGGTAATCCCCCATTTTTTTTTGGTGCTGTGTATTGCGTTTTCCTCCTTGTAAACCGTACTCAGCATTTTTCCCTCATGTTCATCCTGTTCCTACCCTGTCACCATTATTTCCCTGGGTGTCCCTCTTTGTATATGGCGCTGTGTATTGTTTTCCCTGCCACCCGTACTCAGCGTCTTTCATCACCCTTATTTTATCTTTAGCTTTGTAGGAGTGCGTTATGGAGTAGTGTGTTTCGTTCCCCCTTAACCATACTCTGTAATTGCTTTATTTGTCCTGTTACCTCTTTGGGGTTTTTTTTTTTCCTCCCTTTCTTGCCCTGGGCTACACGTTGTGTTATTTGAGCAGAGCGTAACCTGTGTCCTACTCAGTTTTCTCCCCATCTGTGCCCTGGGTTAATTTTTCCCTGTTTTGTAACGTATTGTGTTTGGGTTTTTTCCTCTCTCTGCCCTGCGACCCTACATTGTCCATTGTTTTTTTTTTTTTGTTTTGTCCTTCCCTTTGCATCTTCCCCTCCGGTCCTGCCTCCCTTCCGCCCACCCTAGGTGGGGGGTGGGGGCTGGGATATTCCTGGTCGTTCGGGAGCCCGACCGTGAAGGGGAGGCTCTGTCACCATGGGGTGAGACGCCGGCTCAGCGCTCAGCCCATGCTCCTTTTATCCCTGCCTCTCATTGGGCAGCGCCTCAGCTGGCTCCCAGCTGTCAGTGTCACGGGACAGCTGGGGCCAATTAATCCTCATCAGCTGGGGCGCTGCTAATGAGTATAAAGAGGGGCAGCCACGATTATTCGGCGCTGCGACATAAGCACTACTAGGCTGGAGCCCCTTCGTCCGGTGCCAGCTCTTGTCTCATCATCCAGCATCTCTCGTAAGTGTTTTCCCGTAAGAAGTATTTGTGCCTCTGTGCCCCCATGTCCGGCGCAAGCCCTCTACTAGTCTTAGCGAATCACTTGGGAGCGCCACCTTATTAACTGTTAACTCTGTTGCTGTACTGCCCATGAGTGTAACTATGTATGAGCATCTGTGCTTTCCTCATCCCTTACCCCTGTCACTATTAAACATCACAACTGACTGGCTCGCCCTTGGCTCTCTTATTGCGTGGCTCCCTAGAGCCACGTGTGACACTCTCACTTGAGGTGTTTCGGGCACGTCCCACTGGAGGGAGACCCCGGGGCAGACCCAGGACATGCTGGAGAGACTACGTCTTCCAGTTGGCCTGGGAATGTCTTGGCATCCTCTTTGAAGAGCTGGAGCAGGTGGCTGGGGAGAGGGAAGCCTGGGCTTCTCTGCTTGAGCTGCTGCCTCCACCATCCGGACCTCCGGAAAAGCGGATGAAAAAAAAAAAATCACATTTTTCAAAAAAGCCATTACTCTAAAAGCAACATAAAAGGCCAGATTCTAATTCTAAGCCAAAACATTGTAATTTTGAGCCTTTATGTATGTGCAGAAAATGACAGCTGTACAAAAAAACAAGATGCTGTGTTTTCAAAAGTCAAATAATGCAAAGACAACACATATTTATTCCTAAAAGCAAAATACTATTGTTCTAACTTTAAATGACACTCTGCCAAAAATTGATTTTTTATCTTAACACACCTGTAGCATGGTTTTTTTTAATGGCTTACAAGATATATCAAGAGCAAAATCATTCAAATGTGTCATGTACCTATTTTTTGCTGTTAAGTTTCTTCCTTTGGAAAAAGGCAAGTTTAGATGGAACATTATTGGTGACATTACTTTAACAAGTCTGTAGTGATGAGCCAAGCAGGACTAAGAACTGTGTCTGGCCTCACTGAAGTGAGCCTCCAGGGCCAGTTAGCATTTTTGGACAGCTGCTTTTTAAAATGAACTGAATGAAGATGGGTTTTACCATTAAACTGTTTTTAAGGACAGATGCAGTTTCAGTCATTATCTTTGGCCACCATTGGCTTTGTGGGATATGGGTGGGCCTATTCATAGATCCTGGCATTTGAAGGAGGAGGAAACGATTTTGATAAAAAACTGTAAGACTATGAAAGGGTTTTTTTTGGTAGAAAAAAGGACATATGATACCATTTTAGAGAATGTAAATTTGTTTTTATAGGGAATTTATATCCACTGGAGTCTGTATTTAAGGAGAGCTCAGAATTCAGTATTTAGTGGAATAACCCTCATTTTTAATCACAACTTTCATGCATCTGGGCATGTTCTCCACCAATCTTTCAGATTGCTGTTGGGTAACTTCATGCCATTCCTGTTACAAAAAATCAAGCATCTCAGCTTTGTGACCATCCATTTTTTTCTCTATTCAGATTGCAGAGGTTTTCAATGGGGGTCCAGGTCTGGATATTGGGCTGGCCATAACATGGTCTTGAGCCAGTGATCTCGTAGCCACACTCTGACCGATCTGGCTATGTGACATGGATCACTGTCCTACTTGAAAAACCAAACCCATGTGTTGTGGAACATTGTCAGAGCAGAAGGAAGCAAGTTTTCTTACAGGGGGACTTTGTATATGGCTTGAGTAATATAAGATTAGAATAGAGGGTGAACATAATTAATAATACTTTCAGTGGTCAGGAAAACTCAAAAAGCATTTCACAAGTCAGTTGTATATGTTTTACCTTAAGCTACACTCACAAAGTCTTACAAATGATGGGTTTGTAAGAATGTCTCAGTTCCTACGAATTCTAGAGTTCGCAGACATTCTTGGAGGGCGGCATAGTTCCTTACGGCTGCTGTTCAATTTGCAAGAGCAACTTGAGGCATTCTTGAGAAATGAGGTGTTTTTCTGTCATATGATGGCCCTAGTTCTTACGTTCTTCATAAGGGTGCCTTGGAATCTTCCCACAGCATACTTATTGCAATCTTACGAAAATTTTTGTGCAACTCACAGCACTCTCAAGCCATTGGTAAGAAGCTCTTCGGCTTTTAGCACATTTTGTCAGCACAAATGTCACACAAATGATGTCCTTCTGCCTTATGAGCACCTCACTACTGCCTTATGCATGCTGTATGAATCTCTGTACGAATGGGGATTCAGACAGCATTTCCTACGACCGTTGTAAGGGACCCTCAAGAACACCTTAATGGGTTCTCAAGAACAACTTAAAGTGTTTTTGAGGCATACTTAAGGCTCACATCTTGCGTAGTTCATATACTGTAAGTTGTTCCTATGGCATTTGTACAACCGCCCTACGATGAGGAGTTTTCGTGGGGCCTTCGTAGAAATCTTGGACAAGACCATCAACCTGGCCACAAACTTGCGAATGGTCTACAAATGCTGGATTCTCCTATGGCCACCTTAAGAAAGCCATACGAAATGGTCCAAAAATCATTCGTATGCCATTCATAAGTGTATTTATGACCGTAGCTTTAACTGAACTATGACTGACCCATTATTTTAAACTGTTAAGTCCTGTGTATTTATATCAATGCTGTGCTTTGTTTTATTTGTGTTATTTGGTGGAAAGGCCCAATGTTTTATTTACCGCAAGTTGCATTGCTTTTTTGACATATTTTATTCTGTGTTCTGCCTCATCTTCCCTGTGAAATTGTGAGACATTTTTTTCCAGACTCAAACTGTCTGCAAACATTTACCAACTGTGGTATCCCCACAAGCTGTCAAACCACAAGTCTCTGAAATGACTCTCGTGTTGGGGAACAGTGTTAGTGTGAAGATGCCTGTGAGTCATTAGTCCACATCTGGATTGGTCTGTGTTGTGAGTGTTACCTTCTGTCTGTCCTCATAAGTCTGCAGACTGAATGGGAGAAGGACACAGTGACAAGAAGGTCCCAAGGGGCTGGCGCATCATCAACAGTGACAGGAAGGATGAATGACACCTGAGACAAGGCCAGTCTTTGAGTGCTGTCTGCTGCTATACTGGCTGCTGTGACAAAAAAGGGCCTCTCGTTGAACAGACCTGACACAAACACAAGTGAACACACCCACCCACCCACCCCCACATGCACGCACGCACGCACACGCGCGCACACACACAGACACACACTGCAGCCAAGGGTGAAGTGAAGATGTAAAATCTTTTCTGATGGCAGCTAACACTACTTTTGATTTGTCAAGGTGTTTTCAAGTCTTAAGAGTTATATTCAAATTATTGAAATTATTTAGAAAAAGAAAAGCTTAAAATCTTCATTTATGTTCTTGTAATTAATTTGAAACATTTATTATTACCTTTACCGAGGAGGAAATGTGATTGAGGTGTTTTTTTTTTTTTTTTAATCTCTCTGTGTGTACGATTACACAGAAACTACTGGACAGATTTTGAGGAAATTTTCACCAGAGGTGGCTCTTGGGGTACGGACAAATTCATTAGATTTTGGAAGAGATTCATGAGTGCATACCTCTGCCAAGACCCTATCTTCTCACAATGTAATATGATCACCTGTCTGTCTGTCAGCAGGATTCCACAAAATCTACTGGACAAATTTGGAGGTACGGAGGGCAGAGGCACAGACTGACAGAGGCTCGGATGGATGGGCGGACAGATGGATGGGCAGAATGAGGGAGGGATTGTCATGGTTTGTGCCCCTGCAGGGTATGAAGCTGGATTCAGGTGCATGGTGTATTCTCAGCATTTTTGTTACAAAACTTAAACACAAGCAAACAGCAGCATGTGGGCAGAAAATAACAAAGAAGCTAAACCAACATAAAACACAACATGGCAAGAATAATTACCCAGTGAGACAGACATGGACCACGGCAGGAACATTAATGATGCCACTGTGGCATATTGGAATACCACCATGCATGTCACGGACATGGGGATGCATACACTATTTGATGTCATCATGCCGTGACTATATTAGAGGGCTGATGGTGGGAGACTGCTTCTCTTTGGAGCTCCGCCTTCAACCTGTAACTTGCTTGTTCCACACTCCCATTAGCTTGTTGCTACTGTTGCTAGCTGTTCAATAAAGCTAACCCTCAACATAGAGAATGTGTCCGCTGGTCTCTTCATCCAGATGTAACATAGGCGACGTGGTAAACCTAGTTTTCTGGAAGAGAATTTAATTCAATTCAATTCAATTCAATTCAATTCAACTTTATTTATATAGTGCCATTTCACAACAACAGTCATCTCATAGCACTATCAACTGAAGTGGGAACCCCCACAGTTGCAGAAAGACCCCAGCAATCAGGCGATCCCCTGTGAGCAAGCACTTGGCAATGGTGGAGAGGAAAAACTCCCTTTTAACAGGAAGAAATCTCCAGCAGAACCAGGCTCAGGGAGGGGCAGTCATCTGCTGCGACTGGCTGGGGGGTGAGGGGATAGAGAAGAAGAAAAGAACAGACATGTAGAGAGCAAACAGCACGATGGGGACTCAATCTATAGGAGAGAACAAACAGATGTTAATGACCAGCAAAAAAAAATATTTCATTGAGAGTGAGGAAAGGAGTGAGGCCCAGTGCATTACTGGAGGTCCCCCAGCTGACTAAACCTATTAGCAGCATAACTAAGGGAGGGTTCAGAAACACATGATCCCTCCCTAATTGTAGGCTATATCAAAAAGGTAGGTTTTAGCCCTATTCTTAAAAACAGAGATCGAGTCTGACTCCCGAATCCAGATTGGCAGCTGATTCCACAGGAGAGGAGCTTGATAACTGAAGGCTCTGCCTCCCATTGTACTTTTGGAGATTCTAGATATTACAAGTAATCCTGCATTTTGGGAGCGTAGTGCTCTGTTAGGATAATACGGTAGTATCAGATCTTTTAAATAAAAAGGAGCCTGATTGTTTAGAGCTTTGTAAGTAAGAAGAAGGATTTTAAACTTAATTCTAAACTCTATGGGAAGCCAATGAAGGGAGGCCAGAACCGGAGAGATATGATCTCTCTTTCTAGTACCTGTTAAAACTCTTGCTGCAGCATTTTGGATCAGCTGAAGACTTTTTAAAGATGTTTTAGGACAGCCTGATAATAAAGAATTACAATAATCTAATCTTGAGCTAACAAAAGCGTGGATCAGTTTCTCATCATCACTCTGAGACAAGATGGTCCTAATCTTGGCAATATTACGCAAATGATAGAAGGCAGTCTTAGAAACAAATTTAATATGTGAATTGAAGGACAAATCCTGATCAAAAATAACTCCAAGGTTCCTCACAGAGCTATTAAGAGAAAGAGTAACCACATCCAAACTGAAAGTTTGATTTGGAAAGGAATTTCTAAGGTTTTTTGGACCAACAAGAATGACTTCAGTCTTATCTGAATTTAATAGCAGGAAATTACAAGTCATCCAAGCTTTGATTTCCTTAAGATAGGCTTCTAACTTGGCTAATTGATTACTATCATCTGGCTTCATTGACAGGTATAATTGTGTGTCATCTGCATAACAATGAAAATGTATACAGTGCTTTCTAATAATGTTGCCTAACAGAAGCATATATAAACTAAAAAGAGTAGGGCCTAGCACAGATCCCTGTGGAACTCCATGACTAAGCTTTGAGTTGAAAGAAAACTCATTATTTACATGAACAAACTGGAGCCTATCAGATAAATAAGATCTAAACCACTGCAACGAAGTTCCATTAAGTCCAACATAGTGTTCTAATCTATCAAGTAGGATATTATGATCGATAGTATCAAAAGCTGCACTAAGGTCTAAAAGGACAAGTACAGAAACTAGTCCATTATCAGATGCAATGAGGAGGTCGTTAGTGACCTTCGCTAAGGCTGTTTCAGTACTATGATGGATTCTAAACCCAGATTGAAACTCTTCAAGTAAACCATTTCCCTGCAGGTGGTCAAATAATTGCGTAGCAACAACTCTTTCTAAGATTTTTGAAATGAAAGGGAGATTAGAGATTGGTCTATAGTTAACTAAAGCTCCTGGATCTAGCGTTGGCTTTTTGAGTAAGGGTTTAATTACAGCCGTTTTAAAAGCCTGCGGTACATGGCCTAAAGTTAATGAAGAATTGATTATATGAAGAATAAAGCTACCAATAAGTGGGAAGACTTCTTTAAATAACCTGGTAGGAATAGGGTCTAAAAGACAAGTTGAAGGTTTGGATGAGGAAACTATTTTGTCTAACTCACAAAGGTCGACTGGAGTAAACTCATCAAGACAGACATCAATAGAAGGAGTTGTAGTAGTTACAGTATTTAAGTTAACTGTGGGAAGAATCTGATTGATTTTATCTCTGATGGATGAAATTTTATTATTGAAAAAGTTCATAAAGTCCTGACTAGTAAGCTCTAAGGGAATGCTAGGAGTGACAGAGTCCCTGACTCTTTGGCAACCTGGCTACAGTATCTGAAAAGTAAATCATGGGAGTTTTCTTGTTCTCGTCTATTAATGCAGAGTAATAACTCGTTCTAAGCTTTTCTAGAGAATTTTTATAAATATAAAGATGATTTCTCCAAGCTAATAGATTTTAACTCTAATTAGTGGAGCGCCATTTCTTTCTAATTGACGAGTTCTTCTGTTTTTAAGCTAGAGAGTTTCTGTGTTGAACCAAGGAGTTAGAAATCTCTGATTAGACTTTTTCTTTTTTAAGGGGGCCACCAAGTCTAGAGTCTGATGCAGAGAAGCTGAAACACTATCCACCATGTTATCAATTACAGAAGGAGCAAGCTATCTATAGCTTATTTCCGTTGTGTTGACACATGGCATAGAGGAAACAATCTGCATAAATTTGGTAACAGCATCATCTGAGAGGCATCTACTGAAATAACATTTTTCTTTAGGAGCCAAATAGTCAGAAATAGTAAAATCAAAGGTTAACAGACAATGGTCTGACAGTACAGGGTTATGAGGAGACACTACAAGATTTTCTATTTCTATGCCATATGTCAGAACAAGGTCCAATGTATGGTGGAGGTAATTAGTAGAATTTCCTACTTTCTGAGAAAACCCAATCGAGTCTAATATTGAATTAAATGCCACATTAAGGCAGTCACTATCTACATCCACATGTATATTAAAGTCCCCTACTATAATTATTCTATCAGATTTCAGCACTAAATCAGCTAAGAAATCAGCAAATTCGGATAAAAATTCTGAGTAGGTTGATGGGGGACGATAAACTATGGCAAATAAAATTGGGTTTAACCTAAAATTGCTAAAGTGCCCAATACTGAGGACCAGGCCCTCAAAGGAATTATAACATGTTTTTTGCTTTACATTAACTAGTAATTTGGAATGGTAAATTGTTGCTACTCCTCCTCCAATTTAACCTTTTCCTGAAGATGGAAGCGCATCTTGCACCCTTGCCACCATTCCTCACCACCCCAGGTGAGCCACCCATTCCATGGCCTCGTTGGTCTGAGTTCTTTGAGACGTGTATATCGGCTATGGACTTAGCTAAGGCTAACAAGCTTCGACTACATGCCGTGTTAATACTTAGCTTCGGCAGCAAGGGGCAGCATGTGTTCAGAACTTTGGGCCCAGCGGACACCTACAGCAAATTTATCGCATTATTAGCCGGACATTCCACGACGCTTGAGACTGTGTTGGCACGAAGGATTAGGTTTCGCCAATGTAGATAGGGAGTGGGAGAGACGACTCAGCAATTCGTCGCCGACCTCCGTTGTCTGGTGAGTATATGCAGGCTTGCACAGCTAGAAGACGAGATGATGTGGGATCAACTAGCAGAGCACACCACCAACTGATGCTGCTAATGGGGCTGGATGACATGCCACTGGCAAAGGCAGTGGAGCTAGCGTTTCAGTTGGAGGCTGCCGCCCAACTAACATTACAGCTAGGAGCTTCGAAACAATAAATCCCGCAGCTCATGCATTTACCCCAGAAGACCCAGTCACATCGCAACCATTTTCGGGAAGCCGAGGTGAACACCTCGGACAACGGGACATCAGGGGATGCTGAACGTTGGTAACTGTGGATCCCTGCTAACCAAATGCATCATGCATGACGCACCTGCACGGCCAGGGGCAGAGATGCCAGCTAACTTTAATCAGTTTGCCAAATTGTGCTGTTCAACATGTCAACAATGAGCTTGCCACCCAAGTCAAGTTTGACAAGCCTTCACCAACAACCAATCATGGCAGTGGGATTCATAGCAATTAAGCGTACAAGTGAAGCAACAGTAGCTTGATGATAGCACCTGCCATTACTACTGGACACCACCGCTACAAGGTCACTGATGAATCTACTGCAGTGAAAAGAGGTTTCTTCCCTCAGCTTCCAATCAAGCCAGATGCGGTGGAGCGCTATGGAACACGAACTTACTCCAGGTCCCTCGCCCGGCATAAGCTTCATGAAGCCTACTGTTCAGCTTCAGAAGCTAAAGTCCGTAGCCAAGCAGGACCCTGGTGAATGATGCCAAATGTGGAGTTCATCCTGCCACCCCGAGAATGTCACACCACCGCAGCCATAACCAGCATCAGGGACAAGAAGAGCAGCAGGCAGCTCTGCATGAAGCCCACCGGCGCAGCGCTCACTGTGCTCGATTGGGTTTGGGTCCGCCAATCCGAATGCCCAGATGACCTGCAAATGCTCCTGTCACTACCGATACAGATCACCATGTACCTTCCAGATGGCCGATGGTTCGAGATGGCACACCAGCCATCTATGGAAGGAAGGAGCAGCTGCTGCCCGAGATCAAGACGCAACACTAGAACTGACCCAGGCAGTGTGGGACCCAGACTAGGACTTTGCTGATGAGAGAGTGATTCCAGCAAGATAGCACCCAGATCCGCCGTGGCCAGCACCTCTAGGGCCATGCCCAACTGGGGTTTGCCAGAGGTCCCCTGAGGTTGGACTGTCAAATGACTCTTTTTTTGAAATTGTTTAAACAGATCATGGTTGATACAAGTGGCAGAATAATCCACTCAGCCATGCAGGGTTTTACTGGCAGTCTATCCAGTGCCTAGGTTCATATACAGTAATGGTTTTGGTTTTGGTGCATTGAGCCTTAGGTAATTCATGGTCATGGGTCTAGTTGCTAATACTACCATATTGTGCCTTAACATCAAATAAATGTGTTCTGTAATGTTGGCAATCTAATGTGCTTTAACATCATGCAGCATTATGTTTACCATCATGCAGTATGCCACAATCAAGGTACCCAACTAAGGTTAACCATCACCAGTAGAGTTCTGGTTTATCCAGGGGGAAGGGGGTGGGGTGTTAAATGTGGCATACTGGAATACCACCATGCACGTCTCAGACATGGGGACACATGCACGATGTGCTGTCATCATGCCGTGACTATATTAGGGGCTGACGGCAGGAGACTGCCTTCACCCTGTAACCTGCCCTTACCACACTCCCATTAGCTTGTTGCTACTGTTGTTAGCTGTTCAATAAAGCTAACCCCCAACACAGAGAGTGTGTCTGCTGGTCTCTTCATCGAGACATAACAGCCACAAGAGACTGAGACAGAGCACATACATATATAGACAGAGGGTAATCAAGACAACACAGGACAGATGGAAACAATCTAGGGCAACAAGGCCAGCAGGGGAGTACAATGAAGCACAGGATGTGCGTGGCTGAACAGACAGAACACACCGGGACCAAAATACTAATGATAATCGTAAGCACAGAGAGCAGGGCAGAAACCAAGACTACAGGACATAATAAGGGACATGATGATGAGAATAAACACAATGACTAAACTCAAGCTATAGAAAGGAACAACAAAAGGAAAACACAATGAACAAGGTCAAGGGTATGGGCTGAACTCATGTCCTGGAAGATTATAGAAAACAAATACATAAAGCAAGGACATGAGCACAGCCATGGCCAGACTCTGACAGTACCCCCTCTAAAAGGTCAGATACCAGATGACCAAAAATTTCTTTTCTTTCTTTTCCCTCTAATTCCTCCATCAGAACTTGTAAGTTTTCCTCGTAATTAGAGACTCGCATCACATGAATGGAGTACATTTTGTCTGTCTTCTTCCCTCACTTGTAAATTTTCCAGATTTCCTTCAGAATGAGACTTGTGAATTTGTGACTTTTAAATTGCAATTTGCACCATGCAACTATTCAAAATGACTCTTTAAATTTGTCAGTCTTACAAAACTTGAAACATCTATTTACTCTTTAGAAATGACAATCTTCATATGAGTCTTGCAGTCTTCCAACAATATGCAACTTTTTAATTCATCAGAATCAGAATCAGAATCAGAATCAGCTTTATTGGCCAAGTATGCACAACACATTACAAGGAATTTGACTTTGGCTAAAAACTTGCTCTCGTTGTTCAGGTGAAGGATTTAAATAAGGATTCAATGACAACCAGAGTATGTACAGTAAATTACAGTCTGTCCACGTTTCTATAAAAGGATGCAAATATATACAGAATGTATGCAGTTATTTACTCGGACTAACCACACTTTGCAGAAATATATGAAAAAATATACAATCACACAGTATTCAATGTGGACTCAGATTCAGTGATATAATGTGAATGAAGTAAAAGCAGTGTGAGAGTTATGTGCAATGTATATGGATGAAAAGTCATGAGTACAGCAAACAGGTAGGAACTAGTGGAATTGACCAACATTGTTGCAAACTTCCAACATAACTGTATTTAATACTTAAGTTTGCACCCTAAACAAATTTCTAACCATTACCTTTTCTTTAAAAGGTGCAACCTGTCATGTCCGCTGCATAACCTCGCAGCGAACAAATGAATTAATTTGAGCCCAAAATGCAGGTGAAGAGGACGTGTTTATTAACAGAAAGGGATAACACAAAATACAAGAAGATATTCAGTGGAAACGCAATCTGGCACACAAGCGCTGGAAGTCCGAGCTGAGTTGGCTGAGGGAAAAGCCCCACGCACTCACTGGGCGGAACCGGGCAGTGGAAAAATATGGGCATTAATAACAGAAGGAAGACTTACGTAGGGCGTCCAGAGCTCAACGGGCTCTGGGAAAAAAACAACACCGTAGTAGTCCAAAGGGAAAAGGGAAACCCAACAGCTCCAGAACCTCAACAAGAACTAGTGTAAGCCAGGACTGGTAGAAACCACACACTGATGCAGTGTAGTGCTGACCTATGCCACGACACTGAATGCCCCCACTGTCACCCAATAAATACCATGCAGACGAATGAGTGGACAAGTGGACTGGTCTGGTTGTCGGCGGGAGTCTGTGTATGAGCGCGTGTCAGGATAAGTGAGTAAGAATGAAGTAGTTGGTGGCGTGTCATGCATGGTGTGTAAATGTGTGTGGTGATGACCAGCAGCTGGTTGTGGAAGTTTCTAGAGAGAGCTCTTGCTTCAACCCATCATGAGTTTCTTTGCGTGTGTCTTATAGTCACACACCTTTTTAAAGGCTATCAGTCAGGACTTAACCAGCTGAAATTAATTTTCACTGATGGGGGATGGGACGGCTTCCCAAATTCTGATGGATTTCAGCTGGTTTCTTGGCTTTTTATGCCTTTTTGCACCTCTTTTTCTTCACGTGTTCAATACTTTTTCCCAGTGTCATTCCACTTTATTAAATATGACCTGTTTTGTGAACACAGTTGCCTTGATTTCTTTGTATGTGTGGATTACTTGGGTTGTTACTGATATTTGGTAAAAATCTCAGGTCAATGGCTCCATCAGAAATATATTTAATGAGAAAAATGTTGATGTGTTCAGTACTTATTTTCCCCATTGTATCAAAACCAAAGCAAAAAAACAAAAAACAAAAAACAAACTGTGTTGTTTAGGTTTATCAAGGAGATTATGTTACTTTAAAACACTTTAAAAGTTTCTTGTGCTTATTTCGTTGGGAAATTTCACACTTAGGCTGCCTAATTAGGTAATGGTAGGCTGCGCTATCCTAGGTGCATGATGGAGAGATTCCGCAGGTCCTTCCTACCTACGGCTGTCAGACTGTATAACCTAACCAGGGCTACTCGTAGAGGTCAAATTAAATGTACTAAATGTAACAGAATCAGAATCAGAATCAGAATCAGGTTTATTGCCATTGTTCATGTGGATACACAAACTAGGAATTTGTCTCGGTGCCATGCTGCAACATTAAAAACATAATGAGAAAAAGGGATAAACTAAAAAACTAAAGGACTAGAAACGTGCAATAAGTGTAGAGAAATAAGTAGTAATAAGTAATAATAATAATAATACTAGTAATAATGAGTAGTACTAGTCAAGGCAGTTTAAAAAATTAGCATGTAGCAGATAATGTGAAGTACCCACATAGTGCAGTCAATAATGCAACAGAAAAACAGTGATGAATGACATGAGTCTGGTTGAGCTGCTGTACATAGTGCACGAGAGTCAAAAGTCACTTAGTGTTCAGCAGTCTGATGGCAGAGGGGAAAAAGCTGTTCATGTGCCAAGAGGTTTTAGTCCGAATGGACCGAAGCCTTCTACCTGAGGGGAGGGGGGCAAACAGCACGTGACCAGGATGTGAAGGATCGGCTATGATCCGGCCAGCACGCCTCCGGGTCCTGGAGATGTACAGGTCCTGGAGAGATGGGAGCTTGCAGCCTATCACCTTCTCAGCAGTGCGCACGAACGCGCTGCAGCCTTAGTCTGTCCCGTGGCAGTGGCTCCTGCGTACCACACAGTTATGGAGGAGGTGAGGATGGACTCGAGATGGCCGAGTAGAACTGCACTAACATCTTGGTGGGTCGTGCTTGATCGGCTTCCTCAGCTGCCCGCAGAAAGAATATCCGCTGGCTGGGCCTTTGTTGATGTAGGAGGAGCTGATGGTTGGCTCCCATTTGAGTCACCGGGGGGGGGGGGTGGGGGGGGGGCGGGTGGGTGATGGTTGGAGCCCAAGAAGCAGGAAGGAATCTGCAAAGGTGATGGTGAGAGCCTTGTGATGGTGAGGGTGGGGGCAGGGGGGATGTGACTTTCCTGAAGTCCACAATCATCTCCGCTGTCTTCAGAGCATTCAGCTGCAGGCTGTTGTGGCTGCACCAGGACACCAGCTGGGCCACCTCTTCCCTGTAGGCGGACTCGTCACCGTTGGAGATGAGCCCGATAAGGGTGGTGTCGTCCGCAAACTTAATCAGCTTAACAGACTGGTGGGAGGAGGTGCAGGAGTTGGTATAAAGGGAGAAGAGTAGGGGGGAAAGTACACAGCCCTGGGGTGATCCAATGCTGATGCTAACAGAGTCTGAGACAGACTTCCCCAGCCGCACATGCTGTCTCCGGTCCGTCAGGAAGTCGGTGATCCACCTGCAGAGGGAGTCAGGCACGTTGAGCAGGGACAGCTTGTCCTGGAGCAGATCGGGGCGGATGGTGTTGAATGCGGAGCTGAAGTCCACAAACAGAATCCTGGCGTAGGTTCCCGGGGAGTCCAGGTGCTGCAGGATGGAGTGGAGGGCCAGGTTGACTGCGTCGTCCACAGACCTGTTTAACAGCTTTGCACAATAGCGATCGTCCCCTCCAATACACAACAAGGACAATAACAATCATTACTGAGGGTGGCAACAACACTGTTGATTCAAATGCGAAATATACTGTCTGGATACATATTCATTTTCTGCAGGGTTGGTTAACAAACCGTGATGCTGTTTATTCCATCTAGCTGCAATACTCCTGCACTGTGTATATAACTGTGTACATATGTATATTCATCTACTGCTTTGGCTAACCAGTTCTTATTATCTTATTAACTATTGCTGTGAGTGCTGCTAGCCCTTTGCTGCTGTAATCCTGTCATAAATTGCCCTTTCAGGGCAGGACTGAGGACACCAAACGCAAGCTGTGAGTTTGCAACATTTATTAACATAAACATGAACACAGTATCAAAACACTACACTTACATATAAGGGAATAATAAGGAGAGCTGGAGGAGAACGAGGCTCACAACAGATTGGAAAAGGGAACAGCTTGGATGGACCCAGGCTGAGGCACTCAGACATGCCGGGGGAAAAGAGAGAAAACAGGACAGAGTCACAACCGAAAAAGCCGGGGCTCACGTATGGCAAACGAAGGGGAGAAAGGATAAATCCTAGATGGAGAGCACCTGTTCACCTCTGCGGAGAAAACACATTCACTCAGAGTTACAACAGAAAACTCTGAAGACGCTAACAGTAGGACACGGCGATGTTTCCCATTGCAGTTGTCCTTAAATAGGGAAATGGTCAGATGATCAATGAATCACAGGTGTGGGTACATGAGTGGGGAAATAAACATAGTCAGTGACAGCTGTGCAGCCCACGAAACAGGGTTTGACATCTGTAAGCTGCACAGGCGCTGTCAAAATAAAAGCACAGCCCGGAGTGACTAAATAATGATACAGAAGATGAATAAGGGAAGTATAAGGATAACCAATTATGAAATAACTATACCGTGATACAAAATGAGCAACAAACTGGAGAACACAGAAAAGGAAAAAACACCAAGGCGAGAATAAACTAAACACAACTCTAAGAGATGCAGCTAATTCCATAAATACAAAATGATTCACAATAAATAGACAAGTCTATTATGACAAAATTAAGAATATGGACAACTCATAAATAAATAAACAGAGACCAAATACAGAAATGCATGAAAACCCCTACAAAGATAAAACAGGAGACAGAAACAAAAGGAAAACTCAGATAACCAAATACATCAGACCATGATAAATACAGCATAGACAGAAAAGCAAACATACAGAAAAGAACTTAAATTGGACTGGAGGCTAAGCACGGCACACACCCGTGCTCAGAATCATGACAGTTCCCCCCCTCCAAGGGTGGGTACCAGACACCCTGACATAACATCCAAAAAGAGAAGAGGCCCCACCCACAAAGAAGACCCCCCCTCCTTCAACGAGAAAAAAAACAAAACAACCCACCCCGGGAGGGAGGAAGGGGAACCAAGGCACGGAGGGACCAAAACAAGAAAAAAAAAACAAAACTTATGACCCACAACACTGTACAGCAGGTGGCAGTAGAAAACCAAAGATACATAGTGACAAATTAACATAGTTCGGGTTCACGGTTCAGTCTCCCAGAGTCCCTGAGCCACCTAAACAAGCAGAATAGCCCATCGGGTGGTCTTCCAGCATCCCTGGGCCAACAGACCGTGGGGCACAACACACCCCCTCCCAGCGGTGGCAGTTGGAACCCGTGCCTCCTGCGGACCACAGAGACTGCAGAGTGGATGGAGTGGATCAGTGACTGTGGGGAGCTGACACACGATGGGGAGGATGACTGATCAATGAAGAAGCCAGACAAACGGATGGCGAACCAGTGGGTAAACCAGGTGAAACAGCTGACTGCCCAGCAGAGAAGGCAGTCAAAGAGGGTTACTGACCAAGGTGGCTTACCAGCGAGAGGACCAGATGAGGAAAGCAGCTGACCAGTAAGGGAACCAGGCGGCGAGGAGTTCTGATGACCATCAGTGGAACTGTGGTGGCCGGAGAGGCCGTTGGCGCAGATTGGCAGCCACGTTTCCCTCAGCCTGCCCCAGGGCAGCTGTGGCTACAGTAGTAGCTAGCCACTACCATTGTCTTTCTGGAGTGAATGAATAACGTATCTGTAAAAAGCGTCTTTGAGTGTCTATGATAAAGCGCTATATAAATTTGATGCTTTGGGACCTTGGGGAAGTCAGGTTATTTAGCACCTCAGACAGAGACAGGGAATAAGCATGGGAGAACAATGCCCAGGAAGGACAGAGGGGGTTGAATGCAGTGTAGTGCAAATATCATGCTGTGTGAGGTGAAGTGCCATGAAACTTGTGAAGTGGGACTTGGGATATAGAGAGGAGAGCTTGCTGTAACCAGGCAGTCCATTCTGTGCTTGTGAGATGTGAGTGTGTAATAAATCATCTGTCATGAATCTGCCTCTTCATTTACACACTCCACAATGCATTATTATTATTATTATCAGTGGAACCAGATGAAATGGATTGAAGGCCATCAGCGGAACCAGACAAAGTGGACTGAAGACCATCAGCAGGACCAGATGAAGTGGACCGACAACCTTCAGCGGGACCAGACAGAATGGACCAACGACCCTTGGCAAAACCAGGTGGAATAGACTGATGATCCTCATCAAAACCAGACGGAATGGAATGAAGGCCCTCGGCGAAACCAGGCGACCTCGGGCAGAGGTGGAGGACCCACGGAGGACCCATGGTGACCTCGGGCAGAAGCAGAGGATCCACGGCGACCTCAGGCGAAGGTAGAGGACCCACAGTGACCTTGAACGAAGATGAGGGGCTCACGGTGATCTCAGACGGAGATGGCGGACCCACAGTGACCTCAGGTGATGGCAGATGACCATCAGCAGACCCAGACGGGGATTTGAGCAGGGGAGAAGAAACACACACTGGGTTACTACCACTGGTAGCAATGGAGCCCGGTGAGGAGAATTCAGGAACAGCCGGCAGCTGTGACTGGTTCTCCTCACCAAGAGCTAAGCAAGATTTCTCTAATACTGTTAATGTGAAGACAAAGAGGAGAATTTGCCTTAGCTTGAGCTCCACCACTGTCCAGGACTCCGGCAACTCTGGCTGGGATGTCTCAAATCCATTCATTTGGCGCTCCCACCCTGGCTCGGCCACCTCAGACAGGGAGGAAGAAAAAAACACCAGGAACACAGGTCCTGGCAGTGGTGGAGCTTGGTGAAGAGAATTCAGGAGCAGAGGACATCTGCAGCTGGTTCTCCTCACCATGAGCCAGACAAGATTTCTCTACATCTGCAGGTATTAAAACAGAACAGAGTACTTGCCTGGGCTCTGGCTCCACCACCGTACAGGACTCCAGTGAATCTGCTGCGGTGACTCTGGCAACAGGCGAGATGTGGGTGCAGCCAAAGGACCTCCAGACATGGTGACCGACGCAGGTGGAACTCCCGGCATGGTGGCTAAAGCTGAAGGTTGCCTCACCGATGATGTTGGCTCCTGTGCTGCTGAAACTAGGGGACACTCTCCTGTCGGCTCAAGTTTAAGGGTGCAGGTAGTGTTCTCCTCCCATCCGGGATGTGGCTGGGGGGCTGGAACGGAATCCTCCAGGGCCACAGGCTCCTCCGTCGTCTGGTGGCTCCATCCCAGGACCGGCGAACATTCAGGGGAAATGAGAGGAGATATGGGAGAGGCAGGTGAGGAACCAGTGGCAGCAGTGGGAAGTGAGGACTCAACTAACATGGGCTGCAGACACTGAGCATCACCACCTGGAATAAGGCAAGCTATTTCATTTTTAAGTGCAGGAAAATGAAAACATTCTTGCCTTATCTCCTTGGGCACAATGGTATCTGCTGCAGAATGACCTCCAGATGTAGAGATCGATGCTGGTGGAACTCCTGGTGTGGCGGCTGATGCTGGAGGTTGCCCCATCGCTGGTGCAGAGACCCATGCAGCTGAAGTCAGGTGACCCTCTCTTGTTGGCTCAGTCTTCGGGGCACAGGAGGTACTCTTCTCCCATCCAGGACGTGGCTGCGGGGCAGGAACGAAATCTTCCAGGGCCGCAGGTCCCTCCGTCATCCGGTGGGTCTCTCCTAGGACCGACGGACACACAGGATACACAGAGGAGGACACGGGAGAAGCAGGCGAGGGAAATATGACAGCAGCAGGCGGTGAGGACTCAGCTAAATTGGGCTGCTGTTGCTGAGCCTCACCACCGGGAATAAGACAAGGTATTTCATCTAAAAGTGCTTGAGAATGAAAATGTACTTGCCTTATTTCCTGGGGCATGATGGTAACTGCTGCTGAAGACCCAGGTGGATTCCTCTTCATGGCTGCAGCGGGCGTGGGCATGCCTGTAGTAGGTGGAGAAGATGGCCCTGCAGGCATGCTGACAGCCCAACACTCAGCAGTGGGAGGTGACACAGTGGAGGAGAATGGGACAGCAGCAGCAGACAAGGAGGAGGAGACTGATGTGACAGCTGAAGGGAAAAAGTTCAAACAATACGAGAAGGCTGCTGCTGCAGTTTTCCGAGTGGTGAGGAGGAGACTGCTGGGAAGGCGGAAGCTGCGGAGGTCACCTGGCGAAGAGGCGGAGGTGGGTGAGATGCCGGAGTCTGGGGATGCTCATTCGTCGACACAGACCTCTGCGCAGATGGTTTTTCGGACCTCCTCCCGCAGAGTGGCTGTGAGGCTGACGGAGTGGGAACTGGAGCTGTGGACTGGTGAGGAGCCGATGGCGCCAAAGCCTGGAGATGCTCTCTCCTCGGTGCAGACCTCAGTTCGATGACCGGGCTCTTGTCCTTCCCACGATACTCCCACTGCAGGTCTTCCACAAGAAAAATCCTCTCCCTTCCCTCGGCAGGAAACAGGAGCCGAAGATGACACTGCACAGCCGCCTCCACCAGACCCAAGTACCACAAAGCATCTTTAGGGGTGGAATATTGATGAGCGTTGACAATAAGTTGTCTATCTCCTGAAGAGCAGTGCAGAGCTTCCACCCCAAGCTCAATGGGTACTGTTTTCCACCTGCTGACATCTCAGCAGGTGTGGAGTAGCAACAAGGGGAAAAACTAATTACAGGAAAGAGAAAAAAAAATGTAAAACTCACAGTGGCTGGTGTCACACACATGCCGTGTCCTTCTGTCATAAATTGCCCTTTCAGGGCAGGACTGAGGACACCAAACGCATGCTGTGAGTTTGCAACATTTATTAATATAAACATGAACACAGTACTAAAACACTACATTTACACATAAGGGAACAATGAGGAGGACTGGAAGAGAACAGGGGTCACGACCAGTTGGAAAAGGGAACATCCTGGACAGACCCAGGCTGAGGCACTCAGACACGTCGGGGAAAAAGAGACAAAACTGGACAGAGTCACAACCTGAAAAGCTGGGGCTCCCGTATGACAAACGAAGGGGAGAAAGGATAAATCCTAGACAGAGCACACCCGTTCACCTCTGCGGAGAAAACACATTCACTCAGAGTTACAACAGTAACTCTGAAGAAGCTAATAGTAGGACACGGCAATGTTTTCCATTGCCATTGTCCTTAAATAGGAAAATGGTCAGATGATCAATGAATCACAGGTGTGGGTACATGAGTGGGGAAATAAGCATAATCAGTGACAGCTGTGCAGCCCACGAAACAGGGTTTGAGAGCTGGAAGTTGCCCAGGCACTGTCAAAATAAAAGCACCAAACTGAGTGACTAAATAATGATACAGAGGATGAATAAGGGAAGTATAAGGATAATCAATCCTGAAATAACTATACCGTGATACAAAATCCTTGTCAGGTCAGGCATTAGTTTGCTTGCTACTGGATAACCATGAAAACTGGTACTACTTGTCTCATGGGTCAGGCTGTCGGCGACTCAACCGGCAACCCCGCCCTTCCGAGGGCGTGGAGGGTGAAACTGGGCATCCTGGCAGAACTAAAAACAATATCTGTCACAGGTCTGTGGTGGACCACTCCCAGCTACATGGGGTGAAACTGGACATCCTGGCTGATAAGCACATCTGTCGCAAGGTCTGTGGTTGACTTTTGCCAGTCAGTGCATTGTGACATGCACAACAAAAAGAGCAGAGATAAACAAACCTATCATTTGGCCAGTCACTGCAACAGATGCTGGAGTCAGTTTGTCTTGGCCTGTCCTTGCCACTGATAATACCTCTATCTGCCAAGAGTGTGCCGGTAGTCCTGCAAAAGCTAGCGGTACTCAAATACTTTGCAAGCAGTTTCATGAAATGGTCAGTCAGAAAACAACTCATACTGGCTCAGACGTCGCCCGGGCTTACAAGGTCCGCTCTGATCTGTTCACATTCCGACAGGCAGCGAAAAGTATGTTAGGAGCAGGAAGAGAGAAGAAGAGGAAAATAGCAGCCTTGTGTATAGCAGAATGGAATGCACAGACTCTGATGGACAGATCAACATCCCAGCACCCAGAAAGACAGACTGTACTTGTGGCCTTGGAAATGAACAGGTACAATGTAAACATAGCTGCACTTAGTGAAACAAGATTGCCTGGATACGACAGTTTGGAAGATCATGGGTACATCTTCTTTTGGAGTGGGAAATCAACTCAAGAAAGGAGAGAAGCAGGAGTGGGCTTTGCAGTTAGAAAGGAGATAGCAGCAATGCTTGATGAGGAACCGGTGCCAATCAGAGACAGGATAATGACTATGAGACTCCCACTACAGAGGAAGATGTATGCCACACTCATCAGCGTGTATGCCCCAACAATGACCATCACAGAGGAGGTGAAGGAAGAGTTCTACAGTGATTTACGTGAGACTATCAGGCGTGTACCATCTGATGACAGGCTGATACTTGTTGGAGATTTTAATGCTAAAGTTAGATCAGACACTGAGAAATGGAAAAGAGTGCTAGGTAGTCATGGAGTAGGCAAGTGCAATGCTAATGGAGAACTTCTACTTGCACTATGTTCAGAGTACAACCTTGTGATAACCAACACTCTATTTAAGCACAAGGACACACACAAGAAGACATGGATGCACCCAAGATACAAGCACTGGCACTTGTTAGACTACATCATAGTAAGGCAGAGAGACATAAGGAATGTATTGGACACCAGAGCAATGAGAGGTGCTGACTGTGCTACTGATCATGTTATGCTGAGATCTAGACTAAGGATTTGCAGACGAAAACAGCACTGCAGGATGGGTGCGAAGCCACAACAGAAGCAAAACACCAGTGCACTGAAAGGCCAAAAGAAGCAGGAAGAACTTACGCAGGAAATGGACGAAAACTTGAAAGACTGGAACAGCAACAACTCAGAGAATGACATAGAAGAGAAATGGGCAACACTGAAGGATACGGTGTATCAGACTGCGAGTGATGTTTTAGGCCACCCTGAAAGGAAGCATCAAGATTGGTTTGATGAGCATGATGAACATCTGAAGAAACTACTAGAAGCAAGGAACATAGCTAGGCAGGAAAATCTACAGTGTAACACAAGGTTGAAGAAGAAAAAATACTAAAAGGCTCAGAGTGAGCTACAGAAGAACACCAGAGAGATGAAGTCTAACTGGTGGGATGAAAAAGCGGAGGAACTTCAAACTGCAGCAGACATGAAGGACATGAAAACATTCTTCACAGGTTTGAGAGAAATCTATGGCCCTAAACCAAGAGGACTGATCCAACTAAAGGCTATGGATAGTGAAACGGTTTTGCAGGAGAAAGACAAGATCCTGGACAGATTTGCAGACCACTTTGACCAACTACTAAACAACCCTGGTGTAGCATCAGCTCCTCCTCAGGCTAATTCAGGAAATCACTCTTCTTCATCTTAAAGAAACTCTCACTCAAGGTCTGGTCAAGAATTGCTGTGTCTCTACATCAGGACCCCAGTGTAAACAATTTCCCTTTGGTAGAGAAACCTGATAAGGACTTGCTTTTAAAGGCTTAAAGGGGACTATAAACTTCTGGAGTAATACCCCAACTAGACAGTTCATGCTGATAGCATCCGTCCATCCCAGGAACTGATACCCTTAAAAAGTTGTAAACTTCCAAACTTTCACTCCTTAACCTGTCAGATTATGCTGATAAACTCTTGGAGCCTTTCCAGAAGCCTCCTAAAACTCTCTAGGCTGCCCTCCCTGCTCACGTTCCAAGACCAAAAAATTATCTACAGCTCAACAGTACCTCCTAGTGGACATCTTCGGAATATGTTTCATTGTGGAATCTGGGACTGTTAATTCTGATTGAACATTAAACTCTTCTTCTAGTTCTCATTTTTCAGGATTCTAAGGACACTGTGAAGATAATCTCCAATAATGGTTTGCAATAATTCATTAATCCTTGATTTAAATGTGAGTGCATGTCTTAGGAATTTTTTTTCATGAATGTTATTCAAATGAATGCTAAAATTATTAGTAATAGTATAAATGCATGGTCACTGAATAGGAGCCTTGAGTCACTTAATTTAGTTAGATTTTATATTGAGTATATAATGAATTTCATAGGAACTGAATGAATGTTTTCTGAAACTTGTGAGTAAGCTATTTCTGACCAATCGCCCAGGCCGCTTCTCTGTTGGATAACGCCCTTGCATTTGATTGGCTGTTCACAGACAAAGAAATGTTCCCTCATTGGACAAAAGCCCATTCAAACTCCTCTTTATGGAAGATAATTGGTCTGTCTTGCTGCCAGTCACACTTTTATGATATCAGAAGCGCGACCCTTTAAAAACAGAGAGGGAGCCTCTCTTGTCATGAATGGCTCTCATGAGCCATTAAGGAGATGCTATAGGCGACCGGTGAGTTTGCGTTACTTTATTAATAAAGTGCACTCAACGTACAAATAACAAAGTAAAGAGCCACGTGGGGCAAAAACACACTCATAGCTTAGAATAACATTCTAACCCGGGAGAAAGGCTAGGGAGACAGCGAGGGAAAAACACACGCTGGGCAGCAGCACTTACGAAAGGGTGAAGAGCAGAGACAACGGGAAACTGGAGTTGGGCGTAGGAACTCCAGTCGTGGAAACACGATGTCCGTCTTTCCTTCGTTTAGGTCGCAGCGAGGAGTGATTCTCAGCTGCTCCCTTAAATGGGGGACAGAACCCAATCAGAAGCGGGGAAGGTAATTAATAGTGATAAGAGACAGCTGTCCCGGAGCAGCTGGGCTTGACAGCCGGAAGTCAGCTGAGACGCTGTCAAACTAGGCCCTCGGGGAAGGCCGTAAGACCAGGCCTGGAACGGGGTGGAGCTGGAGGAAAACAGGACAACCTGAGCGCGGATAGCAATCAGCGCTCAGGCGTGACATCCCTAGGCAGTCTTTGAGTTTTTCTGTTGTCTTTTGAGTCTTTGAGTTGTCTTTAGGTTGTTTTTTATCTAAGGTGTTCTGTAAGCTTGTGTTCTGTGTGTCTGAACCTTGTCAAGTCCTGCGCTAGCTTTCTTAAATCACCTTTTGATAAGCTTTTGCCTGTTTTCTGCTTAACTGAGGCAAAACTATTCTTTGCCTATGAGCTCACCTTTGAAGAGAGTTAAACTCTTAAATCCTTTTTTTTCTTCACCTCAGAAGCCATGCTTATTCTACTGAACATTTTTTCTTGAACTTTTTGACTTTTCCGACCTTTAAAGTGGACTTTTTAATTTCTCTGTTTTTAAAGTGAACTGACAGAGATTTTTGGACTTTCTTTCCCTGCTTCACCCACATCTGACCACGTTAAGAAACCAGGAGTTGGTGGATGAAACTGATTAAAAACATTTTTTCTTCAGCCTTTGGGTTTGTCCTGTGGGCTGGGGACATAATAAATTTCAGACTGGTTGCCAAAGGACATCACGCCTGGCCTGGGGCTTAGCTGCTAACTCCACCGGCTACACTCTCGCAAGCCCCCACCCCCCCGGTTGAGTCCTGTGTTACAAATGCTGTCTGGAAGAGCCGCTGAGCCTTCCCGAACAATACCACCGACTTGTGCCGACCACCACTGAATACCTGGAGCCATAGCTGTTTGTAAGTGAGACTCCCATTTTCCTATCTGCTGGGTTTAAATGAGATGTCCTAAATATCAATTATTAATTGAACATAACCAATATTTCATGGTACAATTAGTCCCTCAGCCATAGGACAAAGCTATGAACTGAAGGAAAATTCTTATTAATTTTTAAGTAACCTTTTCATTTTTGTTAGAATTAATTCAGAAGTTCCTTTCTCAGATAATCAGTTTATGCAATTTTTCACCCATAAAGTTACGTTCTGATTTTGTTAGAGTAAACTCAGCCCTTCCATTGCATTACAGTTGAAACATAAAATCTGGTTTCCTCTTGGCTCCACAAAGGTTTAACTGTAAATTTCATGCTCAGGAATCCATTAACAGTTGATCTGATATCTAACACCTGTTTATCATTTGAGTCTGTTTATCCACTCATTTGAATGCCCATGTCATGTAACCTGATTAGCTTCATTCTAATAAAACTTGTAAACGAGAGAAGTTGAAGCGTTTCCTTTGCATATATGCTTTCCTGGATCACGGCAGTAAAAGAACTCACTAAATTTTGAGACTTTTCTATTTTATTTAGTGAGTGTCAGGGTGACTGTTTAACTCTGTCCCCTCACACACCCACAATTAGATAAAACAAATAATTCATGTACTTTATGACACTGTATTTTATTAATATCGCTACACTGGAGATCTCGCCTGAAGAGGCAAAAGAAGCTCTAGTGCAGCGACCCAGTTGCATCAAGTTTGGATGAACCACCAAATCTTGATGAACTAATGGCAGCTATCAGGACAACACAGGATGGTAAAGCTCCGGGGAGGGATAGAATTCCATCAGAAGTGTGCAAATTTGGTGGTGTTCAGCTGACCAACTGCCTGCACAAGCTCATCCAAGAGATATGGTATGCCCAGAAAGTACCTCAAGACTGGAAGGATGCAATCATTGTTCCTTTGTTCAAGAAAGGTGACAGGAAAGATTGTGGAAATTACTGAGGTATATCACCGCTAACCACTGTTGGTAAGATTCTCTCACGTATACTACTGAACATGTCATGGCGTGTTAAATTCTTGACAGCTCACGCACACAATACCAAACACAGAATGGAACCACACTGAGGGGTACGTTTGACAGTTTTATTAATGGCAAAATAACAGTGCACAGCTACAGAAACAGTCACCTGTCAGAGGAAATGGACCTGTGGAGAGAAGATGAGAGTCGTGAGCTGATGAGTAGAGTAAGGGGAAAATGGGCGAGCCAAATTGCCACTTACTTGGGAAATCCAGGGATGACCGGCAGGACCCAGCGGGGAATAGACGAACCAGTAGGGTAGGAGGGGGAATGGAGCTGATGGTGCCTGACTGGGGAGATGAAGGTGCTGAAGGGCAGTGAGGTGGAGCAGGAGAGCTCGTGCAGTCCCGGCGACACACCTACACGATGGGAGCAACCTGAGAGGAAAGAGAAGAGAGATGGTTAACGATGTGTTAATGATCACAATGTATAAAGAAAGTCAGAACATGGGCAGTATACCCAGACAAGCCAGCGTAGACTGCGCAGAGGGAACCTCCTTAAGTACGCTGGCTGATGAGCGGGCGCAGGTGTGTCTTCTGCCTCAGGTGCAGCAATGAGTTGATGAAGGCGAGACCGGAAGGGAGGGACGCGCTCCCGCTGCCCATGACAGAACAGACTCAATGAACACATTTCGCAGAATGTACTACCAGAAACCCAGTGCTGCTTTAGAAGTGGAAGAAGCACAATGGACATGATTTTCTGCTTGAAACAGGTTCAAGAAAAGTGTATCAAACAGAACATGCCTCTTTATGTAGTCTTCATTGACTTCAGTAAAGCCTTTGATACTGTATTGAGACAAGGACTGTGGCAGCTACTCAAGAAATATGGCTGTACAGTCAACCTGTTAGTCAACCTGATCGAGGCACTCTAAACAGGTATTCAAGCAAACATGGTTCAGTGTCTAAAGACTTTTCAGTAAGTAACGGGGTGTGTGCTGGCGCCTACGCTCTTCTCCCTACATCTGTCAGCCATGCTTGAGGTGGCCTTCAGAGACACTTCAGAAGGAGTATACATTCAAACAAGGAAAGAAGCAGACTTGTTCAATGTAGCACAGTTTAAAGCCAAGAATAAGACATCGATAAAGGTAGTAAGAGAAATGCTCTTTGCTGATGACAGTGCTCTAGTTGCTCACAGTGTGGAAGATATGCAATCTTTAGTGGAGAAATTTGCAAGAGCAGCTAACCAGTTCAGCCTCAAAATCAACATCAAGAAGAAAGAGTGCCTCTATCAACCGCCAAAGTTCCAGTTATCAACATCACTACCAGAAGAGAACAGCATTGACATAGAGCCACTAGTCAAGTGTAAGACTTTCAAGTATCTCGGGAGTACTGTTTCAGAGAATGCTAGGCTGGAGGATGAACTATCTCTCAGAATGGGAAGAGCAAGTGCTGTGTTTGGAAACTTGAGGGAGAGACTGTGGAACAATCGACATGTGTCTATCCGTGTGAAATGCAAAGTGTACAGAGCGGCAGTACTGGCTACTCTATTGCATGGTGCTGAAACTTGGACTGTCTACAGGACGCAGGTAAAGAAACTTCATGCCTACATGATGAGACATCTTCAAGCCATAATGAATATCTCATGGAAAGACAAGATAACCAACATAGAAATGCTGAAACGAGCTGGTCTACCATCAGTGGAGGACATGCTAATACAGATAAACCTGAGGTGGCTCGGACATGTTGAAAGGATGGATTATCAGTGTCTCCCTCGGCAGTTACTCTACTCAGTTATGCGAGGGCAAACGCAATCAGGTTAGACCAAGGATCAGATTTAAAGACACTGTAAAAAGAAACCTGAAGAAGTTGGATATAGACAGGAGTTCCTTGCAGTGGAAGGTGAAGGACAGAGCTGCGTGGAAGAATCTGATCAGACCTAAATGAAACAGTCATTGTCGCCGCCGACAGACTGCTATGATGATGATACAAAATGAGCAACAAACTGGAGAACACAGAAAAGGGAAAACCACCAAGGCAAGGATAAACTATACACAACCCCAAGAGATGCAGCTAATACCATAAGTACAAAATGATTCACAATAAATAGACAAGTCTACTACGACAAAACTAAGAATACGGACAACTCATAAATAAAAAGAGACCAAATACAGAAATGCATGAAAACCCCAACAAAGATAAAACAGGAGACAGAAACCAAAGGACAACTCAGATAACCAAATACATCAGATCATGATAAATACAACATAGACAGAAAAGCAAACATACAGAAAATAATTTAAATTGAACTGGAGGCTGAGCACAGCACACACCCGTGCTCAGAATCATGACAAATCCTGTAATGAATTTCCCCATTGTGGGACTAATAAATGCCTATCTTATTTATTTAGCATGTTTTTCATATTGTATTTAGTCATTTTTATATCTGGTATTCTGTTCATTTATTTTGTATTGTGCAAAAAGTACTAGATGTGGTGTGTGCTGTCTGCAAAGCTATACAAGCAAACGTGTGTGTGTGTGTGTGTGTGTGTGTGTGTGTGTGTGTGAGGGGGGGTATAGGAAGTTTAATAAAAAAAAAATGACAGATAGTGATGGACTTCAGGAAGCAGGGAGGAACTTTGTATTTGTATTTTGCATACTTTATTAATCCCCAGAGGGAAATTCAGGTCATCCTCCTGGATGGATGACCCCGGGCCCCAGCCCACGATCTATGGCGCCAATCTCTTCACCCATTCAACACACACATTCACAACCTAGGGCCACTTTAGAGTCTCCAGTTAACCTAACCTTGCATGTTTTTGGCCTGTGGGGGGAAACACGGGAGTACCCCGGGGTAAATCCCACACAGACATGGGGAGAACATGTAAACTCCACACAGAAGGGCCACCGATGGTCAGGAGGTGGGTTTGAACCCTCGATGGTCAGGGGTGTAGTGAATAACTTCACTACAGATCAACAGTGATTGTATGGAGAGAGCTTCCTCCTTCAAGTTCCTTGGGGTGCACATTGCTGATGACCTAAGGTGGACACCAACATGTCGGCCAGTGGTGAAGAAGGCATGACAAAAACTTCAATTTCTCAGGTTACCTAGGAAAAATCACCTGGAGGTTAAACTGATGACTTTCTATCATTTTCACCATAGAAAGCGTACTGGCACTTCTGCATACATGGGGGGTGGGGGGGTATGGCAGCTGTACAGCAGCAGACAGGAACACACTGCAAAGGGGGTGATAAGGTCATTCCAGAAAATCAATTGGCTGCCCCTTGCCCTCCCTAGAGAAACATCGTCAACTCCCTTTATCCTCAGTAAGGGTGAAGATCCTGTCTGACGTAGGAAGTGGGAAACTAATCATTTTTCAAAATAACTCGATTCAGATGTAAACAATTTTGAAATTAATGGACAAATGTCAAGATTCCAATTCTTAAATATTAATTTGCTACATAATTTAATTTGACCAAACGAAAAAGAACCAAGAAATGCAAAACTGTGCTTTGCCTTCCCCTTGCTTGGAGGAGATCCCGATGGAAAACAGTTGATAGGACGTTTCATGACATAGCGATTACAGGTGAATTCAGCATATTGATGGCCAAAAAGCAAAACCTCCTATTTGAAAAATGCACTTAGGCAATAGTGCCTCGCAAAGTGCAGATAAGAGCTGGTATTGTTAACACATAATATAGTAATATAGTCCAAAACAATGTATTATGTACTGGGTATCCTTACAAAATAGCAGTCTGCAAGAAAACAAAAAGTTTTTTTTTTTTTTTTTTTTTTTAATTTTCTCAAAAAAGTGCATTTTTCAGATAGGAGGTTTTGCATTTCGGCCATTGATATGTGCTGAAAACAGATGTGACTGATTATATAAACACTCACTCTCTCTCTGGTCAGAGAAGCCATTGGCACGGATTGGCAGCCACGTTTCCGTCAGTCTACCCCAGGGCAGCTGTGGCTACAGTAGTAGCTTACCACTATCAATGTCTGTCTGGAGGGAATGAATAATGGACTCACTGTAAGTGCTTTGAGATGTCACTTGACATGTAAAGCGCCATATAAATCTAATCTATTATTATTATTATTATTATTATTATTATTATTTAGCTAACTGCTAAATTGATTGGCTAATTTTCACCTGGTTGTACTAAGAATTACACAAATATTCTGTTCCAGGTGCTCTTTTCATGCTGGTTTTATGAAGTGGAAAATGTAACATTCCACGTGACTTGCTACATTTCTGTTGTATTTGTTTTATTAAACTATATTTGAAGTAAATTCATGAGTCATTGCAAATATTATGCTTTAAAAGTACCAAATTGTCAAATATAGAAAGCCAGAAGTTACAGACATAAATAAATTAATAAATTAATTAATTAATAAACTATTTATGATAGGGGTGTCCAATCAAGTGCCACGGAGGGCCAAGACCCTGCAGGTTTTCTCTTCTACCCAGTCTCTTCAGCAGGTGTTTTCACTTATCAGCAATCAGTGTGAAGAAATTCAGTGGAATCTGCTGTTGAAGACACTGGTTGGAGGTAAAGCCTGCACAGTCTTGGCCCTCCATGGAACATGATTGGACACCCCTGATTTATGAGGCTGATTGATAAAATAAATCCATAAACATACTGAAGCACAGGCACCATAAAATAATCAAATATGTGAAGTAATTAATTGTACATTTAAATGGATTAAACAATAACAAACAATAAATAATACCTTTATATGTATTTAATAAATTAGATATTTTCCCCAGTTTTAAATAATTGATACTTGTTTGATGAAAGATCTTTTCATTTCCAATTATAATAATTCATAACACATTTATGTATTTAATTAATCAATGGTGTATTTACAGTGTTTATTTCATTTAGTCATTGTTGACCCTCAATAGTCTCACAGTGGGAGGAAAAAAGATTCAAAATAGGAAAAAAAAAAAAGATGCATCGACTTTCATAATTGTCTCAAATCTGAGCCCCCTCAATTGTAATTGGCTTGAATTGTGAGGTGCCTAAAGATTCCCACCCCTATCTGACCACTCACATCCTGGTCAGAGGCTCTTCTGTCTTCTGCCTCGGGCAGAAGGTACAGGAGTGCCAGGTGTCAGACTAAACATCTAAAGAATCTTTTACCCATGGGCCATCAGACTTTTAAGTTTGTGAGAGTGACACATACAGCTCTAGCCAAATAATGCAATAATAACAGTTCAATACCAAAATAGTTTAATAAGAATGTATAATAGGGCAGTAGTGGTGTCTGAGGACAATAAGAGTTCTTGTCTGAGAATTCACTTGAGTGCAAAAATCCTGAGGATTTTTGAAATGTGCTGTGAATTGGATATGCATGACCATTGACCATGCATATGCATGTGGTATATGCTTTTACTTTACTGTCTTTATGATTTTTATTATATATTTGTATTACTTATTTTTATTGTTTACTTATTGGTATCTTAAGTGTGCTGATAGGAGTTGCTCTTCCAATCTCATTGTATATACTATGCAAAACAGAATTATCTCAAGCTTCTCAGACTGATTTGTCCCTTGACTGGAGCCTTTCTTACAGCCTGAGAGCCCACTGTGTTGTGCGTGCCAAGTTGTATAGAAAGTCCAGTGAGAATGTGTTTAAATTGCATGTGAGTGTGTGCAGTGAGCTGAGTGAATATGCATGGCCGCACCCCTTTAATGCATGAAGCCTATTTGGTGCTCATTCATATTTATCTACAGCACATGCGTGCAACCGGGCTCACAGCTGTTCCACTGTGGTATAATCATATGCCCACTCTTTCTATCATAAAGATGCCCCCGGGGTTGCTCTGTTTGCTCAGGTTGTGTCAGCTGTTTGCAAACAGTTGAACGTTATTCCTGTTGATATTCTGTGCGAAGCAGAGGCAATGTCATGTTGCCATGGGGGTCATGTAAAATCTCAGGAGACTGAAGCAATAAGAACTTCTTAAAGCTTTTATGCACACACTCTGCTCCTGTCATTGAGGTTATTGACTAGGCAGTCTAGGGAGTCAAGGATTATCTTAGCCTTTGCCCTGCTGCTCCTTAGACCCCATAAGTGATATCTACTGTATGTCAAGATCTGGACATGACCATGTCCACACTTTATGTTGATTTTTGGGGGATATATATCACTGCACTCTTATCGTTAGTTTTCCCTGTTCTTCTTAGGTCTAGCTTGGCTTTTATTTTGAAAGGTTCCTTTGTTTTCTAACCTTAGTCCGTTTCTGTTTTCTCCCGTATGCTATCATTTAGTCTCTGATTAGTATCCCAGCTGTTTTGTGTTGGTTAATTATTAGTTCTCTATTTATGTCAGCACAGCCTGCACTGTTATTGCAACAACATCACAGGATTATCCCTTCAGTATCCATCACATTAGTAACATGTTGTTCAGCCCCTGTGCTGTCTTTTGCTTTGTTTGTTTCTTTAGTCAAACATTCTTGCATTGAAATCCAAGCCTGCCTTAAGGAGTCATCTTTGCTGCCTGCCGGAGGTCAGACCTGACACTATATGAAACTGTAGAAATTGTATTCATCAACATGTAGGCTTTTTTCGCCCTCTCTTTCTCTCTTAGGTCTTAACAGAAACTTAAAGTGAAATGTATTTACCCAATGGTTGGTAGACTTATGTGAGGATCTTCATGGCTGTGGGCCATATTACTGTAGTAATTAACTGGTGTGGTTAACCCAAGAATCGGATGTTAATGTTTTCTAGGGGCTGTATTGTCAATATCTAAATATCGATGTTGTATTGTGGTGTCACTTTGAAGAGATATCGTAATATGCTACTACCAAATAAACTACAGACTGCAACATACATTGTTAAAAGAATAGCATGTGTCTCAATTGATTAAGCAACATTTGTGTTTACTACCCCTCCCATCTTTAAATAAACACTATTTGTTTTTTCCTCACATGTCCCATGTCTTTCACTCCCCCCTCATCTCTCTCCCTCTGTCTCACTCCACCTGGGACACCCTGATCAATTCCCCATCAAATCCTAATGCCGCGGTTTAACTCAAGTGTGGCATCTTAATTAGAACGATAACTGCACACTGTCAGGGTCATCGACTGCGCCTGCCACCAACTGATGCTTCTCATCGACAGGCTGCCAGCGCTCAGAGAAGCTCCGAGAGCAGGGGACACCAGACACGGGAGTGGGCAGGGAGGGATGGATGGACATATCAAGACATGAGAAGAAGAAAAAACATACAGGCTGAGAAGGAGGGGTCAGTAACAGGAAGAGGAAGTCTGACGAAGGTTTACTGTATCTCATCCTCTGCAGTGAGCGACTGTTACTGTCACTGTCTGCTGCTGTGAGATCACATGGTATCTGTCTAATTTTAAATAAGTTAATGTCTCCATTCTTGTTCTCTAGAATGTAAAAGCAGCAGAGGGAAAGTTACATTAGTTTGTAACAATGCTGAAGTATGAGGATGGGGGAAAAAGAGGGAAAGGAAAGAGAAGAAACTGATCATCATCATCACATCAACATCGACAGAATCATCCAGTTCACAAGAGAAGACACCAAAGATAATAAAATTGCCTTCTTGAACTATGAGGTTCACAGTGGTGATGACAGAGAGCTCAGGATTGGCATCTACAGAAAACCCTCACACTCAGACCAGTACTTATTGTTTGAATCACACCATCCCTTAGAGCACAGATTAGGAGTGATCAGGACAGTACATCACAGGGCAGACACGATCCCTTCAGACACCTGAGGAAAAAAGAAAGAAGACCAACATGTGAAGGCTGCACTCACAATGCATGGGGCTGTATTACAAGGACACGGTCAATCATCAGTTGTCAGAGGCGCAGGACGCATTTGTGAGCATTTCCAAGTTCATTTGGTTATCATAGCCACACAAACCCAAATTTGCCACCAGGTGCAAAGTCGAAAAAGGCCATCCTAACGCTCTTAGTTATTCAGAGATGTGTTTGGAGCGTAATGTAAAATAAACCCATCGCTGTCTTTGCTCTCATTCCCTCATTCCCAAACAAAGACACGGGATCAAAGCCACAATAGTAATATGAAAACGTTTAAATGGGAGAACAGATCCATTTTGTGCTGAGGACAATGAGGGCTCATTCACAAAGTGAAAATGCATTTAAGAGCAAGGAGCTTTTTTTTAGGAGCCTTAGCCTTGCTTGTGCACGGATGAGAGCTGTCTGCTACAATTTAGTGATTATGCTAGTCTTTCTGCCCTCTCCTTGACAGGTTGGACCTTGGCTTTCGTATCCCCTGTCTTGCCTCCTCTGAACAAAAGGGTTATTTCCCTGCTCCTTCGGGTCGGGAATGGGTCCTGAGCATCATTTGTGCATATGTGCCAAATGATGGTTCAGAGTACTCACCCTTTTTGGAGTCTCTGACTGGTATGCTGGAAAGTGCTCCTCTTGGAGACTCCATTGTCTTACTGGGGGACTGAGGCTGAAACTCGGGTGTAGGACAAGTTCGGTGAGGCCATGGAGCAAAACTTTGAGTTGGCGTCGAAGAGATTCTGGCAAACTGTCCGGCAACTCAAAAGGTGGAAGCAGCCCCCTGTCCACACTGTGTATGGGGCGGATGGAGAGCTGCTGACTTCGACTGAGGATATTGTCGGATGGTAGAAGGAATACTTCAAAGATCTCGTCAATCTCAGTCAACCAATCAGTTTTTTTTCCCAATTAAGATAAGATAAGATAAGCCTTTATTAGTCCCACAACGGGGAAATTCCAGGATTGCAACAGCACAGGGATAGCAACACTCAGAGCAACAATCAGAAGGCAAGAAAAAAAAAAAACAAGCAAGCAAGAGCAGCTAATATACATATGTACATATTACTATAAAATATATATATACACACACACACAGACACACAGTGCAGAGCATTGTAGCTGGATGGAATAAATATATGAATATATAAACACACAGTGCAGAGCATTGTAGCTAGATGGAATAAATATGTAAATATATAAACACCCACAGTACGGAGCATTGCAGCTAGGTGGAATAAATATGTAAGTATATAAACACACACAGTGCGGAGCATTGTAGCTAGATGGAATAAATATATAGATATATAAAAACACAGTGCGGAGCACTGTAGCTAGATGGAATAAATATACAGATATATAAATATGAATATGAACACACCCAGTGCTGAGCATTGTAGCTAGATGGAATAAATATGTAAATATATAAACACACACAGTGCAGAGCATTGTTGCTAGATGGGATGAAACAGCATAACCCTCTACTTAGTTATCCTACATGGTATGATTATGTGCCCATACATATTCTCACCCTCCATAGCGACCGGTATTTTCCTAGTTGTATGCCGGAGGGGACCATTGTGTAAGTCTATTGCATCTTTTGCATTTAAAAACTATTAGTTTGTTACGTCTTTTTGCTACCTCTGCGAGCAGCCCTGCTTAGGTTGTACAGTCTGACAGCCGTTGGTAGGAAGGACCTACGAAACCTCTCGGTTGTGCACCTGGGATGATGTAGTCTGCTGCTAAATGAGCTCCTCAGTGCATTCAGTACGTCCTGCATAGGGTGGAACTCGGACTCCAGCAGAGATGACAGTTTAGCCACCGTTCTTCTCTCTCCTATCTCCTCCACCGGATCAAGGCGCTGCCCCAGGACAGAGCTAGCTTTCTTAATCAGTTTGTTCAGTCTCTTCCTATCGGCTGCTGTAATGCCACTGCCCCAGCAGACCACTCCAAAAGTGATGGCTGATGCCACCACCGTGTCATAGAATGTCTTCAGCAGCGCCCCTTGTACACCAAAAGACCTGAGTCTCCTCAGCAGGAACAGCCTGCGCTGTCCCTTCTTGTAGAGTGCGTCAGTATTGTGTGACCAGTCTAGTTTATTGTTCAGATGAACACCCAGGTACTTATAGGATGTCACCATCTCGATGTCTGTTCCCTGTATATTTACTGGTGCTGTGAGGGGCTGCCCATGCCTGCGGCAGTCCACCACCAGCTCCTTAGTTTTCCTTGCGTTGATCTGGAGGCAGTTCCGATGGCACCAGTCTACGAAGTCCTGGATAAGCCCTCTGTACTCAGCTTCATCTCCATTGGAGATGAGGCCAACGATCGCAGAGTCATCAGAGAACTTCTGTAGATGGCAGTGTGTTGTGTTGTGTGAGAAGTCCGCAGTATAAAGAGTGAACAGGATGGGAGCCAGCACCGTTCCCTGGGGGGCCCCCGTGCTACTGATGATCGTGTCGGACACACAGTCCCGGGTTCTCACAAACTGAGGCCGGTTCATGAGGTAGTCCAGGATCCATGATGACAGGTGCTGGTCCACCCCTGCGCGCAGCAGCTTGTCCTTCAGGATCATCGGTTGGATGGTGTTGAAAGCACTGGAGAAGTCAAAGAACATGATCCTCACCATATTCCCGGGCTTCTCCAGGTGGGACAGAGAACGGTGAAGGAGGAAGATCACCGCATCCTCCACCCCAATGCCATGCTGGTAGGCGAACTGGAGTGGATCCATCGCTGGTTCCACCAGGGGGCGGAGGTGAGCAAGGAGCAGTCTCTCCAGGGTCTTCATCAAGTGGGACGTCAAGGCCACCAGTCTGTAGCTGTTCAGGTCTTTGGGGTGGGAAGTTTTTGGTACAGGTACCACACAAGATGTTTTCCACAGCTGTGGTACCCTCCCCAGCTTCAGGCTCAGGTTGAAGATGTACGTCACAATCCCACACAGCTGGTCTGCACAGGACTTGAGGAGCTTTGCGCTGATGCCGTCCGGTCCCGGCGCCTTCCTCGCCTTGATCTTCCTCAGCTCCGTCCTCACCTGGGTCCTGGTCAGGGTCAGGATGGGGGGCTGTGTGTTGGGGGTGGGGGGTGTTGGTGGAGTGGGGAGTGGGCAGCAGGACTTGATTTCTTTAGAGGCAGCAGTGGTTGTTGTGCAGTCAGGGGGGAGGGCGGTTGGTCAAACCTATTGAAAAACAGATTCAGGTTGTTCGCCCACTCCCTGCCCCCCGTGGCCTGGGGGGAGGTATTCTGGAGCCCAGAGATGGTTTTGAGGTTTCTCCAGACCCCGCTGATGTCGCTCTGTTGCAACTTGTCCTCCATCTTCTTCCTGAAGCTGTCCTTGCCTTCTCTGATCTTCCTCCTCAGCTCCCTCTGTACGGACTTCAGCATCTCCCTGTTCCCCGACCTGAAGATCCTCTTATCCTCTTATTAAATACTCAGCCTAGAGAATAGGCATGGAACATACATTTTTATTATCAATGGATATAACGAAGGAGTTTTGAGAAGAAAGAATTAATTGGTATGAAAAGCAGCTTCTAAATGAATTTTAAACTGTAGTCTCTGTTAAGATGTCATGAGCTAAAGCTTTGTGGTCACTGGTCAAAATGAGAGATGGATAATATTTCAAGGTTTTAAAAAGGTTATTGAATCCACTGCTGACAATTGAAAACTATACATCAAATAAAAATAAATAAATAAAAATAATTTGCAAAATTGCCACCATATACAAGCTGAATAGTCATAGTCAGATATTAAGATACAGCCTTTATTTTTCAGCACTTTTAATCCAAACATTTAAGCATAACAATGTGTAATATGGTCATATACACTTTTTTTTTTTTTACCATTTTGTGAATGTGAGGGCTTAAATATATGTAAAAGAAATGACTACATCTTTTGTGATTCTGTGAATTTATAGTTTTTGTTTTCTTCAGATCATTCTTTTTCTATTGTGGCTCCAGGAATATTCAACCAGTATCTTGCATTTTTTTTTACATGATATTAACTACCAAAAGCCAGTTTAGAAAAGTTTAGAAAAACTACCAAAAGCCGGTTTAGACGGTTTGCCGCTGAGTGTGAAGCGGCTGGGATGAGAATCAGCACCTCCAAGTCCGAGTCCATGGTCCTCAGCCGGAAAAAGGTGGATTGTCCTCTCCGGGTTGGGGACAGGCTCCTGCCCCAAGTGGAGGAGTTTAAGTATCTTGGGGTCTTGTTCACGAGTGAGGGGAGAATGGAGCGAGAGATCGACAGACGGATTGGAGCAGCATCTGCAGTGATGCGGACGTTGTACCGGTCTGTTGTGGTGAAGAGGGAGCTTAGTTCTAAGGCAAAGCTGTCGATTTACCAGTCAATCTACGTTCCTACTCTCACCTATGGTCACGAGCTTTGGGTAATGACCGAAAGAACGAGATCGCGGATACAAGCGGCTGAAATGAGCTTTCTCCGTAGGATTGCTGGACTCACCCTCAGAGATAGAGTGAGGAGCTCAGTCATCCAGGAGAGGCTCAGAGTAGAACCGCTGCTCCTCCACATTGAAAGGAGTCAGTTGAGGTGGTATGGGCATCTGATTAGGATGCCTCCTGGACGCCTCCCACTTGAGGTGTTTCAGGCACGTCCCACTGGGAGGAGACCCCGGGGCAGACCCAGGACTCGGTGGAGAGACTATGTCTCCCAGCTGGTCTGGGAACACCTTGGTATCTTCTCTGAAGAGCTGGAGCAGGTGGCTGGGGAGAGGGAAGTCTGGGCTTCTCTGCTTGAACTGCTGCCTCCGCGACCCGGACCTCCGGAAAAGCGGTAGAAGATGGATGGATGGATGGATGATATTAACTTGCATTAAACAATAAATTAAAAGAGTCAAAAAGCTGTAAATCATAACCATCAAAATTTAAAACAAAAAGGCTTGAAATATTTCACTTTGTGTGTGATGAATAGAGAATATAATAAACTACGAAAAAAAAAACACGTATTTCATGAAAGTCTAATTTTTTGAGCTGCACCTGCCATAGAGATTACATTAGAGGGTGCAAGACATTTTAAAGTAAAAACATAGTCACTGTTATGATAATGTTGTGCACATTTAACTATCTATTACTGCAAAATCAGCAGTTGGTTCTGTTTACAATGCATTCCAAATTATTATGCAAATAGGATTTAAGTGTCATAAACATTCATTTTTTGTTTTTCAATTAAACTCATTGATGGTATTGTGTCTCAGGACTCTTTGGGTCACTGATATCAATCTCAGACACCGGTCATAATTAGTTTGTCAGGTGAGTCCAATCAAAGGAAAACTACTTTAGAAGAATTTTCCACATTATTAAGCATGCCACAGGTTTCAAGCAATATGGGAAAGAGAAAGGGTCTCTCTGCAGCCGAAAAGTATCAAGTAGTGCAATGTGTTGGACAAGGTATGAAAACATCAAATATTTCACAAAAACTTAAGCGTGATCATCGTACTGTGAAGAAATTTGTGGTTGATTCAGAGCACAGACGGGTTTGGGTAGATAAAGAAATAATGAGCAAGGGTTCTGCCAGACAAATTCACTGGATTAAGAGAGCAGCTGCTAAAATGCCATTACAAAGCAGCAAATAGGTATTTGAAGCTGCTGGTGCCTCTGGAGTCCCACGAACCTCAAGGTGTAGGATCCTCCAGAGGCTTGCAGTTGTATATAAACCTACTATTCAGCCACCCCGAACCAATGTTCACAAGCAGAAACAATTGCAGAGGGCCCAGAAATACATGAAGACTAATTTTCAAACAGTCTGGTTTACCAATGAGTGCCGTGCAACCCTGGATGGTCCAGATGGAAGGAGTAGTGGATGGTTGGTGGATGTCCATCATGTCCGAACAAGACTGCGATCTCAACAAGGAGATGGGGGAGTCACATTTTGGGCCAGAATAATGGGGAGAGAGCTGGCAGGATCCTTGAGTGTCACTGAATGTGTGAAAATGACCTCGGCAAAGTATATAGAGTTCCTGACTGACCATTTTCTTCCATGGTACAAAAAGAAGAACCATGCTTTCCGTAGCAAAATTATCTTCATGCATGACAATGCACCATCTCATGCTGCAAAGAATACCTCTGTGTCATTGGCTGCTATGGCATAAAAGGAGAGAAACTTATGGTGTGACCCCCATCCTCCTCTAACCTCAACCCTATTGAGAACCTTTGGAGCATCCTCAAGCAAAAGAGCTATGAGGGTGGGAGGCAGTTCACATCAAAACAGCAGCTGTGGGAGGCTATTCTGACATCTTGCAAAGAAATTCAAGCAGAAACTCTCCAAAAACTCACAAGTTCAATGGAGGCAAGAATTGTGAAGGTTATATTAAAGAAGGGGTATGTTAACGTGTAACTTGGCCTGTTAAGATCTTTTTGATTGAAATAGCTTTTTATTTCAGTAACTATGACCTCCTAATGCTACAAATTCAACAAATGACCATTTTCAGTTCTTTACAACCAATAAAATGTTTTGAAACTCTATTGTGCATAATAATTTGGAACAGTGCATTTTGAGTTTTTTTATTTTTGCGAAAAAAAAGTTATCATTGGGAGGTTTGTTCAATAAAATTAAAATTAAAATTAAAACGGCTGATGACTTCAAAATTATACTGACTGTTATTTTCATTGACTATTAAGGAAAATCAGAGACAAATATCGTTTGTATAATAAGTTGGAACACGGTGTATATGGAGATGTAAGAAGTTATTTATTTATGATGAACAATCAGGGCTAAAACTAACAAGTATTTTTGTTACAGTGTGGAGAAAGGAATCAGGCAAGGCAACGAGCTAAATGACACACGAACTTTATTCTTTCTCCAATGTACAGTACAGTAAAAAGAGCTCCCGGGTCTCTGTGCATTCCTCTTTTATACCTTTAATTCCATGCATTGAGACCCTGAACTTCCAAACATATTACACTGTTTGGAACAAAGACATGTGTGGCACATTAACATAACATAATGCCGGCCCCGCTGCTCACACCCTTCTCTCTTCCGGCGGTTCCTCCTCTCCCCGAGGGGTGCATAGTCCATACTGTCCTGTTTGAGACCCCCTGGTGGCACTTTCTCCTCCTGTCCATTGTTCCCCCTTATCCCAGCTGCCTTCTCTGGGTGGAGAATCCTCCACCCGTGCCCCCACAGCAGATTATTTTTTTTGTATTTTTGTACTTGTATTTTGTCTACTTTATTAATCCTAGAGGGAAATTCAGGGCATCTACCTGGATGAGGCAACCACCGGATGGCGCCAATCCCCTCACCATTCACACACATTCACAACTAGGGCCACTTTAGAGTCTTCACTTAACCTAACCTGCTTGTTTTTGGCCTGTGGGAGGAAACCGGAGTACCGGGGTAAACCCACGCAGACATGGGGAGAACATGCAAACTCCACACAGAAGGGTCACTAATGGTCAGAAGGTGGGATCAAACCCACAGTGGTTAGGGGTGAAATCGATCCCGTGACCTTCTTGCTGTGTGGCCACAGTGCTAACCACTGTTCCACTGAGCTTTTAGTTAATTAATCTGTTGATTCTTTTTCATTATTTGACTTATCATTTGATGTATAATTTTTAAGTTTAAAATGCTCCTCACAATATCCCAGAGGTCAAGGTCATCAACTGTTTTGGTGTGTAAAACAAAAATTTCAAACTAAACATTTTTCAACTTGTAATGCAAAAACAAAAAAGGTGGCAAATTTTTAATGTTTAAGAAGCTGAAACAGTATTTTCAGAATCCTGGAAAGGGTGCTAATATCAGGGGCGTAGGATGGGTCCTTCTCGTTCCCTCCTTCTAATTTAATTGTGTTATCTTGTCTTCATGGGCATGGGCCCCAGCCCTCGTCCTCACTTTAAGTTTATTTTTTGGAATTTTCTGTGTTTCACTCTGGTTATTATTGTTATCCTGGCTTGTCATTATCATTATTCTGTTTTGTATAATTATTTCTCCATGGTTCATCCTAATTATTATTATCATTACTATAATCATTATTGTGCTGCGTCCTGTCTCCCCCTTTGACCATGGTGCATCTGCTGTGTGTAATTATCTTGTTCAGCCCCACCCATCCTGTTGTCTATCATCCTGGTCATCTCCATTTGTTTTCTAAGGCCCCTTTTCCCACTAGTACCCAGTCAGCCCTACACGCCTCTACATGGTTTTTGCACAGTTCGGCACTGTTTTGTTTCCATTACAGCATAGTCCCCGCTTGGGGTGGGTGGGATTTTTTACAACAAGGGCGGCACCACACTCCCGAGAAGTAAAACACGTGACACAACAAAAACACAGATGACAGCTTATGAGGTGACTGCTTTGTGTCTGCTCGGGTCTCCGGCTTTTGTCAGAGTAAAGGCAAAAAAATAGAGAGCCAGACAAGGCTACAGGCAGCAAGACAAAAGACTCTGGAAAAGTACTGGAGCATTTTGGAAGCTGTAGAACTGAAGATGTGAAGGATACGAACTAGATCACATATGACTGAAAGCTAATGATTGCTTATACTAGTTTGCTTTCAGTCCGCCGTACTACCTTGTAATGCCTGCAAGATATTGCTATTAGGTACTAAAATATTATGCTGTGTGGTTTCAGATGGCTCTCTTGTGGGAAAATTACCACTTCAAACCGTCAGTCTGGCATTCAATACAGCCTGTCACTGATGTCACCCCAGCTTCACAAACAATCAATGGTTATAGAACTTAAGAATGTCTGTAGAAATGTTTAGCTTCCTGTTCAACAAATTGCTCTGATTTGTGTGAAAATCATGTACAGACTGTTGAGACATCATGGGATGTACCTGCTCCAGCAGCACTGAGTCTCATGGCAAAAGCTGTTCAGCTGCCAAAACTTGATCGCCAGGTTGTAGTTATGAGGTTATATTAGCCATAAATAGATATTTCAAACAGGTAAACAGTCACTGATTTTTGGTATAATAAGATACAGTATATTTAACCATTATGATGCATTTTAGGCCAAAACAAACTTGGTCTAGGGATTAAAAGCAATTAAAATAAATGCAGTCACAAAGTTACATGGAAAATACTTGATTACTAGACACATGTAGATACTGTAAAAATAAATATTCTGCCATGCCATTCTACTTATAGATTAGAACCCTATGTTGGACTAAATGGAACTCCGCTGCAGTGGTTTAGATCTTATTTGTCCGATAGATTTCATTTGTTCACATCAATGATTAATTTTCTTCCAACCTAAGCTCAGTCACGGAGTTTCAACAGGGATCTGTGTTAGGCACTACTCTGTTTTAGTTTATATGCTTCGTTAGCAATATCCATAGAAAGCACTGTATACATTTTCATTGTTAACGCAGACGACACACAACTATACCTGTCAATGAAGCCCGATTGTTGTAATCAGTTAGCCAAGTTAGATGCCTGTCTTAAGATATCAAAGCCTGGATGACTTGCAATTTTCTGCTATTAAACTCAGATAAGACTGAAGTCATTCTTGTTGGCCCAAAACCCCTTAGAAATTCCTTTCCAAATCATCTCTTAATTAGATGCTGCCACTCGCACTCTGAAATAGTTTCTGTGAGGAACCTGTATTTATTTTTGATCAAGATCTGTCCCTTAATTCACATATTAAATTGTTTCTAAGACTGCCTTCTATCATCTGCGCAATATTGCCAAGATTAGGAGCATCTTGTCTCTGAATGATGCTGAGAAACTGATCCACGCCTTTGTCAGCTCTCGATTAGATTACTGTAACTCGTTATTATCAGGTTGTCCTAAAATATCCTTTAAAAAAAATCTCCAGTTGATCCAAAATGCTGCTGCAAGATTTCTAACTGGTTCTAGAAAAAGAGATCATATCTCCCCGGTTACTGTTCCTCCCTTCATTGGCTTCCCATAGAGTTTAGAAATTAAGTTTAAAAATCCTTCTTCTCACTTTCAAAGCTCTTAATAATCAGGCCCCCTTATATATAAAAGCTCTGATATTACCTTACCATCCTAACAGAGCACTATGCTCCCAAAATGCTGATTACTTGTAATCCCAAAATCTCCAAAAGTACATGGAGGGCAGAGCCTTCTGCTATCAAGCTCCTTCTCTGTGGAACCAGTGTACCACTCTGGTCCGGGGTTCAGACTCAGTCTCTGTTTTTTAAGAACAGGGTAAAATCCTTCCTTTTTAATATAGCCTACGATTAGGGAGGGATTTTGTTGTCTCTTAACCCGGATTCTGTTTTAAGTCTGTCCTCTTCATCCTCTCTATCTCCTCACCACCCAGCCAGTTCCGGCAGCAGATTGACTGCCCCTCCCTGAGTCCTGGTTCTGCTAGAGGTTTCTGCCTGTTAATGGGAGTTTTTTTCTCTCCACCATCGCTAAGTGCTTGCTCACAGGGTATCGTCTGATTGCTGGGTCTTTCTGAAATTGTGGAGGTTTCTCTGCATTTGTAGCGCTATGAGATGACTTCTGTTGTAATGTGGCGCTATATAAATAATGCTGAATTGAATTGAATTGAATATTCTCTGCATCAACAATGTAATTATATATGTATTCCTGTATTATTGCATTGGAATATTGACAATAAACCTTTGTACTTCTGCAGATCTGTTTCCACTTTTATGTGTGAAGGTACCATCAAGGGACATAAATTAAATCCTAAAAAATTGGATAAGCTGTCTAAGAACAATCCAGCAGTTTGAGAAATCATTTTTGGTTTGGTGTAAGTCTGTCAACAGAATTATGAACCATAAAGCAGTTTTTGTTAAAATGTTAAATCCCATTAAACCCTAACCCAGGGGTGTCCAATCATGTGCCATGGAGGGCCAAGACCCTGCATGTTCTCTCTTCAGCAGGTGTTTTCACTGATCAGCAGTCAGTGGAAGAAATTCAGTGGAATCTGCTGATGAAGACACTGGTTGGAGGTAAAGCCTGCAGGATCTTGGCCCTCCATGCACATGATTGGACACCCCCTGCCCTAACCCATTATGAGAAAGTACAGATGCTAATAGGCCCAGAATTCCTCCATATACTGGTACTATCACTAAAGTGTGCAGTGTCTTCTGCACTGGGCACATCCAACAATACAGTCTTCAGTTAATAAAATAATTGTTGGTTGGTTACATTTTCTTAAAATGAGCCATTATTTTCAAAGTCCACTGATAAATGGTTTGTACTGTTGACTCTTTTCCCACCGGTGTCTTAACAGACAAATAGAAAATCATGATGCAAGCACAGAATCACTTAATTGTTTATTACATCAGCATCAAATTCCAGATTATTCAGAATGTGCAAAATTCAAACTGTAAAAAAAAAAATAAATTAGAATGGTCACACACGCCTGCCATGTTTTTTTTTTTTTTTTGTTACTTATTTTGTACCCGTAGTAATTTGGTTTGCAGTCTGGTGACATAGCCTACCGGCTGCTGGTCGCTGCGTGCGCGAGCGCCCTAAACCTACATGTTTTTTGTTGGTATGCGGGAGGAAACCGAGAAATCCCGAGTAAACCTACGCAACACGGGGAGAACTTGCAAACTCCACACAGCTCACTGTGTGCCTCACTGAGAAGCAACTGATGGCTGCACACACTGGTCCCGTTCACCAGATCTTCAGCCTGTATCTCTGTAAATAGTGAGGCAAGGTCCGGTTTGGGGTGGATCATTTTCCTCTTGCCTAGATGAAAGACAGAAATGGGTGGTGGTTAATTAAAGCAAATTTAAAAACATATTTTGGGAAATATACTTGTTGCTAAAAGCCAGTGGTGGAATGTGACAAAAAAGTGCTTTGTTGTTGTATGTAACCACAATTTGCATGTAGCTTGGCTTCATTAAAGTAGCTTTTTACAAGGGCTGGTTACGTTTAAAAATCATTTGTTTTAACCGTGGCCTTAGGCAAGTCACAATGAATTAATATATTCACGGGTGAATGGAATCTGGGCACTTTAACTGAGGGTGTGCATCACCGAGTATGGAGCTTGCTCTGTCAAAATATGTAATTTTTGAGTTAAGGTTTTTTTCAAGTTAATATCAGTCAGATGCAAGAGATTTCCAAGGCTATAATTTGAAAGTGGTAAGAGATAATGGCTTACTGTCAGTTTTAAAGATGTAGAATATGATCCAAAGTTTGAGATAGGAGTAAATTTACGCAACTAATTTGCATAATGCAATGGAGGCTGTATCAAATTACATAATTTTCGGTCAAAAATGGACTTTGGACATATTTACACAAAGAATGGTTTTATTTTGTGTCACTGTTTTTTTGTTATCTTATCTTCAAAGTATAAGAATCAGAAAATCAGTACAATGTAAACAAACAAAGAAATCTGTCAGACTTACCGCTGGCTAGGTGGCTCATTTTGTCCATTTTCATCATCCTGGTTGTATATTTTGTCTTCTCCTGGTCATTTTCACTTTCTCTCCCACTTCGAAAAACTCTTATGATTATTCCACCTTAATTTGCTTTTATTCCGCCGCAGTTTATCTTATATGATGACATGGAACCGGCGCGATTGTTCTGTCTAGTCACATGGCGCTGGGGTCAATGGCAGGGGGAAATTAACCAGCTTTGGCCACCCACAGTTAAAACAAAATGTAGATATTTACTTTCATAAGTTAAATAATCTCTTTTTAGAATCATAGCTGGCAAATCTGGGAGCAAACACCTCCTCCATCTTGCGATCGAGCACATCATTTGTTTACAAACTCTTCTGCATTGGTGTAAAAAAAGTGAGGTTTTTGGGTGGTCCTCCAAGTCCTCCAAGGGAAGAGCAGTAAGTTATGTGTCTGCCACATTGTGAGGTGGAATACTTAGTACAACTGGGGATTTTTTTTTATGGTTTATAGCCATGTCACATGACAGGCATAGAACTGTGACACAGACAGTGAAGGCTCTATCTGTCCATGAAACCAAGACACAAAAGGTGTTAGAATAACACAAAATCTCAGTGCATGCTGTTTCCTCATAAGCTCCGGAGCTGTGCGATTTTCAAAACATGCCACTAAATATCATTAAATAATGCAGTTCTGATGACAGGCCTCGTTTTGCCTGATCAAAAGTGGATTGTCATGAAATGCTCATAATAGTGACCTCCGCTTCTTAGCGCAAAGCAGGCACACTGTCTACTGGTAATTATATGGCAAGACAAAAACCATAAAAAGCAGACAATGCGCTGACAGAAACTAACAAAATCACTGGCCTACGCCGAAAAGTCTAGTGGAAAAGTCCACTCATAACCGTCAAAATAGGGCCCTATGTCTCCCAGCCGGCATTGGAACACCTAGGCGTCCCCTCTGAAGAGCTGGAAGAGGTGGCTGGGGAGAGGGAAGTCTGGGCTTAACATCATAATGAGCCATTTGGTAGAAATGGATTGGTTGCAAACAACTCAACACATGACCCTACACATGCCTCGCCCCTACACAAGCTTCAACAGAGGGCTTTGTGTAAACCAGGGTGAATGAGGATTTCAGCATCACCAATAACCAAAATAATAGAGTAGGCATAATAACAAAGCCTTCTTATAAAAAAATCAATGCAAATTAGCTCCACTGGAACCACAAAAACACCCAAGGCATGTGCTTAAAACTTGTCACTACACACAATGAATCAAGTTCAACGCAATTCGCACTGCATTCTAGTCACTATTCCTGGCTGGACAGGTGGCCTGACAGGCAACCCACAGTAAAACTGCAAAACCATATTATCGAAGATAAAGAACGGAGCGGGAATTGTGACCCCCTCATCTTGTCTTACAAGGCTGTTATAACCAGCCTGACAAAGAAACACTGTTTAAAATCGAAAATGTTCTCAATAACGTTTAAAAGCCCGCAAGGCTATTCCATTCATTGATTACCACTGATATGATCATTTACATAAGTATGGGAATGTTCAAGGTTAGTTCATGCCAAAATGATTTTCCTCGACCGTTTCAGGTAATCTTCCAAAATAATGCATTTCCTATAGGGAATCAAGGACCCATGCATGGCTGTCTCCATGCCATTCTCTCTCTTCTCTCTCTCTCTCTCTCTCTCTTTCTCTGACGAGGGGAAGAGCTATCGACTAACCATCAAATCTCCTATCCGCACGCCAGGCCATTTCTCCTTGTCTCAGCACTCCACACCTCCTACATTATAGCTCATAATCTCATCTGAACAGGCAAATGACCCTCCGAGACATAGAGCGCCAGAGAGTGAGAGAGTGAGAGAGAGATTGAAATGAAAGAGGAAAGAGAGACTGAATGACCAAAATGTGAGCGTAGCATTGTTTTAATAAAGCCAACCTGCCTGACACAAGAGAAGTCTAGAGGAAAAATAACACAGATAACCTAAAGGATTGATATATTTGTCTCTCCTGATAAAGTTTTGAGACAAAACCAACAACAACACACAGAAACAAGTGAAAAAATAGGTACTTACAAAAGACTGATATTTAGAAAAACTGAGTTGTGATTTCAAGTATGAGTCTGACATTATACTTGTCATGGAAAAAAATACATGTTCTGGAATGTATGTACTGTGATTTTGAACCATTAACAGTTTAGGAGGAATGTTTTCATGAAGAATGAACATGGTCAAAAAGCTATCTGAATTTGTTTAATCGTGTGTTTTGGAGATCTAACATGCCAACAAGTGTCCATGTGCACAGAAAAACTTGGATACAAGAAATAATGTTTTGACAAAGATTGTGAAAATTCATGAGAAAGTTCCAAGAAAACACACACAAAAACACAAGAAAAAGTTAATAGATATGCAAGAAAAAAGTCACAATTGCACAAGAAAAACTAACAAATTTATGAGTAAAAAACAGTAAAAAATTTATGAGAAGGGTTCAAATTTTTAAGAAAAATGTATCAAATTATCAATCAATCAATCAACTTTATTTATAAAGCACTTTAAAAGCAACACTCGCTACACAAAGTGCTGTACAGCAAGAGAACATAAAAGCAGGGCACTAACACAAAGGGTGCTAACACAAGAACCACAAAAAAAAAATAATCATAAATAAAATAAAAAGTAAAATAAATAAAAATCCATTTCATTCAATAAAATCAATGTCTCATACTGGGTCCAAGGCCAGGGAGTAAAAATGTGTTTTAAGACATGTTTTAAGCCTGTGGGTTGTACGTGGTTGAGCGATGAATTGCTACACCCAGGCTACGGGCCATTGCAGACCAGAGGTCGGAAACAAACTGCGGGCCCCTATCGGACGGGATGTCCAACGGGATGCCAAAACATGCCACCCATGTCGTCAAAAAAGGCGCGCGCCACGTTAGGGGGAAAACATCAGAAATTTACAAGAAAATAGCAAATTCATGAGAAAATGAGTTGAAAATAAGTCCATGTGGGCAAACACAAATTGGCCAGCATCTAATCCATGGACAAACCCACATGGGACCCATAAAACAGACCAGATTTTAACCTTTGGTGGGACTCACATGGACACGCTGGCTGGGGTGGAGCTGATTTTGCAATGAAACCTACAGGTGCAGACTCAGAAAACATCCAGGACTGAACTTGTTATGTCTGAAAAACTGGGGAAGGACCAACAGAGAGTGGCATTTGCTGAGAACAAAAACTTTATTACAATAAACACTTTAATGGTTACAGACTCTGGTGGGGAGGTTGAGCGCTATAATGGCAGGCCGAAAAGAGACCATAAAATCTCCGTTCCCTGCAGCTATGTTGCTATGATGATGTCACCAAGCGCCCGCGTCAACACGCCGATGCTGACCAAACCTATGGTTTTACTAACACTGCATTCACCCCCCCCCCCTTGGAAAAGCAGAAGAAACACTATCAATTAGCCCTCCCTAATTTGGTAAATGTAAAACCCCAAAACTAGCTAGGGCCAGCAGGTAGACTACCGCTTAGCCCAGCACGACTGAGTGGTTTATTATGCCATTGTTTGTTGGCAGCCGTGCTCCTAGCTAAACAGTCCTTTCATTGAGGAGGGCAGTTCAGTTCAAGGGGCCCTGAGGTGAGCTTGTGGTGGACACGCCCTTGGAAGCGCCGGCTGCAGCAGATCTGAGTGCCATTCCGCCGGAGCCACAGTACTCTCGTCAACAACGTCCCAGCCAGGATCCCACACCAGCTGGGTCGGCTCCAACACTGCCTCTTGATCCACAGCAGCTGCTCTTACCTTTCGTAGATGGCTGGTCTGCCCTCTCGAGCCATCAGTCATCTGGATGGCGGCTGATCTCAGCTGTGCGGCAATCTTCATGGGTGTTGTGGTGGCGACGATGTTAAGGCCGACTGCAGGTCTGGTCGCTCAGTTTTGCGGACCTGAACCCAGTCTATCACTGCAAGTGGCGCTCTGTTCGGCTGCCTTCGGCGTTGTGGTTGTGATGGTGTGGCTCTCACATCTGCTGCAGAGTGTCCACCAGGTCATGGTGGTTCTGCTGCATCCTGTTCAGTCATGGACTCTTCATCCTGCATCTCAGTGGTGGCTCCTGGAGGTTGATGCCGGTCGTGGATTCCGAAGATGTCCGGTGGCTCTGTTGTGCTTTGTTTGGTCACGGATTCTTCATCCTGCAGCTCAGCGACGGCTCCTGAAGGCTCATGCTGGGCGTGGATTTGGAAGCAGTCCAGCTTCTTCTCTCCCTCACCTGGTGCTGGTTGAGGTCATGGTGATGTGTCGCTGTTGTCAGCAACAGGACGCATGCCGGGTCGTCCTTAGTCACTGGGATCCCTTTTCTCCATGAACTCCTTCTCCTGTGGCTCCACGGCGGCTCCCTGAAGCTCATGACGGGCGAGGATCGGAGGTGAGTCCGGTTTGTTCTCCCCCTCTCCTGGGAAGTCTGGTCATGGTGATATGTTGCTGTCGCTGTTGGTAGTACCTGCACCGGGTTGTTGTGTCCCGGGGTTCTCAATAGCTGTGGGCTCCCTCTCCTGCAGCTCTGCAGCGGCTCCCTGAGACTTGTGCTGGGTGAAGAACTGAGGCGAATCCGATCGTTGCTCTCCCTCTGTGCTGTGTTCACTCTCTGTGCTGTATTCTCTGGCTGTACGCACGTCCACAAAATCACACTCTCCCTCCTGCGATGAGGCTGCAGCTCAAGAACGCTCGTGCTGTCCAGGGACCGGCTCTGGGTCTGGTGTGGCTGTGGACTGGGGCTCTAGCTGCTGCTCTGGTTCTGCTGGGTTCTGTTCAGCGTGCGGTGCGAGGCGGGGAGTGGCTGCATCCACATCTGAGTGCAATGGACCCGGACCACCACTGGTCCACTCTGGGACTGTGAAGGAGAAGCAAGGTTCACAGAACAAATCCCATCCCATGATGTTATCGCCCTGGCGTGCCACCTGGAACCGGAACGCTGGGATTGTTCTGTTGCCATATTGCAATGTGAAGGTGATGTTTCTGCTGGTCATGGAGCATCCGTTCCACTACTTGAGGTCGCCGGGGAATAAACCTTCTAACCGTGGCCTCATTTACCAGGGACAATGAGGCAGCGGTGGCCATCATCACTGATACACCGATGCCATCCAGCTTCACTACACACTGCAGTCCTGACCAGTCTTTGGGGCCCACGATGCTATGTCCACATTTCTGTCTGTTTATGTTAATAAACGTGCAAACTCACAGAGAGCGTTGGGTGTCCTAATTTGCGCTTGTGAAATGAGCGCTTCATGACAGGAGGACACGACCACCTGGACACCAGCCTCTGTGAGTTTTGCAATTTTTCTTTTGATCACTTTTTCTTTTTTTCCCTGCTATCCTTCGTCTGCTGAGATGTCAGCAGGTGGAAGACAACATGCACTGCTGGGATCGGCCAGAGCCGCTGGGAGCCAAGATGAGGTATATGAGTCCCTGTTCGGATGTGCCAAAATGTTAGAAAAATATGTTTTAAAATGAAGGTCATTCAAAAAAAGAACCAGGCAGGATCAAAAGTTTAAGAAAATTTATTTCTCTGGCCAGGAGAGGGATACAGGAATTGGCCCTCAGAGTCCATCCATGCATCATTCTCACTCATACGCACATTGTCTAGTCTTCTAAGCTCTATTATCTGAAGGGAAGAAGGAGAGACTGTCCTTGGAGTACATCTGGTCAGAAACAGGGTGTCTAGATATCCTAATCTCCCGGGAACTAGGAGCCAACACATTTCTCAGTCACACAGGAAACGTACATTCATTCATCTTCTTCTGCTTAATCCTTTTCGGGTCGCGGGGGGGCTGGAGCCTATCCCAGCATCTTTGGACGAGAGGCAGGGTACACCCTGGACAGATCGCCAGTCCATCACAGGGCCAACACAGAGAGACAGACAACCATTCACTCTAACAGTCATACCTAAGGACAATTTAGAATCCCCAGTTTGATGCCAATTAACCTAACTTGCATGTTTTTGGCATGTGGGAGGAAACCAGAGAAATCCCAGCGTAAACCCACACAGACGCGGGGAAAACATGCAAACTCCACACAGATCACTGTTGTGATGAGCCCAAAACTAAAGATAAACAGTAGGACAGCTGCATCATTGTTTTCTGCCAACTCAGTCTCACTCACACTGACTCTGGGGCATTGTCAAGGCCATATGATCGGACATTAAATCAGACATTGAAATATTCCACAAATATAGCATTAAATACGGAATTATTCTTTCATCCCCTCTCCCCCGTTTGATACTAAAAAGCATCAGATATGAACTGTTATGGTAAATGGTAAATGGTAAATGGCACTCACTTATATAACGCTTTTATTCTCATCTCTTGATGACCAAAGCGCTTTACAGATGCTGCTATTCACCCATTCACACACACATTCACACACTGATGGTGGCATCAGTGTGTGAATGGTTGAGTGGAATGATTGAGTGTGAATGGTTATGGCCTCTAAAACCCCATCGGGCAGCCTTGCTAAGTTCCAGTGTGTTTTATGCAACAGCATTTTTATGCAACAGACCTTAACTGTCATGGGCAGCGAGAGCGCGTCCCTCCCGTCCTTTCTCACCTTCATTAATTCATCACTGCACCTGAGGCAGAAGACGCACCTGCTCCCGCTCATCAGCCAGCATACTTAAGGAGGCTCTCTCTGCGTATTCAACGCTGGCTCGTCTGGGAATACTGCCCCGTCAAAGACAAGCAAGTATAGTTGACAATCTTAGACACATCGTCTAACATTGTTTCTCTTTCCTCCTCAGGTTACTGCCACCGTGCAGGTGTGTCTCCAGGACTGCGTGTGCTCTCCTGCCACATCTCCACTATTCCTCAGCTTCAACCTCCACCCGGTCAGGCACCACCAGCTCATCCCCCTCACCCTACTGGTTCGTCTATTTCCCGCTGGGGCCCTGCCGGTTCTCCCTTGGAACCCCAATTAAGTGGCAATTTGGCTTGCCCATTTCCCCTTACTCCATTCCTCCTCTCACAGTTCTCGCCTTCTCTCCGCAGGTTGATTCCTCTGGCGAGAGACTGTTTCCATAGCTGTGCATTTATTTTGAAATTCAACAAACTCTCAAACGCGCCTCCTTGTGTGGTTGTTTTCCTGTGCTGTTGTATCGAGCATGTGAGCTGTCAGCTTATTAAATCGTGACAGAACAAGCCAGCCAGGACAGCAGCTCAGCTGGTGCAGCGGCATCGGAGCTCACCCCCTTGGATCGCTTATCAGCGACCAAGCACCAGCTGGCCGTATTGACTCAACAAATTCAGAATATGGTGCTGCTTTGGCCCAATGCGCCTCCTCAGGCTCCTCTTCCTCAGCCTGCTCCCCGCACTACGGTGCGCCGTACCACCTCCATTCCCACGCCTGCTCTGCACGTGGAGGAGGTGGAGAAATGCAAGGGATTTCTTATTCAGGTTTGTATGTATTTGGAGAAGGTCGGGGAGGAGTACCCAGGGTCGTGGCAAAAATTCAGTTTTTCACCCTTTTGCTCAAAGACCGAGCCCTTGATTGGACACAGTCTATGCTAGATAACCCCGAGGAACGGCAGTACACATCTGAGCAATTCGTGGACGCTTTCTCTTGTGCGTTTGGACATACGGAGAGTCAGGGCAATGTCATGAGCCGCCTGATCACACTCCGCCAGGGCACTCAGTCAGCAGCCGAGTACTCGGTGGAGTTCCGGGTTGAAGCGGCTGACTCAGGGTGGAACGATGTTGCTTTACGCAGCACATTCCTCCACGGGTTAAACGCTCATCTCCATGATGATCTGGCGGTTCACCCTATCCCCGAGACTCTCGACGGTCTTATAGATCAGGCTGTAGGGTTAGATAACCAGTACTGTGAGCGCGCGAAGGAGCGCGAGTCTTTCTCTCCCCCGCTCGTTGAGTGCGCGCCCGCCATGGTTACTAACACTGGCGGCACCGGTCCCCCGCCCGAGCCGATGGAGCTCTCTCAGCACTTCACCAATGACGAGTGCCGGCGAAGGCGAAGGGCTTGCGCCTGTGCGTACTGCGGTTCAATGAACCACAGTCGGGACAAATGCCACCAGCGGCCAAAAGACGCAGCCCGTCAGTAACCATGGGGGGTCTGGTGGGCGGGACCAAATGTACTTCCTTGGTAATATTTCTATTTCAGCCCTTGTGCAATTGCCGGGGGGTGAGAGGAGGACTATGACGTTGGTTGACTCGGGGTCTGAGGGTAATTTCGTCTCTGCCCAGTTCGTGCGGCAGGTGGGTATTCCCACATGCAAATTGCCCCACAATCAGAGAATCACCACCATTTCTGGCGGGGAGGTCGCAGTAGTCACCAAGAGCATGGTGCTGATCTCCATCCTCCTTTCCGGGAACCATCGGGAGGAACTCTCATTCCTGGTTTTCCCAAATTCATCTTCCCTGATGGTTCTTAGCTATTCTTGGCTCCGGAGGCATAATCCGATGATTAACTGGGGACAGAATGCTATCTCCTCCTAGCCCATTTTGTATGGCTAATTGTATGCGTTCAGCGGAGTGTTCCCCATCTCTGTCTGTCTCCCTCCCTCCGGTTGAGACGCCGGACCTCAGCCTCGTTCCCTGGGCATACCACGATTTGGGGGAGGTCTTTATCAAATCGAGGGCATTGTTGCTACCGCCTCATCACTCTTACGATTGCGCTATAGAAATCATCCCAGGGGCGAAGCTGCCATCCAGTCGGCTGTATAGCATTTCTGGTCCGGAGAGGGAGGCGATGGAGAAGTACATCAAAGAATCACTGAATGCCGGCCTTATTCGGCCATCTTTGGTTCTGCTCGGAGCCGAGTTCTTCTTCGTCGGAAAGAAGGATGGCTCATTGCACCCGTGTATCAACTACCGGGAACTCACCGCAATTACCACCAAAGACATATACCCTCTGCCTTTGATTAATTCCGCTCCTTCAGCGCTCACGGGTTTTCACCAAGTTAGATTTAAGGAATGCATACCATTTGATCTGCATTCGTGAAGGGGATTACTGGAAGACAACGTTCAAAACCCACCAGGGGCAATTTGAGTATTTGGTGATGCCATTTGGGCTCACCAACGTCCCACCGTCTTCCAGTGGCTAATCAATAATGTCCTCCGCGATATGCTCTATCAATTCATCTTTGTCTACTTGGATGATATTTTGATTTTCTCTCGCTCGCCAGAGGAACATGAAGCCCATGTCAGGGCCGTCTTACAACAGCTCTTGGAGAACTAGCTCTATGTCAAGGCCGAGAAGTGTGAGTTCTTCACAAGCACGGCCACCTTCTTGGGCTTCATTGTGGCTGAAGGGAGACTGATTGCCGACCCGGCCAAGGTGAGGGCAGTGCTCGATTGGCCAACTCCCGTAGGGAGCTTCAACGCTTCCTCGGGTTCGCAAACTTTTATCGCTGGTTCATCAGGAACTACCGTGGGGTGGCACTGCCCTTGACACAGCTGACCTCCATTAAGGTCCCCTTTCACTGGACCGAGGCAGCTGAACAGGTGTTTGCTAAAATAAAGCGCCTGTTCAAGGAAGCACCAATCTTGGCTCAGGTCGACACGCAGCTCCAGTTTGTCCTCAAGGTGGACACATCTGATTCGGGGGTAGGCACTGTGCTGTCATAGCACACCCCCTCTGATCAGAAGCTCCTCCAGTGCGCATATTTCTTTTGTTGGCTTAAGCTGGCTGAGAGGAATTACGATGTAGGGGACAGAGAGCTGCTGGCCATTAAGTTGGCATTGGAGGAATGGAGGCATTGGTTAGAGGGGGCTGTTCACCCCATCGTCACGTGGACCAATCACAAAAACCTTGAGTATTTGCGATCGGCCCGCCGACTTAATGCCAGGCAGGCTCGTTGGGCCCTGTTTTTTTCAGAGGTTCAACTTTTCCATCACGTACCAGCCTGGCGCTCGGAACACCAAACTGGACGTGCTATTGTGCCAGTTTGATTCCAAGGAGGTAGTCCCCCCCCAAACCCCCCCCCCCCAAAAAACATCATACTGCCTCTCGCGTCCTCTGAGCCCTTACTTGGGATATCGAGCGGAGGGTCCGCCAGGCCCAGTGCCAGGAGCCTGTGCCAGCAGGGTGCCCCCGGAACCGTCTGTACATCCAGGCCTCCCTCCTCAGCAATGTCATCCAGTGGGGCCACACCAGTCACTTTGCGTGCCATCCCGGGATCACTCAGACTGTGGACTTTGTCCGGCAAGCGCTCTGGTGGCCCACACTGCGGTGGGATGTATGGGAATACATGAAGGCCTGTCAGGCCTGCGTCTGGGGAAAGTTGGACTCCTCTCCCCCATTGGGTCTCCTCCATCCCCTCCCTACCCCTGGCTGTCCATGGTCCCACATTGCTGTGGACTTCGTTACCGGACTCCCCCCCCCCCTCCCATGGCAAGATGGTAATCCTGATCGTAGTGGATCGCTTCTCTAAGGCTGTGCATCTGGTTGCTCTCCCGAAGCTCCCCTCAGCCTTGGAGATGGCGGTCCTCCTCACCGATCATGTAATCAGGATCCACGGCATCCCAATGGACATTGTGTCTGACCGGGGTCTGCAATTTACGTCCCAAGTCTGGAGGGCCATCTGCCGGACTCTTGGCATGGCTGTGAGTCTCTCGTCGGGGAATCAACCTCAGAGCAACAGGCAGGCGGAGAGCGCCAACCAGTCCTTGGAGGCCACCCTGCAGTGCGTAGCAGACGACAACCCTTCTTCCTGGAGGTCACACCTGACCTGGGTGGAATACTTGTTGAACTAGGCCATCTCCACTGCCACCAGACTCACCCCGTTTGAGGCATCCCTGGGGTACACGCCACTGCTCCTCCCCATGGCCGAGAGGGAGGTTGCGGTTCCATCCATGGGGGTCCATGCCCGTCGCTGCCGGCGCGTCTGGAGAGCCACCTGGGCCGCCCTCGCCCGCTCCACTGAACGCACTCGGGCTACAGCTGACAGGAAGCGGGTTCCCGCCCCCAGGTATGTCGTGGGTCAGCAGGTCTGGCTAGCGGTGAGCCAGATCCCTCTCAAGAAGAAGTCTAAGAAGCTGTCTCCCCACTTCCTGGGCCCCTATGTCATCTCTCAGGTGATCAACGACGTGTCGGTTCAGCTCAAATTGCCGCTGACCCTGCGGGTGAACCCGACCTTCTACGTCTCACACATCAAGCCCCTCTCAGCCAGCCCTCTCTGCCCCCCCCGAAGCTGCCTCCTCCTTCCCAGAACATCGACGGTTACCCCGCCTATACGGTCCGCCGGATCTTGGCTGTTCACCGTCGTGGCCGGGGCCGGCAGCACCTGGTTGATTGGGAGAGTTACGGTCCAGAGGAATGCTCCTGGGTTCCTTCTACACGAGTCATGGACAAAGAAATGCTCCAGGCCTTCCACCAAGTTCACCTGGAGAAGCTCTCTGGACCACCAGGAGGCGCTCCTAGAAGGGGGGGCCCTGTCATGGGCAGTGAGACCGCGCCCCTCCCGTCCCATCTCACCTTCATTAATTCATCACTGCACCTGAGGCAGAAGACACACCTGCTCCCGCTCATCAGCCAGCGTACTTAAGGAGGCTCTCTCTGCATATTCAACGCTGGCTCGTCTGGGAATACTGCCCCGTCAAAGACAAGCAAGTATAGTTGACAATCTTAGACACATTGTCTAACATTGTTTCTCTTTCCTCCTCAGGTTGCTGCCGCCGTGCAGGTGTGTCTCCAGGACTGCGTGTGCTCTCCTGCCACATCTCCACTATTCCTCAGCTTCAACCTCCACCCGGTCAGGCACCACCAGCTCATCCCCCTCACCCTACTGGTTCGTCTATTTCCCGCTGGGGCCCTGCCGGTTCTCCCTTGGAACCCCAATTAAGTGGCAATTTGGCTCGCCCATTTCCCCTTACTCCATTCCTCCTCTCACAGCTCTCATCTTCTCTGTGCAGGTTAATTCCTCTGGCGAGAGACTGTTTCCATAGCTGTGTGTTTATTTTGAAATTCAATAAACTCTTAAATGTGCCTCCTTGTGTGGTTGTTCTCCTGTGCTGTTGTATTGAGCACGTGAGCTGTCAGCTTATTAAATCATGACACTAACTAGCTTTCGATGGAGAAAGTTGGCCATCAGCCCTGCTGCCTGCCCAGGCACCGGTTTAACGTTTCATCCCCAGGGGAGAATGGAACAATAAGGTCTTTTGATCAAAAAAGAAAAGCAATGAAAGAAATCAATAAAAATGAACAAGATTATATTAAAGAAAAGTAAAATGCTAGCAATGAATAATGATGATATGATGATGATGTGTGTGTGTTAGCAGCAATTGAAAAGGTGATATGTGTGTTAGCAGCAGCAAAACAATGGAAAACAAAATAAAGTGTGTAAAATAAAACGATAAAGTGTAATAAGTGCAATGAGGTACTGCTAATGAGTGTGATGAGGTTGTAAGAGCAAAGTAAAAGTAATATAAAAACAAAATAAAGTCAAACAAAAGTAAATAATAAAAGCAATGTTTGAAACTGCATGAATGTCTTTGCAAATAGTACATTTCAACTTCACATTGTGATCATGCATCTAATTTCGGTTTTCTGTATGTCAGGCATACTTTTACTCTGTACCTTGAGTCATGGAGAGATACCTTGGGCTGGCACTGCCTTTTTCATCATTGTCATCATCCCCAGCAACTGCATCATGGTACATCACAAAGTTTACATGAACAAGTCTTGTCATCATACTACGGATACAAGGAATCACACAGGAAAAAAAACAAAATCATCACTACAAAAATCACTAACAAATTTATGATGAAGCTTCTCCATGAAGAGAATAACCAACTTAACCAATTCTGTGCATCAGTAGCATTGTCCTTGGCCGCAGCAGCCTGTAGGGCAGTGAGATTGCGTATGGCCAAGGCAATAACATGACCATCTGCATCATTTTCAGGGATAAAAGTACAACAATAATCACCTACAATGGCACACACGCACCCATGGGCGGCAGTTAGTTGATCAAGAACCATTCTATTTTGTGTCATCATGAGCCTTATAGCCGTTATTTCTTTCCTTATACCCGAATAAGCAGATAAGGAAAAATTTACAAATGATTGCAGCCTATAATTAAGTGTTTCAATCCATAAGGTGTTCTTTTCCCACTCCCACCCAAGGAAACAGTGAATGAAGGACCTTTGACTCTGTGCTTTTTATCTTAAATTCCTCTGGTTCATCTGTGCCCCAGATGGCATTATGGGGTGCAAAAGTAGCATCATGTGGTGAAAAAGGGGCATCTCTCTTCACCCTGCCCACCTGGCCTGCCGACATAATGAGGGTATGGTCAGTCACAAATACGGGAGCACCCCCCCCCCCCCGCCCACTTCATGGGCAGGTGTGAGTACACCCGATGGCCATATAACCACCATCCTGTCATGGCGGCCACCGGGCTGTCATCGGCTCCAACTGCGCACACACTTGCCGCCAATAACCAGCAGGCCTTAAAAGCCGGTGTCACTGACTGCTCAGCACGGAGTCGTCTGTCTTCATCGTTACGCAATGCGTCACGGACACGTGACGAGCTTCTGCCAAGCCACTTCGTCAAGCCTTGTCACGTAAGCCACAGCAATCCTTACCTTGTCAAAGTATTCTCCCCTGTGAACAGGTGGACCTCCCTGGCGGCGGACTTGTATCCCCTGGCAACGGAGCCTCTCCTTGGATCTCCTCCTCAGATCTCCTCCTCGTCGTCACGACGCCAAGCTGCACGCTCACCTTGTCACGCCAAGTCACGGAGTGGACAGGAGTCTTTCAGTGGCACCTGCAAGTAAGCAGCACACATTATAACATCCCTCTGCTGCGAGCTGCATTAATCCCCTGTGCTTGTGTGTTCCCAGGGTTGTCAGGTCGCAGCGGGACTCGCTCAGCTCCAGCTGTCCTCCAGCATCGCACTCACCCACACATCCACACACACAAACTATACACTGAGTTAATAAATAATTGTCAAACTACTCTACTCGTGTCAGTGTCTGTCTCCTGGGTCAAGCAATCATGTCAGTACGACTCCGTCAAGACGACCCAGCAGACAGTGCGCTGACGTGCCGCCTTAACACTCTTAGCGCACGAGTAGACCTAATTTCCCATCAACAGACAGTTATCCTCAATCAATTAACTCAAATTAACACCCGGCTGGATCGCCTGGATGGACGCCAGGCTTTCCCCCGGGCCGCCGGGGCACCACCAGCCCCTGCCAATCCACCTACTAGCCAAACACACCAGCCTCCCTTACCTCGCCTCACTCCTGTGCCTACACCCGCCCACTTCAGCGGGAAACTCGGGGAGGCACGGGGTTTCTTGCTGCAGCGTGAAACAGTTTTTCACTGTGTCCCTGGAGATTTTCCCACAGATCACAGCAAGATTGGGTATATTTCTAACCTGCTCTAGGGGAGAGCTTTAGCTTGGGCATACGCGGTTATGGCCAAGCCCAGCTATGCCCATTTAACATACCAGCAATTCGTAGCAGAGTTTTTTGAAGTTTTTGATCATTCTGACCGGGACACGGTGTTAACAGACCGTTTGCTGAACCTTCGGCAAGGCAGCAAATCTGCCGCCGATTTCGCTGTAGACTTCCGGGTGTTAGCTGCGGAGGTGGGGTAGGGGGATTCTGCTCTTTGCAGTATTTTTCTCCGCAGTCTTAGCTCTGAGATAAGAGATGAGTTAGCAACACGGGATAAGCCAGACAGATTAGGTGAACTGATGTCACTCACCATTAGTTTAGACAATAGACTGAAGGAGCGGGCAGCCGAACGTAGGGCTGCCAGTTGCTCGGTCAAACCACGCCCCCGCTCCTCTCGGCCACCCCTCCCGGTTCTGCCCCCGCCGGAGGAACTTCCGGGGCAGGAGGAAATGACTATTGGGCAATCAGGTGTTTCGGCGGCTGAGAGACAGCGCCGAAGGGATCTGGGCTTGTGTTTTTACTGTGGTAGTGAGTCTCACGGGGTAGCTGAGTGTGCCAACCGGTTAAAAGGGGAGGTCCGTGGCTTACAGTAGGGGGACTCGCGGACATAAACCAGAAAAAGCCCCTCACCTGTTGCCTCATTCCCATTAGAATAATTTATAAACACAAGGAACACATTACTCATGCTCTCATTGATTCTGGAGCTGAGCAAAGCTTCATTTCAGGAGACCTGGCAACCTGTCTGGGCCTCAGCTGTCAACCCCTTTGCCCACCTGTCAACCTCATCACGCTGTCAAAGACCTCACTAACCGCTGTCACCCACCAGACGGCCCCTGTGTTGGTGATTATTTCTGGAAACCATCGGGAGGATATCCGGTTTTTGGTGTTGCCCATCTCCTCCTCACCTGTTATCCTGGGTTATCCATGGCTACGATTACACAACCCCACCTTCGATTGGCAGGCGGGAAACATCACTGCATGGAGCTCCTTTTGTCTCAGTGCCTGCCTCCAGTCTGCAGTATGTGCCCCCTCTGTATCGATGACCCCCCACGACACTGCCCCCAGACCTGTCCAGGGTACCAGAGGTCTACCACGATCTGGGAGCGGTCTTTAGCAAGTCATAGGCGCTGTCCCCCCCCCCCCACTGCCCCTACGACTGTGTGATCAACCTCTGGGCGGGGGCCCCTCTCCCGGCAAGTCGATTATATAGCCTGTCAGCTCCGGAGCGTGAGGCCATGGACACGTATATTAAGGAGTCCCTCAGCTCCGGGATCATCCGACCATCTTCCTCGGTGGTGGGGGCAGGTTTTTTCTTCGTGGGAAAGAAGGACGGCTCGCTACGTCCCTGTATCGATTTCCGGGGTCTTAATGAAATTACCGTCAAGGACAAGTACACGCTGCCCCTGATGAACTCGGCCTTTGACTCTTTCCAGGGGGCATCATGGTTCATGAAGCTGGACCTTCGCAACGCCTATCACCTGGTGCGCATCAAGGAGGGCGACGAGTGGAAGACGGCCTTCCGGACCCCAAGACACCACTTTGAATACTTGGTGATGCCGTTTGGGTTAACCAACGCTCCGGCTGTCTTCCAGCGTTTAATCAACAGCGTCCACCGGGACTTCCTGAACTCCTTCATGTTTGTTTACTTGGATGACATCCTGATCTTTTCACGCACGTTGGAGGAGCACCAGGTGCATGTTAGACGGGTCCTGCAGCGCCTTCTGGAGAACTAGTTATTCGTCAAGGCCGAGAAATGTGAATTTCACACCAACCCAACGTCCTTCTTGGGGTTTCTTATCGCACACAACCAGGTGCTCCCTGACCCGGCTAAGGTCAAGGCGGTGGTGGACTGGCCCACTCCCACATCCAGGAAACAGTTGCAGGGGTTTTTGGGATTCGCCAACTTCTACCATCGTTTTGTGCCGAAGTTTGGGATCATTGCCTAGCCCTTGACCAGCCTCACGTCCCCCAAGACCCCCTTCCGCTGGAGCGAGGAGGCTGCTGCGGCATTTGGGAAATTGAAGGAGGAGTTCGCTTCTGCCCGCGTCCTGACCCAGGTGGATCCGGACCTGCAGTGCTTGGTGGAGGTGGACACCTCGGATTCTGGAGTGGGGGCGGTCCTTTCTCAACGCTCCCCTGTGGACGGGGTGATCCATCCATGCGCCTTCTTTTCCCACCGTCTAACACCTGCTGAGAGGAATTACGGCATCGGTGACAGGGAGTTGCTGGCAGTCAAGCTCGCCCTGGAGGAATGGAGGCACTGGCTGGAGGGGGCTGCCCAGCCGTTCGTCGTTTGGACGGATCACAAAAACCTAGAGTATCTCCGGATAGCAAAGCGGCTGAACTCCCGCCAGGCCCGCTGGTCTCTCTTTTTTGGTTGGTTTAATTTCACGATCACCTACCGGCCAGGTAGCAAGAACATTAAGCCAGACGCCCTCTCCAGGCAGTTCGAGGCAGAGACTTCTGGGGATCAGGAAGAGACCATCCTGCCTTCATCCTGTGTGGTGGGCACCCTCGTGTGGGAGATCCAGGACAAGGTCAGGAAGGCGCAGGAGAGTGAGCCCGACCCAGGTGGGGGTCCCCCGGGCCGATTGTTCGTCCCCTCTTCGGTCAGGAGTGAGGCCATCCAGTGGGGTCATGCTTCTAGATTGGCGTGCCATCCAGGAATCGCTCGCACCATCGACCTGCTCCAGAGAGCCTTCTGGTGGCCAGGGCTGAGGAAGGATGTCACCAGCTATGTCCGGGCCTGCGCCCAGTGCACCACCGGGAAATCGTCATCTTCCCCCTGGCAGGCCTTCTCCATCCTCTGCCGGTCCCTTCCCGCCCCTGGTCCCATGTGGCATTGGACTTTGTGACAGGCCTGCCCCCTTCTGACCACTTCACCTCGGTCCTGACCATAGTGGACTGCTTCTCCAAGGCAGCCCATTTTGTTCCCCTCCGGAGGCTGCCTTCGGCACGGGAGATGGCGGATCTCCTGGTGAAGTATGTGGTCCTCCTTCATGGCATCCCTGCGGATATTGTCTCGGATCGAGGCCCGCAGTTCGTCTCCCAGGTTTGGACGGCATTCTGCACGGTGCTGGGGGCCACGGCAAGTCTCTCATCGGGGTACCATCCACAGAGTAACGGCCAGTGTGAGCGAGCCAACCCTCTGTGCCCGCCCCTGTGCCCCCCCCACCCCACCGAGGATGATCGACGACCACCCGGCTTGGGGGTTACCGCCATCTTGGATGTCCGCAGGCAGGGCCAGGGTCTTCAGTACCTGGTGGACTGGGACGGATTCGGCCCTGAACACCGCTCCTGGACTCACCCAGCGTTGATCCTTGACAAGCAGCTCATCCGCAATTTCTATCAGGCGCATCCAGGTAAGATGGGGCAGGTGCCTGGAGGCACCTCTAGAGGGAGGAGTACTGTCACGGCGGCCGCCAGGCTGTCATCAGCTCCAGCTGCGCACACACCTGCCGCCAATAACCAGCAGGCCTTAAAAGCCGGTGTCACTGACTGCTTAGCACGGAGTCGTCTGTCTTCATCGTTACGCAACGCGTCACGGACACGGCCTCAAGCCAGAGCTTCTGCCAAGCCACTTCGTCAAGCCTTGTCACGTAAGTCACAGCAATCCTTACCTTGTCAAAATATTCTCCCCTGTGCACAAGTGGACCTCCCTGGCGGCGGACTTGTCTCCCCTGGCAACGGAGCCCCTCCTCCTCCTCCTCGGATCTCCTCCTCGTCATCACGACGCCAAGCTGCATGCTCACCTTGTCACGCCAAGTCACCGAGCGGACAGGAGTCTTTCAGCGGCACCTGCAAGTAAGCAGCACACATTATAATATCCCTCTGCTGCGAGCTGCATTAATCCCCTGTGCTTGTGTGTTCCCAGGGTTGTCAGGTTGCGGCGGGACTCGCTCAGTTCCAGCTGTCCTCCAGCATCGCACTCACCCACACATCCACACACACAAACTTCACATTGAGTTAATAAATAATTGTCAAACTACTCTACTTGTGTCAGTGTCTGTCTCCTGGGTCAAGCAATCATGTCACATCCCCCTGTCACCATGTGTGTGCCGTGTTTGAAGGAGTTGCAGATGGCAGCATTGCTAAGTTCTTACAAAGTGGCAGCTCCAGATTGACAATGAGGATCTTCAGGACACCATTTGCCCACTTCGTTGGTCAAGCAGGTAGCAGTACAGGGGCGAGACGCACTATGCACCATTGCACACTTAGAGAGTGGTAAGCTACCCAGAGAGACATTACCACTCCCTTTCAGACCAAAGGGGAAATTCCCTGGTGAAATTAACCTTGCCTTCACTGAGTAAGAGGTGTCATCGTGTTTCCAATCAATGGCGTGATAAGTGATGTGACAGGTGTGATTCAAAGTAATGCCTGCCGTGTTATTTCTGTACATAGCCTCTTGCAAGAAACAGACAGCTTGTAGTAGTTCCATTATTTTAGCAGTAACAGTTATTTGACCGTCTGATAGTGGCATTAAGGAACAAACATAACAATTTGAGCAATTGGCTGATTTGGCTGTGTAATTAGCATACCTCCACCACACATTACCAGCATAAACATGATCCTGATGAATCACTGACCTCAAGGCACCTGGGCTGTGGAGCACGCCTGCCCCTTCCTGGAGGCGGTAGTTGGAATGATCGTTGCTCCAGGACCACAGGGACAACAGCTTGGCATGGGAGAGTCAGGAGCGGGGGAGACCTGACACCTGACAATGACTGCTTAGGAACCGCAGCAACCACAGGCAAAGGGAGAGGGCCCGCAGTGACCACAGGAGAAGAGAGAGGGCCCGTGGTGACCTAGGACTGAAGCATAGCTGCACCCACGATGGACCCGGACTGGGATGTAGCTGCACCATCGGACGCCTCAGGTGGAGGAGAGGAAACCACAACGGCCTCGGGCAGAGGAGGTGGATGACCAGCCGTGGACCCAGATGAGGACTTGAGCAGGAAAGAAAAAAAATTATATGCCGGGTTACTATCACAGGTAGCAGTGAAGCCTGATGAGGAGTGACCAGCAGCAGTTGACTGCTGGACTGGCTCTCCCCATCCCGAGCAGGACAAGAAATCTCTAGATCTGATGAGGTGGTAACAGAACAGAGCACTTGCCTTGTCTTGGACTCCACCGCAGTCCAGGACTCCGGTGATCCAGGCAGAGGCGACTTGAGTCCCTCCATCTGGGTGTTCACACTTGGCGCGGTCACCTTGAAAGACAAACACAAAACAGATGCTGGAGAAGAATCACTGGCAGTAGTGGAGCCTGGTGAGGGGATCTTAGGAGCAGAGGGTATCTGCACCTGACTCCCCCCACCCTGAGCCAGACAAGATTTCTCTGAATCTGCAGAAGGAGGAACAGAACAGAGTACTTGCCTGAACTCGAGCTCCACCGCCGTCCAGGACTCCAGCAAACCTGCTGCTTGATGGTGGTTGGAACTCCAGGCCCTCCAGGCGAAGCGGACAATGCAGGTGGCTCCTCCAGCATGGCAGCTGGGTGTTGTCTCATCGCTGGCGCCAAGTCCTGCATAGCTGAAGTCCAGGGACACTCCACTGTCGGCACGGGCTTCAGGTTCCCGGAGGTGCTCTCCCTCCATCTGGATCGTGGCTGCAGGGCTTGAACCAAGTCCTCCAGGACCGCAGGCTCCTCCATTGTCCGGTAGCTCAATCCCAGAACCGGAGGACACTCAGGAGAGATAGGAGGAAGCACAGAGAGAACAGGTGAGGGGTTGACATTGGCAACAGGTGGTGAGGACTCAGCGAGTTGCTGGAGCTAAGTCTTACCACCATCAGCGCAAAGTTCGAAAAGGGTAAGCCCCTGGACCCTAGAAGCAGAGCCAGATAACTCCTCACTGATGGCGGTGGGTCCTGTGATGCCGAAACCAGGGGACGCTCTTTCATCAGCACAGGCTTTGGGACGCAGAAGGCGCTTCTCTCCCTCATGGGGCATGGTGGTGGGGCCTGATCATGGACCTCAGGATCCACAAGCCCCTCCGTCATCTGATGGCTTCCTCCCAGGACCGGTGGACATTTCAGGGAGACAGGAGATACAGATGAGGAGATGGTAACAGCAACTGATGGTGAGGACTCAGTGGACTGTAATGACTGAGCCTCACCACTGGAAATTAGGCAAGATGTTTCAGCAGACAGAAAAAGAGAATGAATAAACACTTGCCTGAATTCCCGGGGCGTGATGGAATCAGTTGCTGTTCCAGAGCCAGACAATGCCCCTCCGGGAGCTCCGGGGGCCGTTTGGTGGATGGGTGAGGACATGGGCTCCTGGTGAAGTGGATGAGCCTTCCGCACCCGGGAACGCTTCTTCACCAGCCCAGGTCGCACTGAGGGAGAAGACCCTCACTAGCTCACCAAGTTGCCACTGGGACTCGACCACCATGGTGAGGAGAGCAGTCAGACATGGATAGCTCCAGAGACTGGGACATGCCTCGATCATCCAGGCTGCACTGTCCACAAAACCGAAGGTGACTGCGGGAGTGTGGGTGGCTCGAGCCTTTGAGGCAAAATGTACAATGAGTTTTGCCACCCCGCACTCCTCCTCACTCAGTCCAAATGACCAGAAGTCCATGGTGGTCATCACACCCAAAAAACTCTGGCCAAAACAAAAATGCAGGAGGGAAAACCAAAAGAGCAAAGTCAAAGCTGCTGGTGTCCTAACTGGCAGCACCCTTCTGTCATAAACTCCCTTTTCAGGGCAGAATTAAGGAACCATGCACTGGCTGTGAGTTTGCAGATTTAATAGTGACACAACACAAAAACATAACAGAAGCTTACGAAACTAGTTAAAGCAGGGGAGTACAGGTGAAGCCAAAAATAGCAAACAGCTAAGGCGAGAGGAATCGCCGGTTACACCTGGAGAACAAAGCTAGAAACACACATTGGGATTGCATAGAGAAACCACTGAGGAAAATAAAGAGGAACTTAGGTCCTGTTGATGCGAAGGGTGCTGCGCCGGACAATAGCACACAACCCCTTAAATAAGGCAAAGGAAATGATGACAAAAGGGAGCAGGTGTGTGGAACAGGGGCAAAGATAATTAATTGAAATACAAAGAGCTGAGGACAACCGCGAAACTAGCTAGGAGATACAGGAAGTATCAAAGGACACTATCAAAGTAAAAGCACGGAGGACACGACAGAAGAATACCAACCCAGATTCAGACAAAATACAAAAGACAGACAATAATGATACGCCAACATAGTAAGGGCAAGGTAAGGAAATAATATTCTTGCACAAACTGGACAACTGGCAAACTAACATCACAAAAACATTCAAAACCAAACATGAAGTCAAATATTAACACTGAGGTGAGAAAAATAATCAGGAATAAACTGACAGCATGAGCACAGTGCAAACACTGTGCTTGGCGTCACGACACTGAGAACATCACTGAAGAGAGACTGGGAGACCAGAATTGAGTTGCCCATTCTTTGGATGCAAATTTGTAAATTTGTGTATAGTAGGGCACCTTTAAGACCTCTGTATAATGTCAACATGCAGAAAAAGAGCAAAATATGTCTGCTTTAAGACTGACTAGGTAAAATGGAAAACTGTAGTATGGTCAGATTAATCAAAATTTTAAATTCTTTTTGGAAAATCATGAATGGTGCATCCTCCGGACTAAAGAAGAGAGGACAGACACTATCTGGCTTATTATGTGTATTCAATTTAAAAGCCTGTATTTCCGCTGGTATGGTGGTGAATTAGTTGCAACTTGCACCTTTGAAAAGGCACCAACAATGCTTAAAGGTATACACAGATAATTAAAGCAACATGTTCTCATCCAGATGTCTTTTTTCTGGAAGCTGGACTGTTCTACCTGCAGTCCAGGCCTTTCACCAATTGGAAACACTTGGTGTATCAAGAAATTATGACAAAATATTGGCTCTGGACGTTGGTATCGGCCACCACCTTTCACAAAAAAAATGTTCACCCTTTTCCTTTGTACTCCCAGGCTATTAAGTTTTTAAATGCCAAATGTCTGCTGTGAGGTGCATTGTACTGTATTGCGTGTGTTTTTGTGTATGCTGTTTGTGTGTATGTTGTTTTTGTGATGCTGCAGCACAAAAATTTCCCCAAGGGCACAGTAAAAAAATAAATGAAAAAAATTATGATCAAGACCCAGTTGAACAGCTAGAATCCCGTATCAGACAAGAATGGGACATTTCTCCCACAAATGTTCAGCAGCTATTCTTAGCCTAATTGTCAGTTCAGAAGAGGGGATGGTACACATGTGGCCCTGCCATTAACTCTTTTGAGACATGTTAATGACATGAAATTCAAATTGAGATAATATTTTTCATGACATATTAAAATGCCTCACTTCAAAAATTTCATGTTTTAATTGTGAATAAAACAGTGGTTTATGAGATCTGTAATCACTGAATTAGATGTTGTCATATCCCGAGCGCTTTGTCCGCGCGCGGGTTATTCCTCATCCCTGTCAGCTTTTGACAGCTGGTGTCGTCACACGGGTTTCCCGGGCTCTGATTGGCCAGACGCTCGGGAGCTCTCAGCTGTCAGAACCTGGGCAGCTGTGCCGCGTTTCCAATCATGAGCAGCTGGCTTTAAATGTCAGTGCGAGTGAACTGGACGGCGCGGCTGTCTCGTCAGAAGTCCTATGACTTTCCCCTGTCTCCTTACCACATGCTCCCTGGGTTCCTCGACGTATCCCGCTGCATGTAAGTGATTTATTTGGAACTGTCTTCTCCCTCGCTGACGTTCCTTCCTAACTACGGCAGACGAGAGCTCCTCGTTACTGCCATAACTCTCTTTTGTGAATTTATGTTGTGTTGTGTAACGAAGCCTGCGTGGCAAAGTTATGTTGTACACCTAAGTCCTGTGCTTTATAAATAAAGGAACTGAACTGCAATTTACTGAACTGAGGCGTCTTATGCTGGCTCGTGAGGGCCAGCCGTGACAGTAGACAGCCGCCAGAAGGAGACGCCGTTCTCAGTAAGTTGCGTTCTGGGAACTTTGTCCTTCCTGTCCAGGTACGCGGCGTTGGAAATATGCCATCTCAGCGGAGTCATTCTCGGGGTTCCCACGTCCTGCTGACCAAGGCGCTGGAGGAGGTAGATGAAATCCTCATTATCGCCTCCGACCTCGATGGGTATCCAGACACCTCCCTCGCCCCTCCTCTCCTCGGTTATCAGCCCAATGAACAGTGGTATTTAGACCGGGCTGAGGAGGTGCTTGACCGTCTGCCTTCCCGCTACAACGGTCACCCCGAGGTCGACGCGAGGAGACTCGACATCGCTGCCCAACGCCAGACAATTCTGATGTACGAAGAGGAGGAGGCTGCAAGGTGGAGTGATCTCTGGCTCCAGCTGCCTGAGGCGCTGGAGGAGGTGGATGACTTCATCAGCGCTTCCGCCAGCCTTGACAACTCATCCGAAGCGCACTACTACCTGGACTGCGCTGAGAGAACGCTCGACCGGTTGTCTTCCCGCTACACCGACCACTTGGACGTCCAAGCGAGGAGACAAGAGATCGCCGTCCACCGCGAGGCGCTCCAGGAGATCGAGGAGGAACGAGGCCAAAGGCGGAGTAACCGGAGCTCCCGCTGCCCGCTCTGGAATCCGGATCCTTCCCTCGATCCAGTCCTGGAGTTCGCACCATCCGGGGCCCGTCGTAGACGTCGACACCGTGGCCAGAGACGTTCTCAGCGTGACTCCCCTCCGGAATCCGCTCCGGTTCACTGGGCTGACCCCATTCATCCCACTGCTGTCTCTTCGGCGTCTCACCTGGAGGAGACCCCAGCAGCCTTTCCCCCTGGGCCTGCTTTCCCCGCTGAGCTGTCAGCGCGTCACGCCCGGCCTGACTTGGCTGTTGCCCCCTCCGCTTCGACGCCTTCTCCAGCAGCTGGGAGTTTGAGAAGTTGTGCTCCAGTGGACAGCGCGGCTACACCATCCCGAGTGGCCCCCTCCCCTCCAAGAGAGTCTCCGGCCACCACCCGGTGGGAGGAGGATGGAATGACGTTCCCAACGGCAGGTTCCACCGCTCCTCCGGGAGCCAGGCAAGTTCAAGTTCACTTTTTTCCATCTAATAGTGATTTGTTCTGTCTGACTCCTGGGGGTGAGGCTCGGGGTTTGCAGCCCCCCGAGCCTCAACTCCCTGCTGATATGTTAATTAAACCCGCTGCCTCTGTGTCTCCCCCTGCTGAGCACGCTTCGACCTCTGAGGAGCGTCACCAGACGAGGAGTGAGCCTGCGGCTCTCGGGCAGAAGACCCCAGCCCCGCAGCCATTTTCTGGGCAGAGGAGGTCGGATGATTGGTTGGAGCCTGTGCCGACGACGGAGCGTCCCCGGGACTCCGCAGATGAACAGTCCGATCCAGCGGGCCGAGAGCCCCTCACCTCCACGCCGCATGAACTGCCAGCGTGGACGATGACGTCGGGGGGTCCTCGAGCTGCAAGAGCCCCTCTTCCAGGGGCGGATGACGTCGCGACGGAGTGGGAACCGGACGACGACCTCCTCCCGTTTGAACCCGGAGCATCGAAGTCCTGGATGGCGGCAGAACCCGAGATCAGGCAAGTGCTCTATTTTCTATCCCTCCTCTTCTTTCTGGAGCATTATTGCCTGTCTCTCGGGGGGGCGAGCCGGGTGCAGCCATCTGCTGCGCTCGAGCCTGTCTCGCCGGGCCCTGCCGCTGCCGGTGATCCTGATCCCGGTTCCTTTTGTCCCTCTGAGCCTCTCCCCAGGGTCACTGGAGGCGAACCTGCTCTTGGTGCCACCTTGGAGGGTCCGGCTCTCGGCATGGGGTCCACCGGGAGTGCTCCGCCGGTTCAAGCGGAGCTTGACGTCATGGAGGTTCCGGCCCAATCGGGGTCCGACGCGGGTGCTGCTCTCGCCCGATCGGAGCTTGACGTCATGGGGGTTCTGGCCCAATCGGGGTCCGACGCGGGTGCTGCTCTCGCCCGATCGGAGCTTGACGTCATCGGGGTTCCGGCCCAATCGGGGTCCGACGCGGGTGCCGCTCTCGCTCAATCGGAGCTCGGCACCATGGTCGTTTTGACCCAGGTGGGTTCTGGAGACTGTGTAGCTGACACACCGCTGAGCGTTTTCCAGGCCATGCCCCGTCCTCGCCGTGGCCCCTTTTTCCCCACCTTTGAGACTGCGGGGGTAAATTCCGGCTGGCCCGGTTCGCCGACCTTCCCCCAGCCATTCTGTTGGCAGGCCGATACTGCTCGACCACCCGGTGACCGGCTCTTTCCTTTTGGCGTCCGGGTCCGGCCTCCTGACAAGCCGGATGGTTCTTTTGGCGCCCTGGTCCGCCCGCCGGAGACATGGTTTCCCTCAGCCCGGTGTTTGGCTGGGCCGTTAGGGCACGTTCCGCTGCTTTTGCTGGCGGCCTGGATGCTGGGTGCTGGGAGGCCTCCTGAGCGGAGTTGTTTTACTCTATTCCCCAATGTTTTTTTTTTTTTTTTTTTTTTTTTTCTCTCTCCTTCTCTTGCCCCACCACTGACTTGTGACTGAAATACCCCACTGGGGATTGGACTTCATGTTTAAGGTGACTGTTTTCCGTGGATGGACATATGTTCTCTTGCCGTGGCTATCATGGGTATTGCATGTTTCCTTAGGGTGTGGTTGTTTATTTCCTATGTTACTCCCTTACTCGGGTCTAGTTCTTTTTTTGGCACCTGTGTTGTCTTTTGGTTTTGACGGTTTTCTGTTCACATTAACTTGGAGAAGAAGGTATTATTTGTCCTTTTATTTCCTTGATCCTGCCTTGTGGTATTGACTGGTGTTCCTTGTACCCTCATCTTGGCTTTCTTTTTTGTGGTTATGTGAGTGATGTCAATCTAGCGTTGACTTTTCTTTTTATTCATCTCTGTCCCCGTTTATGTACGGTTTCTGCCTTTTTTTTCTCTCTCCCTCCCTTCCCCGATGTTTTTGTTCCCTTGTTGTGAGTTGGCCCTGCTCTCCCTCCACCTGCTTCCCCCTCCACCCTCCCTGGGGTGGGGTGGGGGGGTTTGGATGTTGCGCGCGACCAGGAGTTCGCGTAGAGGGAGGGGCCCTGTCATATCCCGAGCGCTTTGTCCGCGCGCGGGTTATTCCTCATCCCTGTCAGCTTTTGACAGCTGGTGTCGTCACACGGGTTTCCCGGGCTCTGATTGGCCAGACGCTCGGGAGCTCTCAGCTGTCAGAACCTGGGCAGCTGTGCCGCGTTTCCAATCATGAGCAGCTGGCTTTAAATGTCAGTGCGAGTGAACTGGACGGCGCGGCTGTCTCGTCAGAAGTCCTATGACTTTCCCCTGTCTCCTTACCACATGCTCCCTGGGTTCCTCGACGTATCCCGCTGCATGTAAGTGATTTATTTGGAACTGTCTTCTCCCTCGCTGACGTTCCTTCCTAACTACGGCAGACGAGAGCTCCTCGTTACTGCCATAACTCTCTTTTGTGAATTTATGTTGTGTTGTGTAACGAAGCCTGCGTGGCAAAGTTATGTTGTACACCTAAGTCCTGTGCTTTATAAATAAAGGAACTGAACTGCAATTTACTGAACTGAGGCGTCTTATGCTGGCTCGTGAGGGCCAGCCGTGACAGTTGTACTTTATTGATCCCAAACTGGGAAATTGCAGTGTAACAGCAGCATGACAATAGACAACCAAACAACAGAAACACACGCACGACAAAGGGATTAGCCATGGAAAGTAAAATTAACACTACTATAAAAGCCTATATACATCATAGCTGAATAGATGGTGACCTGTATAAACACATAAATCATACCTGCTGCACAATGCAGGACTATCAGGAGCAGACTGAAATGTGAGATACCAGTTAGACTGTTAGGTGCAGTATGGCAGCATAGTTATGACCAGAATTCAACATCAGAGTGAGTTATTGTACAGTGAAATGGCATGCGGCAGGAAAGATTTCCTGTACCTAACCGTTCGACAGCGAAGCTGTAGCAGTCTGCTGGAGAAAGTGCTCCGCTGTCTGTCCAGTGTGTGGTGGAGGGGGTGATCAGGATTGTCCATGATGGATTGCAGTTTATTTAATGTCCTCTTCTCCACCACTGTCTCAAAGGTCTCTGGCCTGAGACCAATTACAGAGCCAGCCCTCTTGATAATCTTGTCAAGTCTGTTGGTGTCTCTGGCCCTGATACTGCTACCCCAACAGACAGCAGCAAAGAAGATGGTGCTGGTGACAATGGTCTGGTAGAAAAGTTCCAGCATCCTGCTGCACACGTTGAAGGTTCTCAGTTTCCTCAGGAAGTAGAGTCTGCTCATTCCCTTCTCCTGTGCAGCATCAGTGTTGGATCTCCAGTCCAGCCCGTTGCTGATCCTGACACCCAGATATTTGTTGTCCTCAACCACCCCTACATCCTCCCCCCTAATCTGCAGTGGCTGAGAAGGCATCCTCTTCTTCCTGAAGTCAATCACCACCTCTCTGTTCTTGCTGACATTCAGCCTCAGACAATTCTGCTCTGTCCACTCCACAAATCTGTCTACCAGTGCCCTGTACTCCCCCCTCTCCCCCTCTTATACACCCCACAACAGCTGAGTCGTCAGAGACTTTCTGCAGGTGGCATGACTCGGTGTTGTACTGAAAGTCAGTGGTGTATAAGGTGAAGAGAAAAGGAGAGAGCACAGACCCCTGTGGAGCTCCCGTATCACTAACCACTACGTCAGACAAGACACTGTCCAGCCGAACAAACTGTGGCCTGCCTGTCAGGTAGTCAGTAATCCATGAGATCATAGAGCTGTTGACCCCCATCACTTGCAGCTTCTCACCCAGCAGCAGTGGCTGGGTGGTGTTAAAGGCACTGGAGAAATCAAAGAACATGATTCTCACAGTGTCTCCTCTGCCATCCAGGTGCAGATGGGCTTGTTGAAGCAGGTAGATGACAGCATCTTCAACTCCTAAATGGGGCTGATATGCAAACTACAGAGGGTCCAGCCATGTCTTCACCTGTGGCCTCAGGGGGGCTAAGACCAGTCTCTCCAGGACCTTCATCACATGAGATGTGGGGACAGCTGGTAGATAGTCATTCAGGTCCGATGGAGATAAGGGATAAGGACCTGTACTTATATAGTGCTTTTTCTAGTCTCAAAGACCACTCAAAGCACTTCACTAGTACTAACCCATATTCTAAAGGCCTATAGGAGACATACAGTATATCTAGGGACAATTTAGAGTCACCAATTAACCTAACATGCATGTCTTTTGGATTGTGGGAGGAAACCGGAGCCCCCGGAGTAAACCCACGCAGCACAGGGAGAACATGCAAACTCCACACAGAAAGGTTCCTACTCCTGCCAGCATGGACATTCTAACCTGGAACCTTCTAGCTGTAAGGCAGCAGTGCTAACCACTGCACCACCGTGAGATGACTTCTTGGGGACAGGAATCAGGCAGGACGTCTTCCACAGCACCAGTACTCTCTCCATACTCAGGATCAGGTTGTACAGGTGTTTCAGTACCGGAGCTAGCTGGTTGGCACAGTTCCTCAGGATCCGGGTGGAGATGCCATAAGGGCCCACAGCCTTCCGCTGACGGAATCTTTCCAGATGTTTCTTAACCTGGTCTGTAGTCACAGTGATGTGAGGGAGGGGCCTGGTGTCCCTTGAGGAGGAGGAGGGGGGTGAGGGGGGAGATGGAGAGAGGTGCTGAACAGGAGGGTGGAGAGGAGGGGTGTGTGGGGGCCTGGCTGTGTTGTGGGGCCGACAGACGGTGAGTTGAATCTATTAAAAAACAGATTCAGTTCATCAGCTCTCTCCTGGCTCCCAGATGTCTGACTCTCCCCTTGCACCCAGTTATTTGTTTCATTCCCCTTCACATACCTTTAGTGGTGTTTTGCCTGAGTTTATCCTCCAACTTCCTCCTATAATTGTCCTTGCACCGCCTCAGCATCTCTCTCAGCTCATGCTGCACTCCCCTCAGCCTCTCCTTGTCTCCGGACCTAAAAGCTCTCTTCTTTTTGTTCAGAAGTGCTTTCAGGTCACTCATGACCCATGGTCTGTTGTTGAGGAAGCAGTGTTCAGTCAGAGCTGGCATGGTTATGTCTTCACAGAATCTGATGTATTCTGTGATGCAGTCAGTCATATTGTCTATGTCCACCCCATGTGGTTCACAGAGTATGCCCCAGTCCGTTGTCTCAAAGCAGTCCTGCAGTGCATCAGCAGCCTCCTGTGTCCACCTCCTCACAGTCCGTGTACAGTATAAACAGGCTGCCTTTGCACAAGGGGAACATACTTGGGTGATAACTGAATTATGTTATGTGAGAATTATGTTTTTATTTGGATTTTACAGTGTCACAACCTTTTTGGAACTGGGTCATAATGGTCATCCAGGTCCAGGCCTTTGGAATTTCAGAATTTTCTAACTCATTTCTCCTAAATCTATAATTTTTATTTATTTATTTATTTTTTTTTTTAATAATTTTTTTCTTATAATTTTTTCAGTTTTTTGCCAAATAAGTGACCTTTGCCTTGCTAATTTGCAACTGTTTCACATTAACATACATAGTTTTGTGACTTTTTTTTTACTAGTAAGTTCACAACTTTACTATGGCTAACTTGCAGGTGTACCCTCAAATATTATCAAAAATCATATTATATAAAGAAACAGAAACAGTAATAAAACTGTAATTAAAATAGTTAATGATGCTGAATAGGAAAAGTTTCAACAGTGATGTCACAGTGACAACAGTTATTATGGTATAAATAAGCAAATTTGTTTTATAAATATTTTGCCTTTAGTTTGCCCGATATAGCTAAGAGAAAGCGATAGAAACTGGGTGAAAGACATGCTGCAAAGATCACTCAGGCTGGAATTTAATCAGGGATTACTGCACATTTGAGCTGTAACCATGAGGACACCAGATGTCCCACCAGATAATTTCTAACCAGTTTTCAAATCAGTGAAATAAACAATTACTCAAACAGTAAATGTAGATACACTTGAGTCAAATTACAGTTTTTCCTCCATAGAAAGAGTGTAAAGTATTCTTCAATAAAAATACTCAGGACAGTGACACTTGGTAAACAGCTACTCTACCCTGTAAATTCCACCATGGCCTTCCAAACAATAGAACACGTCAATCTTAGCAAACCAGACTCCACCGAGTTTTGCAGTGATGATTTTTCAATAATTTAATTCAAGCTTTATTCAGACTCATGGTCCACACAATAAAAGAAACAAAACACTAAAACAACACAATACAGACTTAATATAAAAACACAAACAGGTAAAAAGAAGAAAAAAAAAAACAGAATCTAATCCCTTGTATCATTTACTGTAAGTGTGCAACACAGCCCCCAAGCACCTAGACCTCACTGTTTTTCCAAGTTCTGGCTACAGCCCTGAATATGTGAAGACAGAGTTGTGTACAGTATATTCCATACAATTTACCTCTGATTACATCCAGGCTGAAGTTTTCTTCTCTCTCTGTAGGGCCATATGTTTGGGTGCTGGAGATGTTCTGAAAGTTGAGCAAAGTTCAACAATGAACAAGGCAACAGTGCCCTTCTTATTGGCATCATTTAGTTAATCTATATCAGGCAAAAATATATACATTTCCTGGAAGTTAGTTTCATCAAGTGATGGCATGCCGTATTAAGGAGCATACTCAGCATTTAGCACACTTTTCTTTAGAATTTCAAATGTAAATTTCAGAAAAGGCAAAAGATTGAATGTCTATAGATTAGAGGTTTATCAGTTTATGACTGTAATTCAGTTTTAAGTGGTTATTAGACCTGCTGCAATATATATGCAGTCTTATGCAATGATCGTCCAGGCAAATTAGCATGCATATATTCACAGTTGGAGAAAATAAAGAGATGCAGACGACAAAGGGTTTCTACTTTTACACAATACTGCAGTGTAGCAACAATCTTAGCAGAGCTAATGTTACACTGCAATAACTGTCTTCATGCCCATTACAGCACATGCAATATGTTATGGCTGTAACCGAGAACCAAGGATGAGGCTGGATGGTGAACTGAACAAGACTTTATTGTTGACTCACTCTCACAGTACAAGCGCTCCCGTCAGACAGAGGTGGGGTCAAAGAGACTGCCCCTCCTCCTCACAGCCCTCTTATACCCCGGGTGGCAGCGGAACTGGAAAGGTGGAGCCACCACCCGTGTCACACAATAATATGTCCCAAATAACAACATAACACTGCCCCCCCTTCAAAAATGGTCCAAAACACACACACACATGCAATCGAGACCCTCCCCAATTTGGAACCCGAATCACAGGCTAACACTGAACACAAATATTTGAAACCTATAACATACACATAAAACAGCTAAAGCTAGGGGGAAACAGGTGGACTACCGTTCCACCCCCACATGGCTAGATGGATTATTCTGCAGTCCCTACTAAAACACAGTCCATTAAACAGAAAACTGCCATGTTCCTAAAATAAACAGTAGAAAACACAAAACAATCCCATTAACAGAACCAATATATATATAATACAGAACCTGGTTATCCCCCATTCCAACATCATGCAATGAACAGATTACTCCAACCATCAGTCTGCCCCAGTAAAGGAACCACCCCCCGGAAAACCGTTAGACGGTTCCCCTCCAGAGCACCTTGTTTTCTTCGCACCCGGAGATAACCCACGTCGAAGGCCAAACACCTTCTTCTCCTCTGCGTCATGCCACCACTCGTTGAGGTGCCTCCATGAGCCATCAGACAGCTGGAGATTGCCATCCTCCCCAACAGCCACCACCTGCACCGCCCCTGGTCATTTTGTCGTCTGCACTTGCCTCGAACACCTCTCAACCGGGCCTACTCCCTGGGTTGGACCACATCTGCGACCCCTAGAGGAGCCCGACTCAGCTTCCAGTGTCCCTATGTGGCACGTCGTTTTACCGTGCCAGCCGGTCCTGCCCTGCTCACTTTCATTTTCGCCACCAGTGAAGCCGTTGTGACCCCTTGCTCCTCGGTACCTTCCAGCCGAACTCCAGAAGCAGAGTGGGCCATCCACTTGGCTCCACCCACCGTCATGGGCATCCCACCACGCCACCCAGTTCCCTCAACTCAGGTTACTTGGGCACTGGCACCGGAACCCTCCCGTGATGGCCCTGGGTGGGGTTGGTCCTGTTCATAGTCCAGAATACTAGGCCAAGTCTTGTCCCATACTGTATCATCCACCATTTGCGGGACCGGCCAGTCCCACAAGCCACGGCCCAACCACTCCTCTACAACACCGCTGGTAATGGTGAAGCCCAATCTATAAAAGAGGTCACACCCCATAACATTCTTGCCACAGGCAGTCACTACGAACTTCAGGTTAGACACCTCTGCCGACTTGTACCTCACCGTCACTTCCACCAAACCCACCGTGGGCAATCTTCTTCCACCATACCAGCACAGCGGTGCTGAATCACTCGGTAATATGGGAAGAAACTCCTCATGGGAGACCAATCAAACACGGACCTCACTGCATTCGTGCCAGTCAGTAGCGACACCACCACCCCGTCCAATTCCACCATACAGTAGGTACGACCATCGGTGCTCGGAAAAATGGTGTGGATGACCGTGGGAGTTGAATCGGGGGGGTCCGCTTTACATCTTCGGTCCCCTCGTTCGAACCTATTACAGGCCCTGGCAAAATGATGCAGAAATCCACACTTGCCGCAGCATTTTCCTCTTGCCGGACACTCTCTAGCCTTATAACAGTGCTTGGTGGCCCCACAACCCAAACACCTGGGCAATCCCGGGGCGGACCTTATCTTCACAGCATTAGTGCTTTCCTCCTCATCCTCCATGCTATTGTCGCTGTCCGGGTCCACTGCCTGCTACATTGACTGTGATTCAAAATGGCGGAGTGTCGCTTTCTCGCCGAGCTGTCATGATAGCTTGTCCGCTGCCTCACACTGCTGAGCTAACTCAATGGATACGGTTAACGTCGGCTCGCCCGAGTGTGTGAGAAGCTTCGACCTAGCCACCGAGCAAAGGGTATGTTCTGCCAACTGATCGCAGACCATCTCTTCCTCTATTGCTCCAAACTGGCAGTCCTCGGCCAGCTGACATAGGTCTGCAATATATCGCTGCACTGATTTGCTGGTCCACTGGCGGAGCTGCCGAAACTGAATCCTGCGGACGATGACGTTTTCTGGAGTACGAAAATGTTGCGCCATTAGCTCAACCACGTCTTCAAAACTATCACTGTCACCCAAGGAACTAAGGATACATTGTCCTTCCATTCCCAAGTTGTGAACCAACACTGCCCGTGCCTGCAACTTCTCCAGTTTACCAAGGTTCACTGCCACCAAATAGTTCTGGAATGCGGTGAACCACCTCACCCAAGGGATTGGCGGCTCACCGGAAACCTCCAAAAATGACCGAATTGTTGTGTTGCTCTTGGGACCCTTTATGGTGTGACATGGGTGGTGACATCACCTGGTGTATAAGAGGGCTGTGTGGCAGAGGGGCGATCTCTTTGACCACCTCTCTGCCTAGTGGGAGCGTCTCTGTATCATTGTGAGTCCTATAATAAAGTAATGTGTAGTTCATCCTTCGCCTCATTATTGTGCCATGTTTTTACGGACATAAAATTTGTCGAAGAGGATAAAGTATGGATGCGGGCGTGTTGTCTTTTTGGCCGTTTTTGGAGACTCCGGCGCCTTGGACGAGGTGGTTCGCCACGTTTCAGAACTATGTGGTGGCACTAAACATCGGCAAACTGAAGAAGGTACAAGCAAGAGCAATTTTGGTCCATAATTTAGGTATGGAAGGACAATGTATCCTTTCTGCTTTGGGAGCTAGCAATAGCTTTGATGACGTGGTTGAGCCAATGGCGTGACATTTTCATGCGCCTACAAATGTCATCGTCAGGAGGGTCCAGTTTCGGCAGTGCCTCTAGCAGGCCGGCGAGTCGGTGCAGCACTATGTTGCAGACCTACGGCAGCTGGCTGGGGATTGCCAGTTTGGGGAGTTGGAAGAAGAAATGGTCCACGACCAGCTGACGGAGCACACGCTGTGTTCGTCAGCTCTGTCAAGATTGCTTACACACTCTGGTGAATTAACTTTAGCCATGGCTGTGGAGATAACCCAGCAGTGTGAAGCAGCGAACAAGTTATCACACGACCCTGGTGAGAGAGCTATGCTACACCGCCATGACTCACAATCAATGACGCAGGCTACTGATGCGGACAGCGAAGACAGCGAGCAAGAGGAATGCGCTGCAGCTGTAAAGATGAGGTCCGCCCCGGGATCACCCAAATGTTAGGGTTGTGGGTCCACTAAACACCGGTACAAGGCTAGAGAGTGTCCAGCGAGAGGTAAACGCTGTGGCAAGTGTGGACACCATCATCATTTTGCCAGGGCCTGTAATAGGTTCAAGCAAGGGAAACAGCGACGCAAACCGGATACCCCTGCGAAAACTCCTATGGTGATTCCCACCGTCTCCCCAAGCACAGAGGGCCACACATACTGTATAGTGAAGCTGGACGGCGAGGAGGTGCCGTCCAGCTACTGTGCCGTCCAGCTACTGTCCGAACTGGTCTACTGTGAGGAGTTTTTTTCCCATATCACCGAGTGAGAGGTCTTTCAACACCATTTTGTGGATATGGTGGAAATAGACTGCCCATTGTGGGTTTGCTGGAACTGACTGTTAGATACAAGGCAGCGGAGGTAGCCAATCTGCAGTTTGTGGTGACCGCCAGTGGAGCGAATGTGATGGGCTGCGACCTTTTCTATGGACTTGGCTTCACAATCACCAGCGGTAGTGGAGAGGAGTGGTCGGGCTGTAGCTTGCGGGACCGGCCAGTTCCGCGAGTGTTGGACAATGCTATATGGGATGAACCTTGGCCTAGTATTCTGGGAGATGAGTAGGACCAACCCCATCCAGGGCCATCACGGGAGGGTGCCTGCACCAGGGTCCAAGTTGCCCTAGCTGAGGGAACTGGGCGGTGCCATGGGACGCCTGTGATGGCAGATGGAGCCGAGTGGATGACTCATCCTGTTTCTGGAGTTCAGCTGGGAGGTACCAAGAAGCAGGGGGTCACAATGACTTCGCCATCATCTGAAATGAAAGCAAGCAGGGCAGGACCGGCTGGCACAGTGAAACGACGTGCCACGCAGAGGCACTGGAAGCCAAGCTGGGCTTCTCTGGGGGTCGCTGATGTGGTCCGGCCCAGGGAGAGGACCCAGTTGAGAGGGGTTCACAGGAAGAGAAAACAACAGGAGGACCAGGGGCTGCTTCAGGTGGTGGCTGTTCAGGAGGATGGCTACCTTCAGCTGTCTGATGGTACACGGAGACATCCCAACGGGCTGCGGTGCACCAGTGAAGAGGTGTCTCAGTATTGATGTGGGTCACCTCCGGGCGCCAAGAGAAGATGATGCTCGGGTTGGGACCTGCCTGACGGGTCTCATGGGGCTGGGCTCTCCATGAGGACTAACTGGTAAATTTGGGGGCAATGTGTTTAATGTGTGTGTTTTTTTTTTTTTTACTGATTGCCTGACTTTGTCATGAACCGAGCCAGTGTTGTCCTTTAGGCTCGGTTCTGACCATTCTCTGTGGCTCAGGTATCAGGTTATTTATGTCGTCGTCGTCGGCCTCCGTCGGTCTATGATGACCATGGAAGAGAATCCTAAACGTCTACTCTGCTGGAACAGCACCGCCTGTGGCTGAACAGGCCGATGCGCGAATGACAGTCCCTGTCACACAGGTCGCACTTGTGGGTGGTCTCCGTGCTGCTGGGTCTGTGGCGGTTCTTCCTGCGGGTCCTTTTTTCATCTGCTGCAGCAGTCAGTCTCTCTTCACCCGCCTTGAGCTGTCTGGTCAGGGTGCCTCTCCATTTGGAGCGGTCCATTGCAAGGTCCTCCCAGCGCGCTGTGTTGATCTCCAGGGCCTTCATGTCTCTCTTGCAGACTTCTCTAAAGCGCAACTGTGGGCGGCCAACGTCTCTCCTGCCAGTTGCCAGTTCTCCGTAGAGGACGTCTTTGGGGATTCTGCCATCCTCCATACAGTGAACGTGGCCTAGCCAGTGGAGCCTGCGCTGCCTGAGTAGAGTGAACATGGAGGGAAGGCCAGCGTGGGACAGAACTTCTGTGTTGGGCACTTTGTCCTGCCAGGATATGTCCAGGATGTGGCGAATGCAGCGCAAGTGGAAGGAGTTCAGTCTCTGTCATACCTCTGGCTCTCACGAGCCAGAAAGGAGATACGAGGGCGACCAGTGAGTTAGCGTAATTTATTAACACAAAACACACACTACACTAAATAACGGACAGCAAAGTAAAGAGCCACGTGGGGCTAAAACACACACAGAACTAAGGGTAACATACCACCCAGGGAGAAAGGCTAGAGAGGCGGCGAGGGAAAAACGCACGCCGAGTCGCAACACTTACTTTGGGTGAAGCGCCGAGGTAACGGCGAACTGAAGCTAGTCGTAGGAGCTAACAGTCGTGGGAAACACAAGGCATGTCTTCCCATAGCGAGGTCGCAGCAACGAGTGACTCTCGGCTGCTCGCTTAAATGGAGGAGGATGATTGGGAACAGGAGACAGCTGTCCCAGCGCAGCTGAACTAGACAGCTAGCAATCAGCTGGGCGCTGTCAAAGAGCGGGCCATGGAAGACCCGGCACGGACTACCCCGGAGCAGGAGCGACGCTGGACAACCTGAACGCAGAGAAAGAGCGTTCAGGTCGTGACAGTACTCCTCCCCCGAGCCGCGCCTCCTGGAGCGGGCTAACCCCCCCCCACCCGAGGGAAGACCAGGGAGGGCGGTGGGGGCCAGATCTGGGAGAAAGGGAGGGACCAGACAAAGGAGGCAGGGAAGAAAAAAACCTAGATACAGTATAGGGTCAGATACCATAATAATTTCAAACAAAAGAAAACCATCACCCCCTCCTCTGCAGAGGCCAGACGGTCTGTGCAGGTGACCACAGGAGGTGGGGAGAACAACCTGCAGAAATAAAGCGACAGTCACAAAAAAAAAAAAGGTTCACAATGACTGTGGGCGAGGACAAAGCAAAACTCAATGAATATAAAGAAGATTTACCAATGTAACCTCGGCCAAGACAGAATATACAAAAAAAAATAATCCGGGCACAAGCCCTGAAAACAGAGCCAGGAGCTACCGATTGGCATATAAACACAAAAGAAGCCACTCCTCGATCATGAATCAGTACAACAGATATCACCAAACAGTGTGGAGGAGGATAAAAATGCAGAAAAACAAGACTACTCGGAACGAGGCCAGGCAATGTGAAGCAAATGCTACTTAAGGGAGAAATTAGAATAGGATCATACTGGGATTATAAAACAAAGAAAATAGTTCAAGGAAATTTTAACTGGGATAACCCCACAATAAGGACTCTAGGGCAGAGAGTTCTTTGATGTCCTGAAAAGTATTAAATTAGGGAGGACAATCAAACGCAAGGCAACCAACAGTCAGTCAATTCTTCCAGGACGTCAGCAGGTGGAGCGGGGCAGGCGATGACAGCTTGTCCGGCGGGCGGCCTGAACTCCACCAGGCCAGGAACCACAACACCAGTTCGGGTGGCCTACCCGAGTCCCAGGCTAGGAGACACAGTTTCTCCGGAGGCCGACCCAGACCACCGAACCAGCCAGATGGCTTCCCAGGCGGTCGTCCCGTGACCTCAGACCACGGAGAGCTGAGGGAGAAGTCTTGGTGCAGCTTCCTCCCTGAGGGAAAAGGCAGGAGGAAACTGACCCAGGTGAGAAAACCCCCCACAGTAGTAGGGGGAGAAGAGATGGAGGCCAGGGGCAAAGTTAGCCTGCCATCTAATGGCAACAAGGGTAGGGGGAAACTGGCCCGGGTGAGAGGAACCCCAACAGCGGCAGGGGGAGAAATGATGGAGGCAAGGGACGAAGTCAGCCTGACGTCAGGCGAACACAATCCTCCAACTCCCACACTAACTGTTACCCGGACCGGCGCAGCACCCCCGGTGGACCCCGATCGGGCCGGCGCAGCACCCCCGGTGGACCCCAGTTGGACCGAGACAGCACCCCCGGTGGACCCCAGCTGGACCGAGACAGCACCCCCGGTGGACTCCAGCTGGACCGAGACAGCACCCCCGGTGGACTCCAGCTGGACCGAGACAGCACCCCCGGTGGACTCCAGCTGGACCGAGACAGCACTCCCGGGCGCAGCATCTGAGGCGAACACCGTGCAGGGAACCGGAACCTCCGAGATGGCACCCAGAGCAGGTTCGTCTCCGGTGACCCTGGGGAGAGGCTCAGAGGGACAAAAGGAACCGGGATCAGGATCACCGGCAGCGGCAGAGCCCGGCGGAACAGGCTCGAGCGCAGCAGACGGCTGCACCCGGCCCGCCCCCCCGAGAGACAGGCAATAATGCTCCAGAATAGAGAAGATAAAAACAAAATAGAGCACTTGCCTGATCTCGGGTTCTACCGCCATCCAGGACTTCGATGCTCCGGGCTCAGCGTGCAGGACTCCGTCCTCCGGCTCCAACTCGACTGCGAATGGCTCCGCAGCCGGCATGATGGTTTCCACAGTCAAACGACCTCCAAACGCCGAAGACCGCGTTGACAGCCCACCTGGCGTGGAGGCAGGAGATCTGGACTCTGCTGGGCCGAACCATTCCTCCGTGGAGACCCGGGGACGCTTAACCGTCGGCGCTGGCTCCAACAGGCAGTTCGACCTTCTCCTCTGCCCATAACGTGGCTGCGGGGCTGGGGCAAAACCCTCCAGGGCCGCAGGCCGCCTCCTCCTCGCGCAGCGGTGTACACCTGGCACCGGGGCACACTCAAGGGGAAGAGACACAGAGGACGCAGGTTCATATTCAGTTTTTGCAGCGGGAGGAGAGAGCTCAGGGGACTGTGAACCCTGAACTCCTCCCCCAGGAATCAAACAAGGCAATTCACTCATAATGGGAGGAGAATGAAAGGACACTTGCCTGATTCCCGGAGGGCCGGTGGAACCTGCTACAAGGGACTTGAGTCTCTCTTCTCCCAACCGGATAGAAGTGGGGGACCCCCCGGACAGATGAGGCGGTGCTACCCGCACCGGATCGGGACCTGGAACACCTGGAGATGAATTTGCGCTTCTCCCAGCAGCCGGAGTGAATGACGAAGAGGGGGATGAAACAGCTGAGGAGAGCTGGGGGCCCAAAGCTGACGGGACAGCGGGGAGAGCGGGCCCAGGAGCGGGAGCAGCTGATTCACTTCTTCGGCGAGACACGGGAGCAACAGCAGGCTGGGAGGCGGAATTCGTGTGGTTTCCTGGAGCGGGATCCGGACGGGACTCTCGCTGAGATGAGTGGGGAATTTGGGAGCGACGTCTTCTGAACGTGAGGTCGGGAAAACGCCGCTCCTGTGCGATGAGCGAAGCCAACAGGTCAGCGTATTCCGGATAATCGTTCAGCTCCGGGTTCTTCTCGACCAGCCTGACCGCCGCAATCACGTTCTTCATGGCTACGGGGGGAACGGCGGCGGAAGAAGCGGCTGCCACTCGATCCGCAATGCGCATCGCTGTCACTCTCATCTTCTCCGGGGGAAACCCGGTTGACGTCACTCTATCCTGGGGATCACCCCTGGGTGAGGCGAACTCCTGGACTGGATCGGCGGCAGGAGTGGGATTCCGAAGCGAGGAGCGATGGCGTCCTGTCCTCGGCTTCCTGCCGGAGTTCTCCTCCAGCCTACGGAGCCTCTCCCAGGCCATAGAGATGTCTGCCCTCCTCGCCTTAACCTCGGGGAGAAGGAAGTAGCGAGAAAAGCAGTTAAGCATACCCTCGGCGAGCTCCAGGCGCCAGCGTATCTCACTGGGGGCATCGTAGAGGTCCGTGGTGAACAACGTTCCGTCCACAAGGTCCAGAGCCTCTGAGAGATCGTGGCCTGGGTGCCGCATGAGTCTCTTGGAGGGAGACATGATACTGGCTCGCCCGCACCCAGAGGAAGGGAAAAAAAGGCGTCGAGTCCTTACAGCCAACTCACGGTCGCGGCCGTCTCACTATGGCTGCGACCTACTGTCATACCTCTGGCTCTCACGAGCCAGAAAGGAGATACGAGGGCGACCAGTGAGTTAGCGTAATTTATTAACACAAAACACACACTACACTAAATAACGGACAGCAAAGTAAAGAGCCACGTGGGGCTAAAACACACACAGAACTAAGGGTAACATACCACCCAGGGAGAAAGGCTAGAGAGGCGGCGAGGGAAAAACGCACGCCGAGTCGCAACACTTACTTTGGGTGAAGCGCCGAGGTAACGGCGAACTGAAGCTAGTCGTAGGAGCTAACAGTTGTGGGAAACACAAGGCATGTCTTCCCATAGCGAGGTCGCAGCAACGAGTGACTCTCGGCTGCTCGCTTAAATGGAGGAGGATGATTGGGAACAGGAGACAGCTGTCCCAGCGCAGCTGAACTAGACAGCTGGCAATCAGCTGGGCGCTGTCAAAGAGCGGGCCATGGAAGACCCGGCACGGACTACCCCGGAGCAGGAGCGACGCTGGACAACCTGAACGCAGAGAAAGAGCGTTCAGGTCGTGACAGTCTCTTTTCCTGCCGGGCGTATGTTGTCCACGTCTCACTCCCATAGAGCAGTGTGCTGATGATGCAGGCGTTGTACACTGCCATCTTCGTCTTGACAGAGAGTTTGGGATTCTCCCACACTCGTGTGGTGAGGTGAGCGAGTGTGAAGGCTGATTTTCCAATCCTCTTGTTGATCTCTGTATCAAGGGAGAGGTTGTTGCTGATCGTGGACCCCAGGTACGTGAACTGATTCACGACCTCCAGCTTGTAGTCATTGATGGTGATGGTTGGTGGTGCTTCCATGCCTTGCGCCAAGACATTAGTCTTCTTCAGGCTGATGGTAAGCCCGAAGTCCTTGCATGCCTGGGAGAAGCGGTCCATCAGGGTCTGAAGCTCCTGCTGTGTGTAGGTTGCGACTGCAGCGTCGTCTGCGAACAGCATGTCTCTGATTAGAGCCTCTCGTACTTTGGTTCTGGCTTTCAGGCGGGCGAGGATGAAAAGCCTGCCGTCAGATCTTGTGTGCAGGTAGATTCCCTCTGTTGCTGTGCTGAAGGCATGCCTCAGGAGCATAGCAAAGAAAATCCCAAAGAGGGTTGGCGCAAGTACACAGCCCTGTTTCACTCCGCTGTGTATGTTGAATGGCTCTGAGATGTTGCCATCGTGCTGCACTATCCCCTGCATGTTGGTGTGAAATGATTCGATGAGGCTTTACAACTTTGGTGGTCATCCTATCTTTGGCAGGATCTTGAAAAGGCCCTCTCTGCTGACCAGATCGAATGCTTTGGTGAGGTCGATGAAGGCGACGTACAGAGGCATGTTCTGTTCTCTGCATTTCTCCTGGAGTTGGTGGATGGAGAATATCATGTCTGCCGTCGATCGCTCAGCGCGGAAGCCACACTGAGACTCGGGGTAGACACGTTCGGCAAGCTTCTGTAGACGAACGAGAACAACTTGTGCGTAGACTTTGCCAACAACGCTGAGGAGGGATATGCCCCTGTAGTTGTTGCAGTCGCTTCTCTCCCCTTGGTTTTTGTAGAGGGTGATGATCTTGGCGTCCCTCATGTCCTGTGGTACGGCACCTTCCTTCCAGCACTGGCAGAGGATGTCATGCAATGGCAGCAGTAGGGCGGTCTTGCAGTGCTTGATCAGGTCAGGGGGTATGCCGTCGTTGCCGGGTGCCTTGCCAGCGGTCAAGCTATCAATGGCCTTGCTGAGTTTGTCGATGGTTGGCTCAGAGTCAAGTTCATCCATGGATGGCAGGCAGTCGATGGCATCAAGGGCTGACGGTGTCACGGTGTTCTGTCTAGAGTAGAGGTCGGAGTAGTGTTTCACCCATCTCTCCATCTGCTTGTTCTTTTCTGTGCTCATCTCCCCAGTGGAAGATTTGAGGGGGGCCGTCTTGCTCTGAGCCGGACCAAGTGTTTTCTTGATGCCATTGTACATACCACGGATGTTCCCTGTTATGGCAGCAGTTTGAATGTCTTGGCTGAGTTGAGTCCAGTACTCGTTGGCACAGCGCCGAGCAGTCTGCTGAACTTTGCTTCTCGCAGACCTGAGAATCTGGAGATTCTTCTCGTTTGGGTACATCTTGTACTCAGCAAGTGCTGAGCGCTTGGCTTCAATGACGGGGGTCATCTCGGTCAACTTGGCATCAAACCAGTCCTGTGACTTCGAGGTCTTCCTCCCAAAGGTAGCCAAGGCTGTGAGGTGGATGGTGTTTCGCAGCTCTTCCCACTTCTGCTTTGCAGATTCTCCTTCTTGTGGTACACCAAGTTCCTTCTCAAAGGTGGAGGCAAACTGCTCAACAAGTTCTGGTTGATCCATCTTGCTGGTGTCAATCCGTGCCTTTCCAGGCTGTCTAGCATGATGGAATTTCTTCAGCTGCAGCTTGACCTTGCAACACACCAATGAATGGTCTGTGTCGCAATCTGCACTCTGGAACGAACGGGTGATTAGCACATTCTTCAGTGAGGTGCGCCTGGTCAGGATCAAGTCCAGCTGGTGCCAGTGCTTTGAGCGCGGATGTTGCCAGGAAACCTTGTGTTGGGGCTTGGTCTTGAAGAACGAGTTTGTGATGCACAGATCGTGATATGTGCAGAACTCGAGCAGCCGCTGTCCATTGTCGTTCATTCTGCCCACGCCAAAAGGTCCAAGACAGGAGGGCCAGGAGTCGTGGTCAGCACCCACTCTGGCATTGAAGTCTCCAAGGAGAATGAGTTGTTCAGAGTTGGGGATGATCCTGACAGTTGTTGCGAGATTCTCGTAGAACTCATCTTTTGTCTCTGGTGTGGCTGTCAGTGTTGGGGCATACACACTGACGAGGGTGACTGGGCCTTGAGTGGTGTTCAGGTGGAGGGTGAGGAGTCGTGCAGAGCCAGTGCTGCCTGGTTCCACCATCTTCAGCAAGGTGTTCTTCACTGTGAAGCCCACTCCGTGTTCCCTGTGTTCGTCATTGCCCTTTCCCTGCCAGTAGAACGTGTAGTCCTTCTCTCTCAGTGTGCCTGCGTCAGCCAACCGTGTTTCCTGGAGAGTGGCGATATCCACTCCCAGTCTCTTCAGCTCATTATTGATGATGGCAGTCTTCCTGGTGTCGTTGATGTCCTTGAGGTTAGCAGCGAGTCCTGTCATCATAGTGCGGACGTTTCAAGTTCCCAGTTTTAGAGTTGGTCTCTTTTGTTTTATTGTCTTGCCTGGTGCGAAGGTTATCAGCCTGCTGTTCGGACTTCTCCTCAACACCATGCACCCAATGAGGAAAGCAAGCTGTGGCGGGACAACACCTTATTGGCTGGGGGCTCCCCAGCTTGAGGCGGGCGGTAGCTGTCCAGTGAGATCCGATGATCCCTCCCACCATCGGGAACAACCCCTGCTGCCGCGCTCTCCGCCAATTGAGCGGTGGCTTATAACCGGTAACTGTCACTCCCCGTGTTTTGTCTACGCCAAAGGCAAAGCTGGAGTGTCCTCTCCAGTGATCTGGTGTTCTACCTTCCAGTGTTGGGCTTTGGTAGGATTCAAGCCTGGGCAGGAAGATATGGAGGACAAGATGTTGCCCATGCAGCATGTCCCCGCTCTCCACGTCACTGATGAATCCAAAGGAACAGCAGGGCTGCTACAGTTTGGCACCAGCGCTGTTGCAGGAGCTGCCAGAATGATGTTGAGCACAACATAGAACTGCCTTAGGGGCTCCGACTCCGGATTTTTCCTCAGGGTTGACTCCCGAAGCCTTTCCCATGACCGGGTATGCCACAAGGCAGCGGAGGTTTGAAATCAGGGTTTACCTTCCCCTAGATGGGCTACCTTCCCAGGTTGATGAGCCACCATCTACCCGAAGCATCTGGTTTTAAGGCGCAAGAGATCCGCCCTCGCCCCTTCTCCTATTAGTAAAAGCAGTTCCGCCGGGCTTAGAGACTAAACCACACGGGCAGGCTAGGAGTTGGACTTAGTTGTCAGAGGCTTTTCGAGACGCACGCCATAAGGAGCATTTTATGAGCACTGGGAGCTTAACCCCAGTGCCGCTCCTGGTTATGACAACCTTGGAACCAAGGTTAATTTTTGAGTTCTTGTTGTTTTTATGTCTTTGTTCCTTTTTTTTCTGTGCCTGTAGCCACTGCTCTGGCTGGCAGCTGTTAGGCAGCCTCTTTGACCTACATTTGTGTGGGCATTATCTAACACTGGCTGGTCCGACCACGCCCCCTCTCTCTTGACAGCCAGCTGATTCCACTCTGGTAATTGTCTTTCCCATTTCCCGCGCCTTGCCCAGGTGCACCCAATCTGTTGTGCAGCGGTGCTTGTACTTAGGCGGCCTTTGCCAGTCAAGCATTGCTGGACCATTGTGCATTGTCTCGTGAAGGTGTGTGTTCTCATGCGAGTATTTGGAGCTTCACCGTTGCCATTCCCCTTGGTGAAGTTGTCCGCCCTCACAGCCAGATGCCCTGCCGCTGCTTCGGTACCGCATCACCCGGAGAAGCGTGATTCTCCGGACCTGCTGTTTGTGTTGCCAGGCCACGTTTGGACTTCCTCTGACTGCCCCAGCTGTGTGAGTAATAACTGTGTGCTTTTCCCCGGTGGTTCTCACCTCAAGACTGTAGTTCCTCCTGGAGGACTCCCAAGTAAGCCTGAGCAGTTGTGTGTTTTTGTGCTGTGGGTTTTTGTTTGTCTTGTGACCACGGTGCACTGTGGTCTGCCCGCTGCGCGCTCATCATGTGAGCCATTTAGTGCACAACTGTATCATTTTTTTAAGTCTCAGTTTTGGAACTGTCAGTGTTTTTCTGTTTAATAAACGTGCTTGTGGTGCTTGTGGAAGGATGAATGGATTTACCTGCGCGTAAATCCATTCATCCTTCCCCTCCTCCGTGCGCTGCGTAAAAGTGCACAGAGAGGCTTGTGACAGACTTAGTGTGTTCTGCATGAGGTTACTGAGTGAGTTGCTGAAATGCTTAGGTGTACTGTATATTACCCAGGCTACATTGTTGCTATGTTGACATGGTTAATGCACAAAATTACCATGTGACTGTGCCCAGTTTTACAGTAGAATTACCAATGTGTTTCTTACGTTGGATTGCAATGTGAGCTGTCCATGGTGCTGAGTGATTACCTTACCGTGTCTTCACACGTGTTTGCTGTGCGTCTTACCCTAGTTATGGGGTGATTATGTTGGGTGTTCATGTTCAAGGGTAAAACCTGTATGTATATATGTTTATGGGATTATTTTATTTATTATATTAGGAACACGGCGGGTTTTATTTTCATGGACTATACATTTCTAAAAACAGCAGAATAATCCGTCTAGCTGTGTGGAGGTGGGACAGTAGTCTGCCTGTCCCCCTCTAGTTTTAGTTGTTTGTGTACATGGTTAGGTTCTAATTACTTTGTTCACTATTATTGTGTGCTTCGGGCTCTAAATTTGGGGAGGGTCTGATTGGTGTGCCTGTGTTTTTGACTTTTCTACAGGGAAGGAATGTAGTGTTATTCTTGGGACCCTTTATGGTGTGACACGGGTGGTGACATCACCTGGTGTATAAGAGGGCTGTGTGGCAGAGGGGTGGTCTCTTTGACCACCTCTCTGCCTAGTGGGAGCGTCTTTCTATCATTGTGAGTCCTGTAATAAAGTACTGTGTAGTTTACCCTTTGCCTCTTTATTGTGCCACGTTTTTACGGCCATAACATGAATATTAGCAACTCCTGCATCCATACTTTTATCCTCGTCGCCAAACGTTATGTCTGTAACCGAGAACCAAGGATGAGACTGGATGGTGAACTGAACAAGATTTTATTGTTGACTCACTCTCACAGTACAAGCGCTCCCGTCAGGCAGAGGTGAGGTCAAAGAGACCGCCCCTCCTCCTCCTCACAGTCCACTTATACACCGGGTGGCGGCGGAACCAGAAAGGTGGAGCCACCACCCATGTCACACAATAATATGTCCCAAATAACAACATAACACAATAGCCATTAATCATACATTAATATAAATCTAAAAAACGTGAAAACGTTCAACAGTTTGCATTTACAACAGTAGGATTTGACAAGGCTAACAATAGCCTGGTCCTGGAGACAGACAGTTAACACAACTCCAGCATTAACTAGACTTGTGGAGAAGCCAAAAGAATCAACTGTTATGTACTGTATTTGTTCAATGTTCATGTACTGTTATTATTGGAACTCTTATTTGTGTGGTACGGGATGGCGGCCCCGGTTTCTGGTTCTGCCATCTCCGGTGGTATAAGAGGGGCTGCTGGTAGAGGGGCGGTCCCTTCCGCTTTTCCTCTGCAAAGCGGCTGCATGTGCGGTGGGGTGTACAGAGTCCAGCTTATTTAATAAAGCAGTGTTCAGCTCCACTCCTGGCCTCATCCTTGTCCACGAGTTACGACATAACATCAACTATTTTAATTATTACAACAATACTATGATGCTCTAATAATGCTTACCTATTCACGAACAGTGGACGAATGAGCGTCAGGGTGCACCCTCGTTTTGTGAGGCCTTAGGCCTGTGTTTACAGCTGTGGAATGTCTGGAATGCTTGGTATCTCATAATTATGACTTTCTATGTCATTATTATGACTTTTTATCTCATAATTATGACTTTAAATCCCATAATTATGACTTTAAATCTCATAATTATGACTAAATCTCATAATGACTTTTTATGTCATAATTATGATTTTAAATCTCATTATTATGACATACCATGTGAGAGTTGTTTTGTACAAGTGGCAGAAACGGGCTTCCATATTGTTCTATTTTATTATCATTTTATAAGCATTTCTTTCAAGTGTTTATGTTCATGAGTTTTTATTCATATTTCATATTGCCCTTGCAATAAAGTTGTTAATGAAACTGCAATTATGTGATTTTGGGCAAAAAGTATTGGTATCGATATCAAAGAAAAAGTCACATAAATTAATGGTATTGTATCAAAAGGAAAAATGCTGGTATCGCCCATCCCTAATACACTCACTCACTCACTCACTCACTCACAAAAACACACCTTACACTCTCAAAAAATTACACTCAACCACACAAACAACTCTCATATCTATCTATCTATCTATCTATCTATCTATCTATCTATCTATCTATCTATCTTCTAGTGTTTGTGTGAATGAGTGTGTATACAAGTATCTCTGTGTTGTTATATTTGGTAAATGTAATGTTTTTGTTTAATGTTACTGAACACAATGATTAATTTTAATTAATTAATTAATCAATGTAATTAATTAATTAATTAATTAATTAATTAATTAATGATTGTCTGCAGGGTGAGAGTGAATGAAGGGAAGGAATGAATGTGTTTGTTTATAGTGAGTGACGAAGGGAGGGAGGCCTGAAATAGGCAAATGTGTGTCAGGTTGTTATATTTGTGTATTTATAATATTTATAATTATGTATTTATAATGTATTTATGTTTTTTGCATTGATGTATGTGGTTATTGTGTATTCCTTTTTGTTTTTTTTTCCTTAACTTGTTTCTCCTTTCTAAAGCCCATCCAGGGACAAGAGTTGCAAATTAGCTAATAGCTATACACTCTGTGCAACACATCAGATTGATTGTCATTGATTAATTGTCTATGTTTATTGCACTGTCCCTGTCAAATAAACAAATCTATCTATCTATCTAACCTAAACCTAATTCTAACTTGTGTGTCATGCTCTCCCTGATTTATAGTCAGATGCCCAACCCTCTCAAACTTCCCACAGGCCCTCAAGTCATGTGATGTGACCAACATAACGAGGCCTCGCTTGCTACGGTCACATGACTGTGGGCTTGCTGAAACAGCGCTCAATGCACTGCTCATGACACTTCCGCTTTATATTGCTCGAATCAGTGTTGAGTGGGTGGTGTCGAGCGTAACATCACTAGTTTGTACTTGTTCTTCTACGCTGAGACTAAATGCCAAATTAGCTAAAGACAAAATTAGAAAGTCAAGTGTACCGAGGACTCCATCTGTGCTTCCATTATATACAGACTAAAAATGGAAGATTTTATAGCTAAACTTAAAATTTCTCAAAATCCGACTTTCAATGAAAACTGGCAGTAATCTGGATTGAGACGGAGAGACTTTTAAAACTAAAAGAAGACAAGGAGGACTTTTACAACAAAGTTGTTGAGATTTTTGTCCAGAGGGATAGACAGATGGATTTCATTTACAAGTAAAGGTAAGACCATGCATACTTGTTTTATATGCTTAAATTTGTATTGAATTGTGGAGCTACAGGGCGCACAGCAAATGTGCTCTCTGAGCCACTATAATTTCAGTTCTTCCTTGGCCTGAAACCAGTAGTCTGTAATCAATTCTGGGCCCCCAAAATTTGTCTGTAAAATAACTTAATACATTTTAGATGTGTAGCCAAGGGTCTTTGCACTTTGTTTATATCAGTACAGTTGAATGAAATGAAAACATGGAGGCATGGAGTTAGTCAGCAGAACTTTAACTGCCTTTCTGCAAAACAAAAACAACTGGAGTGGACTACTATTTCTGCTTCTTCCCTTCACAATAAAAGCTCTGGACATGCATTGCAGAACTGAACTTAAACTCACTGCACATTCTATCAAGATGCAGTTCAGTAAAATGCCTTAGTTGCTTTGTTAATAAATTATTTATATAATCAGATTTTATAATGTACAATTAGCAGATCATAAAACATGCAAACTTTCAATTGAAATTAAATTCAGGCTTATGCTATTGTGTTCATATATTTGTAAATCTGACTTTTTGTTTGTGGGTGCCTCACCACCACCAAACCTCACTGCACGTCACTGGTAAGTATGCCTCAAGAACACCTAAAGTTGTTCTTGAGGGCCCTTACAGCGGTCATGGGAAACGGAGATTTGTACAGTGTACGTAAGGTGGTAGCGAGGCACTCATAAGGCAGAAATATGTCATTCGTACAACATTTGTGCTGACAAAATGTGACGAAAGCTGTAAGATCTTCCTACCGCCGACTTGAGAGTGCAGTGAGCTGCACAAAAACTTTTGTTGTAAGATGGCAGTAAGTATGCTGTAGGAAGATCTCAAGGCACCCTTACGAAGAACATAAGAACTCTAGGGCCATTGCGCGACAGAAAAGCACCTCATTTCTCAAGAATGTCTCAAGTTGCTCTTGCGAATTGAACGACAGCCGTAAGAAACTATGCCCCTCCTCCACACATGACTGTGAACTCCAGAATTCGTAAGAACTGGGAGATTCTTACAAACCCATCATTCGTAAGAGTCTTTGTGACCGTAGCTTAAATCAAATCTACTATTTCATTAATTTTGTAGTAGTTTTGAGTAGGCTGAAAACTAACTGTTCCAGAATGAACTTTATAGACAGCTTTTCTGATAAAGCTGTAAAACACAGAAATAATTTTTGATCTATAAAAACGCATCTATTTATCCTAGAGGATGTCATAACTTAAAATTGCACCTTGGGACCTTTAAGTAATCAAGAAAAACTGTAACAGTTGTGTTCATTCTTGGACCGATGCGTCCCATCTTTATAGAGCTTAGACTGGAGGCTTCTCACCAGTCTAGTTTACCTGTCACTGTCCATGTTCCTCACACCGTGGATTGCTAACGACTGCTGTCCTCCCTCCCTCCGCTGGCTGTTGATCACCACTGACAGTGATGTCTCTACTGCACTTAGCGTGGTGTCCTCCTCCCAGGATCTCTCCTGACCCTGGCGGCATCAGCGTTACCGTGACAACTGCAGCCGATCTTCCAACCCCCCGTTTCAACTCGCCTCCCATTGGCAGCCATAACTCCTGCCAAACGAGCCTTATGATCTCTTGCCTCCTACGCCCTTTATGGGTGCTTGGGGAGACAATGGGGCGATGCGGACCCCTTTCACCCCCCCCTCCCCCACATCTCTCTCTCAACTGTATTTCTCTTCATGTCCCTTCCACCTTTCTTTCTTTCCATCACATATACATACGTATAGTTGAATGTGGTCCGTCTCACACACACATAAGCCCTCCTTCTCAGCTGCTCGGTGATGGATGGAAAAGCGGAGGAATTAACCTTGGCTTTATGGGGACTCCTGTTCCACTCTACACTGCATCCTGAGATCACACATTCTATCTGCGCGTGTGAAGGCTTTCTCTTGGCAAACGTCCTATGAACAGGACAAATGATGCATACTGAGAATTGTCTCTAAATGAGCGACAATTTGTCTCTCCACAACCAGAGTCGTAAGTCAAACAAAGGGGGCAGTAGCCATGGTGACAAGTCTCAAATGTTTAACATGGGACAGATGTGACAGAAGTTACAAGCACACCACACGATGAGTTTCAAAAACAATTCTACTTTGCCTTTTAATCATTCGCTATATCTATGTGCCACCACTCCGGTGGTGGCCTAGTTGGTAGAGCATCCGCCCCACGACTGTGAGGCTGGGGTTCAAATCCCGGCCGGGTCATACCAAAAACCAGGTAAAAATGGTATTTTCTGCCCTCTAGCTTGGTGCTCAACATAATAGAATGGGGGGGAAGGTGGGCAGAGAGGAGTGGCGACCCCTGTCGTGTATAAGTTATAGAAAGGAACACTAGTTCCCGAGGAAACTCGATCAAAAAAAAAAAAAAATCTATGTGCAAACCATGACCAGGGGTAAAGGACCTGATAATCAAAAAAATACAATACAATCATTCTTCACCATGATGATAAATCTAACACAATTTGAAACCACTGCTTAAGTTAACATCTTGCCTGTTCTGAAGAAAAAGATCAAGGTCATGTTTGTTGGCATAACGTGCTCCAAAAAGCTGGAACAGGGTCATGTTTACCCCTGTGTTACATCACCTTTCCTTTAAACAACACTCATAGGTGGAATTCTTTCCCATTCTTGCTTGATGTACGACTTCAGTTGCTCAACAGTCTGGGGTCTCCACTGCCAGATTTTGTGCTTCATAATGCGTCACATTTCCAATGGAAGACAGGTCTGGACTGCAGGCAGACCAGTCTAGTACCCACACTCTTTTACTACAAAGCCATGCTGTTGTAGGGCTGGGTGATATGGCTTTTAACATGTATTGTGATACATTAAGGATTTTATCGCAATACACAATATATATCACAATATCTTGAGATCTCCTTCAAACCACTGTATAAATGTAAATCCTTTGCATAAAATGACACCGGCATGATAATAGAAACAGACCCATACATGTTCCCATACGCAACATTCTCCCCTTCCTTCGGAAAAATGCAAAACCACACACACAATTAAAACCTTCCAAAACTTGAACCCGATTCACACACTAAGAACACAGGGGATAATATACTGCAATAACATAACCTATCACATTCACACCAAAACAACCGAAATTGGACTACTTCTCTTAAAATGCATAAAATCAATCTCATATTACACACACTTACTCACATGTACACCAGCATCGTATACTGTACATGCAAAATACACATACAATTATTTATACATAATATTTGTTAAGTAATGCCAATGTCCCTGGGCAGCCACCATTTGCCAAACTGCCTCGGAGACCCCGAGCAGTCCCACGACATATGCGCCCCTGGCCGCTGTCTGCCCCCAGGGTTGAAGCGCCCCTCCCTGGTAAAAATGTCCCTTCCCGCCATTAATTGCTTCTCTTCACTGGGCCGGACCTCACCGCTGACCCACAGGGGAACCTGAACTGATCTCCCGTGCTCACCACATCGCCACTGGACCTCCTTCCTGAGTCGAGCCGTCCCGCCGACCCGGTCCAAACTCTCACCACGACGATGGCGTTTGGCGTGCTGCAGACCCGCGCCAAATTGTTCCGCTCTGCTTTCTTTTCTTTTGAACTCAGCAGCCGTCTTCCCGGGGGTCCCACTGTGCCATTCAGTTCCCACAACAAGGACATGAATGCTGGCATCGGGACCCACCCATGCTGGGTCGCTGTGGTACAGGTCACCATCATCTCCCAGCTCACCAGGCCAGTCCCTGTACCAAATTGCGCCGGTCATGTACTGGCTGCAGCTGCTGTCCCTTGGGGCTCTCGGTGTCCCTCCCGTCGGCTCTATTCTCTGACCCGGGCACCTCTTCGTCGCTCTCGGCTCCCTCATTCCAAGCGTTCTGCTGCGTTGACTCCCTGTCCAGTTGCGGCTGTTCTCCCTCTAGGTTCTCAGTGCCAGTCTCGTTGGTTCAACTTTCTGACCCAGGCGCCTCGTCGCTGCTCCCAACACCCTCGACCCAGGTGTTCTGCTGCGTCGTTTCCACACCCAGCTGTCGCTGCTCTTCCCCGAGGCCCTCAGCCTGTATGGTCCCGCTCTTTTGTTGTCTAGCCTCCAGCTGTGGGGATGGCTCTTGCTGTTTTCCCTCTCCACCGTTGTCACACCCCGTGCCGTCTGACTCGTCAGCGACATGGTCCTGCGCCAAGCTGAGCTCCATGGCCAGCTTGCTGTCCTCGGTGACCAGGGACTCCTCCACATTGTGCCCCGGCCTCTCCTCGGTGTCCAGCCTGCCACTCACTGTCTGGTTTTGGCGCAAACTTAGCTCCTCAGCTAGCACATCCATAGGCGCAGAATGGGCTGCTAGCCTCCCAAAGCTAACTAGCTCCGCCGTTCCCAGTGCGTGCAGCTCCAACACCCGCAGCCACCTGGTCCTCGTCTGCTCTGCAAAGTGCACCATCATCCGCTCGACGGCATCCTCATTGCACTCTGCCACCCCCAGCGTGTTGAGGATTCTTCGGCCCTCTGTGCCAAGGTGGTGGGCCAGGAGTGCTAGCCGCCGTCTCCCGCCAAGCTTATGGAGACCCAACACTCTGATATACTCCTCAAAGTCAGTTTTCCACTCCGGCCACGGGATCACCAGCTCTCCTGCATGCTCCAAAAATGGCAGCAGTGGCAGAGGTAGCCATCACACTTCTATTGTTATCCTCATCGCCAAATGTTATGTCTGTAAAATGAGTGGACAGGAGTCTTGTCTTCATGCAGCCAACAACTAACTTTATTACTACGAACTTAGGATTATATACACAGTGGGCCATACCCACCTGACGTCACCTTGTGGGTGGGCACGGCATCACATACACACACATTCCCATACACAACACATACCATCACACATGCTGGCTTTCGAACTTAACGGTTCAAACAATCTGCATAGTCATTTTACTCTTTAGCCCAGAGGACACAATGTTTATAATTTCCAAATACAATGTGAAATGTGGAATTGTCAGACCACAGCACACTTTTCCACTTTGCATCAGTCCATCTCAGATATGCTTGGGCCCAGAGCAACTGGCGGCATTTCTGGGTGTTGCTGCTATGGCTTTGACTTTGCATGGTACAGTTTTAATTTGCACTTGAAGATGTAGCTTGTGTTATCTGGCAGTTGTTTTCTGAAGTGTTCCAGAGCCCATGTGCTAATATCCTCTACAGAATGATGTCAGTTTCTGATGCAGTGCCGCCTGAGGGATTGAAGTTCACAGGCATTCAGAAGTGGTTTTTGGCTTTGCTGCTTACATGCAGAAATTTCTCCAGATTCTCTGAATCTTTTGATATTAATGACTGTGATGAAGAAATCCCTAATTTCCTTGAAATTGTACATTGAGAAACATTATTCTTAAACTGCTGGACTATTTTCCCATACAGTTATTCACACAGTGGTGAACCTCACCCCATCCTTGCTTGTGAAAAACTGAGTCTTTCAGAGATGCTCCTTTAATACCCAATTATGACGCTCATTTGTTTCCAATTAACCTGTTCACCTGTGGAATGTTCCAGAAAGGTGTTTTTTTGAGCATTCCTCAACTTTCCCAGTGTTTCCTTGCCCATGTCCCAGATTTTTTGGAATGTGCTGCAGGCTGCAGGATCAGTGGTAGAAGATGGATGGATGGATGGATGGATGGATGGATGGATAGGCAAAACACAGGTATAGGCGCACTTAATGGAAAATGCGCTCTGATTTTGAACAGAGCTGACCCCCCCCCCCCCAACATGACCCAGATTCTGGCTTTTATTTTATAAGAAGTATGAACCTCTGTCCCCTTTCTCATCAGCACCTTTTTCACCCAGGCTACACACCTCAAACTATATATTGTGTGCTGTGGTTTTCATTACTGAGGGTGCTGTGTATCAGTACCAGCAACATGATTGCACTCTGGTATCAGCAGCTATATCAATCTAATAACTGGGTACTTTAAAGCAGAGCGGTCAGTACTGCTGTACATGCCTATAAAACTGCTGCAGTGACATGTCGCACAAAGCCAGCGACCTCACTCTTAACCCCTCTCTTTTGCCCCCACTGCTCCTCTAACCAGCCCTTCACCGATAGTCAATAGCAGGTGTAAGAGAATGCTGGGTGGGGTGATGGGGGGATTGCAGAGGAGAGAGTGACAGGAGGATGAAAGTGAGGAAGATGATGGTGATGGAGGTTAATAGTCCGTCTCTCTTTACTGACCGTAAAGGGCCCAGACAGTCTGTTAGTGCTTTGGAGCCAGGTCAATCGTATATGTCCCTTTGTATTAAAGCTCAGAGGTGACAGATAGCAAGGGGTGCAGGCTAATGACCGGAGGACAGAGCTCAGGCAATTCGTAACCACAGAACATTAGAACAAATTGAAAATTGTACAAAGTGTCTATAAGTGTAAACTTAAGATTTTAAAGACCTTTTTACCTGTATAAATTGAATTTATGGACAAACTTTATGGACAAAAAATTTACGCATGTTATCATACATTTTACGGTTTTAGTAGGAGTCCTTTTTTTGCAGTTACAAACATTTGCAGAACAGTTGTAAGCATTTGCAAAAGGTTGTAACACAAGTTGCCCTGCGATGGACTGGCGATCTGTCCAGGGTGTACCCTGCTTCTTGCCCAAAGATGCTGGGATAGGCTCCAGCCCTCCCGTGACCTGAAAAGGATTAAGCGGTAGAAGATGAATAGATGGATGGATGGATGTAACACATGCTGCTACAGTGTTACAACCATTTGCACGGTGGCGCAGTGGTTAGCACCGCGGCAGCACAGTTTTACCCTCGGCCGGGGGATCGCGGGGATCATGAGATCGTGGGTTCGATCCCTGCCCCCGGCCAACAGTGATCTGTGTGGAGTTTGCATGTTCTCCCCGTGTTTGCGTGGGTTTACTCCGGGATTTCTCCGGTTTCCTCCCACATGCCAAAACATGCAGGTTAGGGAGTTAAGGGGCGCTTGCGCATGCAGCGACCGGCAGCTGGTGGCTTGTCACCGGACTGCAGAACAAATCTACCTACGGGTACAAAATAAGTCAAAAAAAAAAAAAAAAATTTCTGGCCCAGGCCAATTGGGGCAAGTGGGGCCTCGGCTGGGGGTTTGGGTGGGTCTTGTGCTCACGGGGTCTTGGTTGCCATGCTCTACCTGTGCTAGGGTGGCTGTCCTGGGCTTGCTGTGCCAGTTCTCCTGGGGCCCTCGATTCACGGCTGCAGACAGTCATCACAGGGTCATCCATGGCCCTTCTTCCTGGGGCGGGTGCCTGGATGTCCTGGACTGGGTGGCCTTGGGGCATTCATGCTCAGTGGGGGCTGTGGGTTGTCAGGGTGATGGGGGTGCTGTCCTGCTTGCCTGTGGTTCCAGGGCGAGCGATGCTGTGGCCTCCTACTATTGTTTTTCAGTATGTTTCCTGACAAACTGCGCACACACACACACACACACACACACACACACACACACACACACACACACACACACACACACACACACACACACACTTACACATACACAAACAGAGGCGTGGACACATTTGTTGGTAACTTTCCATTAAATAAAGAAACTTTGTCACCTGCCAGCATGCATTTTGGATGTTTTTTTTTAGTGTTTTTCTGTCAGTAGTGGAGCCCTCTTGGTCTACTTCAATGGAGTCCATTATTGTTCAAAATGCATCCCATGGTGCAATTAGAAAGCGACGTACCATGACCTTGGAGTTCAGTTTGAGTGATTTTGAATAATTCCCTTGGCTTTTTTCAACAATATGCACTATTCTTCTGCTCAACCTGGGGTTGCATTTCCTCTTGCATCCATGTCCTGGGAGGTTGGCTACAGTCCCATGAAATAAAATAAAAATTAAAGGCCAGCAGGGTGGGCGGAGGGGCGGCGTCAACACCTACCTTGTGAAAACGATAACTACAGAACGAAATGATGTGGGCTTTTCAAATTGATATCATAGGTGTATCTATGAAAAAATCTTGGACAAGTTTGAAATTAGGTGACCTCTAACCTTGGGGTGACCTCTGACTTCAGAGGTGAGTTTTGCCGAAATCTTGTAACATGATAACTACATAAAGGAATGATGTAGCCTTTTCAAATCGATATCATCATGTCTAAGACAAGTCTTGGATGGCTTAAGGGCTGTTCAGAGTCCCTCCAAGGGGATAACGTTTGCGTTCTGTAGACTGCGTTTGTGTGCACGGCAATATTTATATAAAATATAAATAAATATTTTATATAATTTTATATAAATATTAAAATATTTATATAAAAGAGTTATTTTTTTAGCCACTCCAGTTTACCGTTCAGCAACTATGATTTGTGCATGCACAGTGAAAATAATCTGCAGTTCACATGCCTGTACTGTTGGTGGCAGCCAAGAACCACCGAACATTTTAACAGCTGCAATTGAAACACAAAAGAAGAGCGAGTGGAGGTTGTTTTTTTTTTTTTTTTTTAACTTTTAGCAATCTATGGATTAAATGTCTTAAATATACAGTATACATATTTTCCATAAGGTGACTGAAACAGTTTTCCCCAGCCCCAAGCCACGCCTGTAGCAGCTGCTGTTACAAGCTACGGAGAAATACAAAGCAACAAAACAGGTAGGAATATAATTTACTGTTTTGGTGTTCTCCCCATCATGCATTGCTACCTTATCATGGTGGTGGGGTTTACATTCCCTAGTGATCCCAGGAGCTATGTTGTCCTGGGCAATTTGCCTCTGGTAGGGTCACCCAAGATAAACTAGCCCTAGGTGAAGGGCCAGACTAAGAACGATCCAACACACTTTCATGATGAATGCTAGAAGAAGGATTCAGTGTACCCCGCCCGGTATAGCGTGTGGTGGCTGGGTTTCCGCCCATGGGGCCCAGCCGGGCTCAGCCCGAAGGAGTTACGTGGGTCTGCCCACCAGTGGGCTCACTACGCCCATGCGGTGCTATGTGGATCAGGTGGCGGTCAAAGGCGGAGACCTTGGCGGTCTGATCCCAAGCTTCCTAAACTGGCTTTTGGGATGTGGAATGTCACCTCTCTAGTGGGGAAGGAGCCTGAGCTGGTGCATGAGGTTGAGAGATGCTGGCTAGATATAGTCGGCTTCACCTCAACACACAACTCCGATTCTGGAACCAGTCTCTTGGAGAGGGGCTGGAGCTTGGCCTACTCTGGAGTTTCCCCAGGCAAGAGGAGACGAGCAGGGGTGGGTATCCTTTTATCCCCCCATCTTGCAGCCTTTGTATTGGAGTTTTACCCGGTGGACGAAAGGTTTGTTTCCCTGCGCCTTCGGGTTGGGAAACCGGTCCTGACCATCATTTGTGCCTATGCACCAAATGATGGTTCAGAGTACCCACCATTTTTGGAGTCTCTGACTGGGGTGCTGGAGAGTGCTCCTCTTGGAGACTCCATTGTCCTACTGGGGGACTTCAATGTGCACGTGGGCAACGGCTGTGAAACCTGGAGGGGGGTGATTGGGAGGAATGGCCTGCCTGATCTGAACCCGAGTGGTGTTCAGTTATTGGACTTCTGTGCTGACCACAGTTTGCCCATAACGAACACCATGTTCAAGCATAAGGGTGTCCATATGTGCATCTGGCACAAGGACACCCTAAGTCGCAGGTCAATTATTGATTTTGTTATCGTATCATCAGACCTGCGACCGACTGTCTTGGACACTCGGGTAAAGAGAGGTGCAGAGCTGTCAAGTGATCACCACCTGGTGGTGAGTCGGATCCAATGGCAGAGGAGGATGCCATTCAGACCTGGTAGGCCAAATGTATAGTGAGGGTGTGCTGGGAATGTCTGGTGGAGGCCCCTGTCCGGGAGGTCTTCAACTCCCACCTCCAGAAGAACTTCAACCACATTCTGAGGGAGTCTGGAGACATGGAGTCTGAATGGGACATGTTCTCCACCTCCATTGTTGAAGTGACTGCCCAGAGCTGCGGCCGCAAGGTCATCAGACATCTCATGGTGGCAACCCCCGAACCAAGTGGTGGACACCAGTGGTGAGGGGGTTGCCACCATGAGATGTCTGAGGGGGGCCAGCGTACCTGTGGTGGTTGTGAAAAAAAAGATATTATATTGAGCCCCTGTCTCACATTCTAGTTCAAGTTTAAGTTCAAGTTCAAGTTCAAAGCAATGCGATATAAATCCATTGCTGATGTGCTGGTTCATCTATGTCAGCAAAACATGGGCGCAGCCATACTAGCGGCTACATGGCCTGCCAGGACGCTTCCTGTGACGTAGTGTCGTGGATACCGTGATCTGGATCAATATTGGCTGAGCCTGGAGTGCCCGGATGAGAAGTGGCTTTCGGGATATTCAAATTCAAATTCAAACGTTTATTTCAAACTCAGGGTTCATATAAAATGCAGAACTAAAACGAGTAGAAAATAAATAAATAAATGCTTAAATTCAGCGGGTCGTCTCGTCTGATCTGAGGTCGTAATGGCCGCCAGACGGCCGATGATTCGGCGCTGGGCTCTTCCCTCGCCGCTAAAACTATATACAGAGCAGCAGACACTCGGCGCTCTTGTAACAACAAAAACATACAATGCGATATGGATATCGCAACATGGCGGAATGTAAAGCCTTTGGATGTCTCAATAATAAGCGAAAAAAACAAAGATAAACACTGTAGCGGTTTGATTCAACCCCCACAACACACAGACAGAACACAGAGACAGTCAGCTCGCACTCCTGGGTTTTTTCCGCTGCATGCTGCGTTTACAGCCGTGAGGTTAAATTGTCATCCATGCATTGTGTTCATGCATCCTGTCTGTACTTCTGATATGCAAATGCCCAGATTAACTGCTGTGAATGTCTTTGATCTTTTGTTTGAGTTGAGTATATAAGCTGCACTGTGCTGTAAATCTGTCTCTCAATCTCACTTCTGCAACTACAGCTGCTGGACACAGACATTGTGTCCTCCTTCTCTGAGAGCCGTGGGCTCGCTCTCGGCGCGCTTGCACGGCGCCGGGAGCGGAGCTTGTGACGGCGGTATGATAATAAAACTCTACTTAAAACCTCCAACAACGCTGCCTTATTTTATTATACACCGCACTGGTGACCCGACGCTGAAACGAACACACTGCCAGCGAACGCAACACCCGGCGGTGATTCTCCGACGACAAGCGAACGCAACAGCTCCCTTCTGCTTCAGGGAGATTTCGACGCAGAGTTTCCAGGTGAAACTCTCCGGAGACCACCCACGACCGGGAAAGCCGCAGCAAACTTCATGGTGAGATCTGCACGCCTAGATCGGCACATCCACACTGGACCAGCCGCGCTCGCAGCTCCTCCACATCGAGAGCGCATGTACTTCGTCCTTTCTCCGCGACGGCGACTCCCACGGCCTACGGAGCACACGTGGACCTGAACGCACCATGACCGAGCGAGTGACAGAGCGTCTACTTCCCTGCACCGCTCCAACACACTGAACAGGGATGATTAAGCTCCCTGACCCTGGTTCTCCTCTCCAGCTGGCCCACCCATCACGGAACCCCGGCGCACGCACCGGGGAGTTATGAGGACGGCGCACCACGCACGGGACACATACGGCTTTTCTGACCGCCTTCCTTCTGCTGCACACTGGCCCTTCAGGCTTGCTCGTTCACCTGAGGCACGCAGCTTGCTCACTGGATTTTATGGTCTTAGCCACGGCACACAAGGGGAATTCAGCTGTCTGCGGTTCCCGAGGTTTTAGGGTTACGCCTGAACCTAAAGTCAACACGCCAGTCCCTCGGCTCTCATTACAGCCGCCACGCAGCCTCGTCTTTTCTTCATGGCCGCTATTAATCCTTGCAGGACTTAATCGTGGGAGGAGCCAGTGACAAATTTTTCTTCTTCTGATCTCTGCATGTTCAGATGGGACATCGCGGAGCAGCAAACACTTTTGGCGCGACTCGAACGATTTTCCCGCACCCGGTCAGCATGTACTACCCCCCCCCCCCCCTCCTCCTGCACAGAGCTTTTCCCTGCTCGCTGCCCAGACTGCAACATCGAGGTCACGGTCCCCTACCGTTCCCTCTGGGGGGGGGGGGAGCAGTGTAGCGGTTTGATTCAACCCCCACAACACACAGACAGAACACAGAGACAGTCAGCTCGCACTCCTGGGTTTTTTCCGCTGCATGCTGCGTTTACAGCCGTGAGGTTAAATTGTCATCCATGCATTGTGCTCATGCATCCTGTCTGTACCTCTGATATGCAAATGCCCAGATTAACTGCTGTGAATGTCTTTGATCTATTGTTTGAGTTGAGTATATAAGCTGCACTGTGCTGTAAATCTGTCTCTCAATCTCACTTCTGCAACTACAGCTGCTGGACACAGACATTGTGTCCTCCTTCTCTGAGAGCCGTGGGCTCGCTCTCGGCGCGCTTGCACAGCGCCGGGAGCGGAGCTTGTGACGGCGGTATGATAATAAAACTCTACTTAAAACCTCCAACAACGCTGCCTTATTTTATCATTCGCTGCAACACTTCTTTTGTGTACCCAAACCCAGCTCACCTTGTCGGAAGATCGTAGCGGAAAAGTGGTTGCGCAATCTCGGAACAGGGCACAGACGTTTCCTTTCAGACGAAATTGCGCTGTGTGTGAGGACCACTTCGTCACTTTCACCCTCAGAAGACCTTTCTGGCTCAAACCTGTAGCCATGTTGGACGAATTCTTCCTCAGAGTCTGACAATTCAGCCATAATAGAATAAAAACACTCACAAAAGCACCCTAGTCACTCATACAGGCGGAGTATTGACTTTTCAGTACCAACGTAGTGACGTCACATCCGCATGTGTCATGGCTGAGCGCATAGTTTTCATTGGCTGGCCATGCCTGCGGTCGTATTTGCATATTTCTCTGGTGGTATATTGCTGGCAATAATTATTTAACCAAATAATGAATACTTTGCCTAATGTTTTCAAGTTGAATGCGTTTAGACGACCATCACAGGTCCACTTTAAGCTGAAGGAGGAGTCCTATCAAGCTTGGTTGGCTTGTGGGACTCCCAAAGTAGCTGAGGTGTACCGGCAGGCCAAGCAGAGTGCAACTCGGGTGGTTGCTGAAGCAAAAACAAGGGTATGGGAGGAGTTCAGTGAGGCCATGGAACAAGACTTTTGGTCGGCCTCGAAGAGATTCTGGCAAACTGTCTGGCGGCTCAGGAGGGGAAGCTCCCTGTCCACAATGTGTGTGGTGTGGAGGATGGGGCACTGCTGACTTCGACTGGGGATATTGTCGGGCAGTGGAAGGAATGCTTCGAAGATCTCCTCAATCCCACTGACATGCCTTCCACAGAGGAAGCAGGGCTTGTGGACGAGGGGGACGGTTCGCCTATCACAGGGGCTGAGGTTGCTAAGGTGGTTAAAAATCTCTTTGGCGGCCGGGCCCCGGGGGTGGATGAGATTTGCCCTGAGTACCTCAAGGCCCTGGATGTTGTAAGGCTGTCATGGTTGACACGCCTCTGCAACATTGCGTGGAGGTCGGGGGCAGTGCCTTTGGCATGGCAAGCCAGGGTGGTGGTTCCTCTATTCAGAAAAGGGGACCGGAGGGTGTGCTCCAACTTTAGAGGGATCACACTCCTCAGCCTCTCTGGAAGGTCTATGCCAAGGTACTGGAGAGGAGAGTCCGGCCGTTGGTCAAACCTTGAATTCAGGAGGAGCAATGTGGTTTTCGTCCTGGCCGTGGCACATCGGACTAGCTCTTTACACTCTTGAGAATCATCGAGGGTTCTTGGGTGTTTGTCCAACCAGTTTACATGTGTTTTGTGGACTTGGAGAAGGCATTTGACTGCGTCCCTTGTGGTTTTTTGTGGGGGGTGCTTCAGGAGTATGGTTTATCGGGCTTGTTGTTATGAGCTATTCGGTCTCTGTACGACTGTTGTGAGAGTTTGGTTCATATTGCCAACACTAGGTCGGACTCATTCCCAGTGAGAGTTGGACTCAGCCAGGGTTGCCCTTTGTCACCGATCCTGTTCAAAATTTTTATGGACAGGATTTATAGGTGCAGCCAGGGAACGGAGGGTGTCATGCTTGGTGACCACAGGATCTCATCTCTGTTGTTTGCAGATGATGTTGTCCTGTTGGCTTCATCCAGCAATGACCTACAGCTCTTGCTGGGACGGTTTGCCGCTGAGTGTGAAGCGGCTGGGATGAAAATCAGCACCTCCAAGTCCGAGTCCATGGTCCTCAGCCGGAAAAAGGTGGATTGTCCTCTCAGGGTTGGGGACAAGCTCCTACCCCAAGTGGAGGAGTTTAAGTATCTTGGGGTCTTGTTCACGAGTGAGGGGAGAATGGAGTGAGAGATTGACAGACGGATCGGAGCAGCATCTGCAGTGATGTGGACATTGTACCGGTCTGTTGTGGTGAAGAGGGAGCTGAGCTCTAAGGCAAAGCTGTCGAGTTACCAGTCAATCTATGTTCCTACCCTCGCCTATGGTCATGAGCTTTGGGTAATGACCGAAAGAACAAGATTGCAGCTGAAATGAGCTTTCTTCATAGGATTGCTGGTCTCACCTAACCAAAACAAACCAAAAAGACAGAAACACCCACAGCATAATAGAAAAAGGAATTACAGAGGGAAAGAAAAATTGATTAGATAACTTTATATACATCACAGATGAATAGATGATGGCCCGTTTAGATACAGTACATGGATCGTACTAGCTTTACAATGCAGGACTATCGGGCGCAGGGTGAAATATGAGGTACCAATTAGACTGTAAGGTGCAGTATGGCAGCATTGTTATGATCAAAATTCAACATTAGAGTGAGTTATTGAACAGTGAAATGGCATGTGGCAGGAGAGATTTGTTCGTGACTGTTCACCAGTGGAGCTGTAGCAGTCTGCTGGAGAAAGTGCGCCGCTGTCTGTCCAGTGTGTGGTGGAGGGGGTGATCAGGATTGTTCCTGATGGATAACCGTTTGTTCAGTGTCCTCCTCTCCACCACATTCTCAAAAGTCTCCAGCCTGAGACCAATCACAGAGTCAACCTTCCTGATAATCTTGTCAAGTCTGTTGGTGTCGCTGGCTCTGATACTGCTACCCCAACAGACAGCAGCAAAGAAGATGGTGCTGGCAACGGTGGTCTGGTGGAAAAGCTCCAACATCTTGTTGCACACATTGAAGGATCTCGGCTTCCTCACAAAGTAGAGTCTGCTCATCCCCTCTTTGTATGCAGCATCAGAGTTAGATTTCCAGTCCAGTCCATTGCTGATCGTGACACCCAGGTATTTGTAGTCCTCCACTACATCCACATCCTCCCCCTAATCCGCAATGGCTGTGAAGGCGTCCTCTTCTTCCTGAAGTCAATCACCATCTCAATCCAAAGACATGCATGTTAGGTTAATTGGTTGTTCTAAATTGTCCCTAGGTATTTGTTTCCTATAGGCCCTTAGAATAGAGGGTTAGTATTAGTGAAAGCGCTTTGAGTGGTCTTTGTGACTAGAAAAGCGCTATATAAGTGCAGGTTAGTTAGTTAGTTAGTTAGTCTTGCTGACATTCAGCCTCAGATGATTCTGCTTAGTCCACTCCACAAATCTGTCTACTAGTGCCCTGTTCTCCCCCTCCTCTCCTCCTCTTATACACCCAACAAAAGCCAAGTCATCAGAGATTTTCTGCACATGGCACGACTCGGTGTTGCACTGAAATTTGGTAGTGTATAAGGTGAAGAGAAAAGGAGAAAGCACAGTCCCCTGTGGATCTCCCTTATCATTAACTACCACATCAGACAAGACACTGCCCAGCCGGACAAATTGTGGTCTGCCTGTCAGGTAGTCAGTAATCCAGGAAATCACAGAGCTGTCGACCCCCATCTCCCGCAGCTTCTCACCCAGCAGCAGTGGCTAAATGGTATTAAAGGCACTGGAAAAATCAAAGAACGTGATTCTCACAGTGTCTCCTTTGCCATCCAGGTGCAAATGGGCTCATTGAAGCAGGTAGATGACAGCGTCTTCAACTCCTACTGTAAATGGGGCTGATATGCAAACTGCAGATGGTCCTGCGGCCTCAGGTGGGCTAAGACCAGTCTCTCTAGGACCTTCATCACGTGAGATGTGAGGGCAACTGGTAGATAGTCATTCAGGTGCGATGGCGACAACTTCTTGGTGACACGAACCAGGCAGGACGTCTTCCACAGCATCAGTACTCTCTCCAGACTCAGGCTCAGGTTGTACTGGTGTTTCAGTACAGGAGATAGCTGATTGGCACAGTTCCTCAGGATCCTTAGGATTAATATGCTTGTCTATAAGTTTCTAATTTCCTGAGACAGCTCTCTCCTTAGCTTTTTGTGGTCTATGTTGACTATGATATCAAACAGCACAGTGACTTCTTTTCATCTTTATACATGCAAACTGACTGATTACAAGTTTGAAGACACCTGTGATGCTAATTACAGGACACACTTTAATTTAACATGTCCCTATGGTCAAACTATTTTCAGTCTTTTCTAGGGGTAACATCATTTTTGTCCAGGCTAATTTTATTAGTTTTTTTTTTTTTTTTTTAAAGATTCTGTTAAACCAAAATTCAAAAGCAATGTCTCTTTTTGATTGGTCAGTTTTCAGAATTTGTTTTTTATTATTTATTAGTACTTTTGTCATTTTCAAGTTATTTCAGTGACCACTGTGGGATTTTCTTTCTTTAATGTAAGTTTACCAACAAATTTGTTCATGTCTGTATGCCTGTCTGTGTGATGATCTGGCGAGTGTGCTCCCCCTCCCCTCCTGTTCCTATCATCTCGGCTTCGGAGGATCAGATACACCTGGGTGATTACACACCTGCTACGTCCTGATGACCCAACGTATTTATGAGCCAGCATGTGGAGTACCCATCGCTGAATCGTTAGGTTTGCTACCACGTAACGTCTAAGTGCTGAATCTTGTAATCTCGAGGTTGATCTGTGTTTTCACCCCGTTGTCCTCTGTCTCTCAGGTTTGCTGCCACCCGCCGGTGTGTGCGCCGGAGCTGATCACGCTCGTCTGACCAAGAAGACGCCAGACGTCCACCCAGGTCACCATCTTCCCCCTGTTCCCCTGGTCCACGCTGGAGTTCCCTACCGGACTCCTCTGCTCACAGAGTAAGAGTGCTCTCCCATTATTATTCTCCCCTTCGCGAGATTCTGTCCCTAATAATCTATCTGCTCTTTCCCATAGGCTATGTGCACTCCAGCGGGCACCAGTTTTGTGTCATTTAAGTGTGCGTTTTTGTGTTGCGCTTTTCCTCAGTTGTGCTGCTTTATTTAGAGTTGTGTGTTAGTTTTATCTTTTTCAATAAACTGGTGAACTTTTACAACTGAGTCTGAGTGTTCGTTCTGGCAGCTCTGCGTTTGAGCCTCACCTATATGCTTCTGTTAGGTAACATCATTAGAAAGCACTGTATACATTTTCATTGTTATGTAGATGACACACAATTATACTTGTCAATGAAGCCAGATGATTGTAATCAATTAGCCAAGTTAGACGCCTGTCTTAAGGAAATCAAAGCTTGGATGACTTGTAATTTTCTGCTATTAAACCCAGATAAGACTGAAGTCATTCTAGTTGGTCCAAAAAAACTTAGAAATACCTTTCCAAATCAAACTCTTAGTTTGGATGTGGTTACTCTTCCTCTGAATAGTTCTGTGAGGAACCTGGGAGTTATTTTTGATCAAGATCTGTTTTTTAATTCACATATTAAATTTGTTTCTAAGACTGCCTTCTATCATCTGCGTAATATTGCCAAGATTAGGAGCATCTTGTCTCTGAGTGATGCTGAGAAACTGATCCACGCTTTTGTTAGCTCTAGATTATATTATTGTAACTCTTTATTATCAGGTTGTCCTAAAATATCTCTAAAAAGTCTTCAGTTGATCCAAAATGCTGCTGCAAGAGTTTTAACAGGTACTAGAAAGAGAGATTATATCTCTCTGGTTCCGGCCTCCCTTCATTGGCTTCTCATTGATATTGATATTGAATATAGTTAGCCAGCTGATGGGGATTCAATAGGGAGACCGGTTAGGAGCTGATTTCTCTGTTGAGTTCCGGGTCATTGCGGCGGACTCTGGATGGAATGACGTTGCCCTTCTCAGCGCCTTCCTCTGGGGCTTGAATTCATATCTCTGTGATGAGCTGGCTATCCGTGCGTCCCCCTTCTCTTTGGATGAGATTGTAGCGCAGGCTGTGGCCCTCGACAACCGGTTTAGGGAGCAAGCGAGAGAGCAGAAACCCACTGCCTGTCTGTTCGCTCCCCAGCTGGCTGCTCCTCCTTCTGGCGCAGCTCCGCCGGCCTCCTCCGAGCCAATGGCCCTCAGTAGATCCCGTCTGACTCTGAAGGAGCGTTGGCATCGAGAGAGGGCGGGGGCATGTATGTATTGCGGGGTTCCAGGCCACGCAGTCTCAAAATGCCCTATGAGACCCAAAAGATCGGGCCCGTCAATTGTCGTGAGGGGTTTGGCGGGAGGGTCCTCACAGAATCCTCCCAACCGTTTTGAACACCCAGCCCTCATTCAGTTACCGGAGGCCGAGTTCAAAACCTCCGAGCTGGTTGATTCTGGGGCGGAGCAAAATTTCATTCAACAGGCCGTTGTGCATAAATTGCAGATGTCTACCAGGAATTTCCCAACACCCTTGACTGTCTCGGTGGTCTCAGGCAGCAGCATCGTGGCAGTTGCTGAACAGACTGAGCCCATCTCGGTCATTCTGTCCGGTAATCACAACGAGACTATTCAGTTTTATGTCCTGACTCAATTGACCACCACTATGATTCTGGGGTATCCGTGGCTCCGTATTCAAAATCCAATCATAAATTGGAGTCAGGGCTCCATTTTGTCCTGGAGCCCTTTCTGCCTCTCTTCATGTCTCCGATCGGCCGCATGCTCGCCCTTGCTCCCGATCTCCTCCCCTCCAGCTGAGCCGGCGGATCTCAGCTCCATGCCCGAGGTCTATCATGACTTAGGGGAGGTCTTTAGCCAGTCCAGGGCCCTATCTTTACCACCTCACCGGGCCTACGACTGCACTATTGACCCCCTTCCAGGCACGTGGCTGCCACCCAGCTGGCTCTACAGTTTATCTGGGCTGGAGAGGGAGGCGATGGAGACCTACATTAAAGACTCCCTCAGCAGCATTATTCGTCCATTGTCCACCCCTCTCGACGCTGGGTTCTTTTTTGTATGGAAGAAGGATGGGTCTCTGCGGCCGTGTATTGATTACTGTGAGCTTAACGCTATTACCCGTAAGGATAAGTATCCACTGCCTCTCATTAACTCAGCATTTGAGCTACTCCAGTGGGTGTGTTTTTTCACCAGGCTTGACCTCCGTAATGCGTACCACTTGGTCTGCATTCATGAGGAAGATGAGTGGAAGACGGCATTTAAAATACCACTGGGCCATTTTGAGTATTTGGTCATGCCATTCGGGCTGACCAACGCCCCTGCCATTGTCCAGCAGTTAATCAATGACGTCTTGCGAGATATGGTGAACCAGTTTGTCTTTGTGTATTTGAATGATATTCTGATTTTTTCCCGCACGCTGGAGGAGCACATAGTCCATGTTCGGTCCATCCTGCAGCGGCTGCTGGAGAATCACGTTTTTGTAAAAGCGGAGAAGTGTGAATTTTCCACTCGCTGTACTTCATTCCTGGGGTTCATCATCACCGAGGGCATGGTAAAGGCCAATCCGGCGAAAATTAAGGCGGTAGCAGACTGGCCTAACCCCCCAGTCCAGGAAGGACCTCAAACGCTTCCTGGGCTTTGCCAAATTATACCGCCGATTTATCCGTGATTACAGTAAGGTGGCGCAACCGCTTATGCAGTTAATGTCAGCCAAAAGCCCGTTCAAGTGGCCTGAGGCCGCTGAATGAGCATTTGTGACCCTGAAAGGCCTGTTAACCAATGCACGATTCCTGGCGCAGGTGGATCCTGCAGCGCAGTTCGTGGTCGAGGTGAATGCTTCTGATTCAGGGGTGGGCGCTGTCCTTTCCCAGCACTCCTCCAACCATCAGCTCCATCGGTGCACATATTTCTCCTGGCGGCTAACGCCAGCCGAGAGGAATTATGATGTTGGGGACCGCAAACTCTTGGCCATTAAGCTGGCATGGGAAGAGTGGAGACACTGGCTGGAGGGAGCTAGCCAACCGGTCATTGTGTGGACCGATCATAAAAATTTAGAATACTTTCGGCCGGGTGGTTGAATTCACGGCAGGCTCGGTGGGCCCTGTTCTTAATAGGTTCAATCTCTCCGTCTCATACTGACCAGGGTCCCATAATGCCAAAGCTAACACTCTCTTATGCCAGTTTTCTCCCAGCTCCTCCTCCTCCACCTCCTCCTCCGCAGCTGCTGTGTCTCTCCCGGAGACTATTCTCCCCTCCTTCTCCTTTCTCGGGACACTCTCGTGGAAGATTGAGCAGAGGGCCCGACAGGCTCTGTCATTGGAACCCATCCCGGAGGGAGGCCCACCTGACCTGCTGTATGTCCCCTCGGCACTACGCGGAGAGATGATTAAGTGGGGGCATACTAGCTTCTTCGCTTTCCATCCCGGCATCTCCCAGACTATAGAGCTGCTCAGGAGAGCGTTTTGGTGGCCCGCACTCGGGAGGGATGTGCAGGAGTTCGTCAAGGCCTGTCACATTTGCGCCATGAACAAATCGGACTCTTCTCCATCAGCTGGCCTCCTCCATCCCCTCCCGGTGCCGAGTTGTCCGTGGTGACATATTGCTTCGGACTTCGTGACGAGCCTCCCTCCATCACAAGGCAACACGGTGATCCTCATCATCGTCGACCGGTTCTCCAAGGCCATTCATCTGGTCCCTCTTCGCAAACTACCATCTGCCACGGAGACGGCCGACCTGGTGACCTGGTGACGCAGCATGTCATCTGGCTGCATGGAATCCCAGTGGACATCTTCTCGGACCAGGGGCCACAATTTACATCCCAGGTGTGGAGGGCGTTCTGCCAATTTTTGGGTGCCTCTGCCAGCCTGATATCAGGATGCCATCCGCAGAGTAATGGTCAGGCCGAACATGCTAATCAGTCTCTGGAGACAACCCTAAGGTGCGTAGCATCCAGGAATCCCTCTACCTGGAGTTCCCACCTGACCAGGGTGGAGTACTCACACAACTCAGCTGTCTCCTCCTCCACTGGGTTCACACCATTCGAGGCCTCGATGGGCTACACACCACCTCTGTTGCTCATGGCAGAGAGGGGCCTCGCTGTCCCATCCGTGGAGGCCCACGCACGCCGGTATCGCCATCTGTGAAGGGCCACAAGAGCCGCCCTCCTCCTCTCTGCGGAGCACAACCAACAGTATGCCAACTGCAGACATGTGCCGGCGCTGAAATACACGGTGGGACAGAAGGTTTGGCTGGCCACCAAAGAGATCCTACTCAAGACAGTGTCGCGGAAGCCCTCTCCCCCGCTGTCTGTGCCCGTTTACCATCAAGCGGTTGATCAACGACATTACTGTTTGGTTGGACCTGCCACCTTCAGTGACGATCCAGCCGACATTCCACGTCTCCTGCATCAAGCCCCTCTCTGCCAGTCCTCTCTGCTCTCCTCCGGGTCCCCCGAGCCCCCCCCCCCCCGAGTTATTGACGGCCAGACCTCATATATGGTGGAAAGGATTCTGGACATCCTTCGAAGGGGTCGGGGGTGCCAGTATCTCGTGGACTGGAAAGGGTACGGTCCGGGGGACAGGTCTTGGATTCCGGGGTCCTACGTCCTGGACAAATGGATGGTGTGGGCATCCCACCGGACCCATCCCCACAAGCCCAGTAGGATGCCAGGAGGCGCCCCTTGAGGAGGGGCACTGTGATGATCTGGCAAGCGTGCTCCCTCTCCCCTACTGTTCCTGTTGCCTCGGCTCCGGAGGATGAGACACACCTGCATGATTACACACCTGCTGCGTCCTAATGACCCAGTGTATTTAAGAGCCAGTGTGTGGAGTACCCATTGCTGGATCGTTAAGTTTACTACCATGTAACATCTAAGCGCTGAATCTTGTAATCTCGAGGATGACCTGTGTTTTCACCCTGTTGTCCTCTGTCTCTCAGGTTTGCTGCTACCTGCCAGTGTGTGCTCCGGAGCTGGTCACGCTTGCCTGACCAAGAAGACGCCGGACGCCCACCCAATAAGCATCTTACCCCTGTTCCCCTGGTCCATGCAGGAGTTCCCTGCCAGACTCCTCTGCTCACAGAGCAAGAGTGCTGTCCCATTATTATTCTCCCCTTTGGGAGATTCTGTGCCTAATAATCTCTATCTGCTCTTTCCCGTAGGCTACGTGCACTCCAGCGGGCACCGGGTTTGTGTCATTTAAGTGTACGTTTTTGTGTTGTGCTTTTCCTCAGTTGTGCTGCTTTATTTAGAGTTGTGTGTTAGTTTTATCTTTTTCAATAAACTGGTGAACTTTTACAACTGAGTCTGAGTGTTCGTTCTGGCAGCTCTGTGTGTGAGCCTCACCCACACTGAATCATGACAATCTGCTCTTTCAGGTAAAGATGTCAGGCTTTTGCTGAGATTGCATTTTCTCTTTCTTTGCCCCCCCCCCCCCCCATATACTTAATAAAGTATTATAGTTATTATACAACAAGAGAAGCCTATAAGTACTATTCATATACAGCGGGGAAAACAAGTATTGAACACATCAACATTTTTCTCATTAAATATATTTCTGATGGAGCCATTGATCTGAAATTTTCACCAGATATCAGTAACAACCCAAGTAACCCATTCATGCAAAGAAATCAAGGCAACTGCATTCACAAAACAAGTTATATTTAATAAAATTGAATGACACTGGGAATAAGTATTGAACATGCTTAATATTTAGTAGAAGAGCCTTTGTTGGTAATAACAGCTTCCAGATGCCTCTTGTATTGAGAAACTAGCTGCAGGCATTGCTCAGGAGTGATTTTAGCCCATTCTTCCACACAAACTGTCTTCAAATCTTGAAGGTTCTGTGGGTGTCTTCTATGAACTCTGATCTTCAGTTTGTTCCATAGATTTTCAGTTGGATTCAGGTCAGATGACAGACTGGGCCATTCTAGCAGCTTTATTTTCCTTCTCTGGAGCCAGTTGAGAGTTTCAATAGAGTCTTTTGAGGGGAGTGGGCACAGAGCCCATGTGAGGGCATTACTTATTGTTTTCTTTGAAACAGCAGTACCTGCTAACTCCAGGTGTTTCTCGAACTCTCCACGAGTGTTCTTTGACTCTTGGATAACTCTTCTGATAATTCTTTTGACTCCTCTGTCAGAAATGTTACGAGGAACTCCTGGTCTTGGCCAGTCTATGGTAAAATGATGTTTGTTCCACTTCTGAATGATGGCTCCAACAGTGCTCACTGGAACATTCAACAGTTTAGAAATGCGCATGTAATCGATGCCATCATTATGTTTTGCAACAATAAGGTTGTGAAGATCTAGACTCTAGACCAGGGGTCTCAAACTCAACTTACCTGGAGGCCGCTGGAGGTAGAGTCTGGGTGAGGCTGGGCCGCATCAAGTATTCCACGAAAAAAAAAAGGGTTTCAAGTATTCCAAAAAAAAAGTACAATCGATCCAATCTTTTCAAGCTTTGATAATAACAGTTCAGAACATGAACGTTTCTTCAGAACATAGGCTTTTCTTATCTACTCCTTGCTACCAGAGACCTGCCAGCGCTTCCTCTTACACAGCTGAGCCACATTTGGCTTGAGGGAGGAAGCTGTTGAGACCCTCAGTATGGCTTGAAGATGCTCATCAGAAAGTTTGGACCTGTACTTTGACTTATGAAAGTTCATGGTGGAGAAGAGCTTTTCACACAGATATGTGCTCCCAAAAAGGCACATGGTCCGCTTGAACATCCTGGAAAGCTCAGGGAAGGTGGGGGGCAATTCTCTCAAAAATTGTCCAAGCTTGTCTGCTTTTCCACTCACCTCCTTGAACTTGGCTTTGAGTTCAGAATTGCACTGAAGGTCAATTAGCTCCATTTGAAGCACAGGAGGGGCATCTTGCACATCGAAGGAGAAGGGGTCAGAAAAAATTTGAAAATTGGCTCTGTGTGTCTTGAAGTCTGTAAACCTGTGATCAAATTCCTCCTGTAGCTTTACAATGGCATCAGCATACTTCTCACCACTGAGTGGTGCACCCGCATCCATGAGTGTCATGCATGCTGGGAAATGGCAGAGGTTTGTTTGAGAGAGTTGGGCTTTCCATAACACAAGTTTTGTGGCGAATGCTCTGACCTTGTCATAGGCAGCACTGACAAGCTGCCCCTGGCCTTGTAAATTCTTGTTCAGTACATTCAGCTCCTGTGTGATGTCAACAAGAAAAGCTAAGTCCATGAGCCATTTGGGATCACTTAGCACAGGAACAGCCATTCCATCCTTCTCCATGAAGGCTTTCACTTCTGCTCTCAACTCAAAAAACCTCTTCAAGACGTTTCCCCTGCTGAGCCAACGTACCTCAGTGAAGTAGAGCACATCCTCATATGCTGACTCTATTTCCTCCAAAAAGATGCGGAACTGCCGGTGCTTTAAGCCCCTGGATCTGATATGGTTGATGCATTTCACAACGACAGACATCACATTGTCAAACCAAGCATTTGCTGCAAAGGGCCTGCTGATGGATAATGCAGTGCAGAGCAATGGCCTCCTCCACACCCTCCTCTTTCAGTTTTCTTTGAACAAGTGCCACCAGTCCATTTCTCCTCCCTGTCATTGATGGCGCTCTGTCGGTTGTTATTCCACCAAACCTCTTCCATGGTAAACCGGCATCCACAATGGCATCACACAGCTGGTGGAATATCTCCTGAGCGGTGGTCTGGCCATGCATTGGAATCACTTTGAGTAGCTCCTCCATCACTTCAAAATTGTCATCAACACCACAGACATATACTGCGAGCTGCACAGTATCAGTGTTGTCCGTGCTCTCATCAAGAGCCACTGAGCATGCACTGAAATGTTTGGCTTTCTCACGCATTTGTTCGTATATATTATCTGACAGGTCAGAAATGCGTTCTGCCACTGTGTTGGCTGAAAGGCTGATGTTGCAAAACTGACCCTTCTTTTCTGGACAGACTATACTTGCAGCCTGTAACATGCACTTTTTGATTAACTCGCCGTCTGTGAATGGCTTTCCTGCCTTAGCAATCATCTCACTCACCACGTAGTTAGCTTCGACTGCCGCATCACTCTGTTTGCTTGCTTTTTTGAAAAAATCTTGTTGCCACAGTAGACAAGTTTTAAGATTGGCGACCCGGTCAACTTTCTCATCTCCCTGGTATTTTGCATTCTCCTCAGCATGTCTAGTTGAGTAGTATCGTCTGATGTTGTATTCCTTGTGCACCGCAACTTTCTCTGTGCATATAAGACAGGTCGGGGTGCCCCTGTGCTCAACAAAAAAAATAATCCGTCTCCCACTTTTCCTGAAATTGTCTGTGCTCATCGCCAACTTTTCTCTTCACGGCACGTTTTGAGAAAGACATGATTGGGGCTGGGTGACAAAAAAGTATTACAGGATATATTTTCCTTCCACTATGTGTCACTCCGGAATCACATTTCAACCAAGTGACGTTGCGTTGTCAACAAACACCACCGGAAGCTGTTACGAGTCTGAGCTAAGGTATCCCATAAGTGACAAAAAATACATAAAACGCCCAGGGCAACGGCTCGTGCAACGGCTCGGCAAAAAGGTGCTTGTGAAAAACGTTGTGAAAAAAGAAAAACGTGCAGGCCGCACTAACTCTAAACTTTGATGTCAAGTAGGGGGCCACAAATGGGCTGCGAGTTTGAGACCTCTGCTCTAGACCTTCACAACCTTATTATTGTGAAGGTCTAGAGCTAGAGTCTCTAGACTCTAGAGAGAGCTCTTTGCTTCTACCCATCATGAGTTCTTTGTGGTGTGACAATCTGATGTTTACAGACCTTTTCAAAGGCTATCAGTCAGGACTTAACCAGCTGAAATTAATTTGCAATGATGGGGGATGAGATGGCTTCCTAAATTCTGATGGATTTCAGCTGGTTTCTTGGCTTTCTGTGCCTTTTTGAAAATCTCAGGTCAGCTGCTCCATCAGAAATATGTTTACCAAGAAAAATGTTGACATTTTCAATACTTATTTTCCCCGCTGTACAATATACAGTACGTATATCATAATGAGCTGAGCTCCTTTTGGCAAAGTAAATGTGTTTGGCATAAGAAGGCAAACAGCTATCTGTTCTGCTTGCCAAGCTGCTGGACAGGAAAGGTAACTTAAAAAGAAAAAAACAGATTTTCATCATCTGACCATCATTCATCAGAAAAGTTGGTGAATCCTTAAATCGTTCATTATTGGCATTTGCTAGTCTGTGGGATACTACCCTTACTGTTTCTGAACAGTACAAATTCTCAAGGTGTTCCATTTATCTAGAAAGTCAGCTGTTAGCTGAATTATTGGCTGAATGTTTCCATTCATCATTTGTAATCACAAAGAGCCTGAAAATTTTGGAAGAATCCCTCCAATAGAGATCCACAACAAAGGACCAATCCAATATCATGGCTACAGTCATGTAAAAAAAATTAGGACACCCTGTATCACCCTGTGTGTTCAACATATTTGAACATATGGATATTTAATATCAATGTTGAAAATACTGGGAAATTCATATAAAACAACTAAACAATTAAAAATGAATTAAAGACTTTTCTTTTCAAATTTTCTGTAAAATGTAATTCTAAGCAAATAATGAGGAATAAATTAGGACACCCTCCATTTATTTTAGGACACCCCCACATTGATTCCCATTTAAAATGGCTAAAATAAATGTTAAAAAAAATACAAATAAAAACAAAAACAAGGTTAGACATAGATATGTGAACATTTATTAATAAAGAACTGAATATTTAATGGGGTGTCCTAATTTTTTCACATGACTGTATGTACCATTTTACATTTTCAGCTGAAATCATACTGTTATATATGATAATTGACACATTACAGTATTGTGAAGTGCAGTGTGGTGACATGCACTTGCCGTCCAGTCACCGGCAGGGGGCATCCATGTTACGGCCTCTTTGCCGGACGCCCATGCTGGTGCCTGCTGTGTGTAGCTGCTGTATATAGTTCTCTAATAAAGCTGTGTTCACCAAGTCCATTGTGCTTCATCCTTCACCCAGGTATTTTCCATACATAACATTTGGCGATGGAGGATTAACTCATGGCGGCGTGCATTACACCACTTCGTCCCTTCCTTGAGCTCCCGGGCAAACCACTGGTTTCATGGCCGCATTGGCTGGAGGCCTATCAAACGTATATTATGGCGCTGGACCTTGGGAAGCTCAATAAGGAGAGAGCGCAGGCGCTTCTCGTCCACAACCTGGGTACTGAGGGCCGGAAGGTCCTATGGATGGTCGGCATGGTGGACTCGTATGAGGAAGTTGTAGCTAGCTAAACGTTTCTTCACCCCAGGCAACGTGACTGTTTTGAGAATTCATTTTTGCCTGGGACGCCAGCGAGTAGGTGAGAATATCCGCCGGTATGTCATTGACTTGAAGCAGTTAGCCAGCGAGTGTCGTTTTGGGCTGCTTGAAGACGAGATGGTGCATGACGAACTAGCAGAGCACACGTGCAATGCTGGGCTGTGTGCTAGGCTTTTAGTGGCGCCTAGTGACTTAACATTAGCTAAAGCAGTGCAGCTAGCTCTCTGGTTGGAAGCCGTTGATAAGCTAGCTATGGAGCTAAATTGGCACTAGTCACAGAAGCCACGGGAGCCGCCCGCTTCAGCTAATGTTACGGACTCTGATAGCAAGGATAGCTCAGATGAAGATTTTTGGGAAATCAATGCTGCCAGCCATAGGTCTGGCCCAGGAAACTCCCATTGCAGGGGTTGTGGGTCCACGACGCACCGCCATAAAGCGAAGAATTGCCCAGCAAGAGGAAAATGTTGGAGTATATGTGGACGCTTGAATCATTACGCCAGGGTGTGCCATTTGTCTTACCCGGGGAACCCAAGGGAGAAATCACCGCACTCACCCACGACGGACACTGGGAGCGAACAGTACGAAGAGCTAACGGACCCCTTCGCTTTCAAGTCGACCAGTTTTTGCCCAGGGTTGGTACCCATGGCGACGAGCAACACTGTGCTAGCCCCAGATGCCTCCGGTACTTGGCCACAGTTGGGTGGGGGGTCTGCAGCTACAACGGTGAACACTACAATGTTTATAGAAGAGGACGGGGCCAGACCGACGAGCATGGAGTTACCGCATGCTCAGAAGCAGCACATCGGGCCAAGTAAAATTCCACTCTGGGTTATGGACTTGGTTCAGGTTCGGGGTGAAGGACGTCCACAGCGAAGATGGGCCAAATGACAGCCAGCAAAACATTAAGCACATCTGCAGATAGTGGTGAAGTTGGGAGCGGCGCGTTTCCGGTTGTCCGACGGCTCGATGAGGCATGCCAACCAGCTGCAGCGTGTCTGGGAGGACGCTCCCGGTGATGAGGCTAGACGGGGGTCGTGATGGCGGTGTGGGATCCGGGCTCCATCATCCAGAAGATCGGCCATCGCTCCTGGGGCCTGCCGTCTCCAGGGTCATGCTTGCTGAGGGGCTGCCCTGGACCCCCACATGCAAATTCCAACCTTTCCACCCAAATGACTGTGTGGTAGCACTATGTTTATAGTTTTGTGTGTTTTATGTGCATGAATGTTATAGGGTTATTTTATGTGTTTATTTTAGTTTAGGAGCATGGCGAGTGATTTTAGTTTAATAATGGACTTTTTCTTTAGGTATGGGTGGCAGAATAATCCATCGTGGGGGCTGTATGGTCATCCACCCGTCAGCCCTATTTTAGGTTGTTTTGAGTGAGTGTGTTAGGCCAATTTAGTACATTAGTTTACGCTATTTTAGTGCGCGATTCGGGTCCCAAATTTGGGGAGGTTTCAACTGTGTGTATGGTTTTGGACATTTCTAAAGGGGAGGAGAAGTGGTGTATATTACAATCGGTACATTACTGTGAAGTGCAGTGTGGTGAGGTGCGCTTCCCATCACATCACTGCACCGCCCTATTTAAGGCAGGGGGTAATCCATGTTACGGCCTCTTTGCTAGATGCCCATGCTGGTTCCTGCAGTGTGTAACTGCTGTATATAGTTGTCTAATAAAGCTGTGTTTACCAAGTCCATCATGCAGCCTCATCCTTCACCCAGGTATTGTCCATACATAGCATATACCTTTATTGTTCTTGATTTATACTGTGCTAACCAGTTATTTAAAAAGAAAGAAAGACAGAACGACATAAAAAACAACATTAATGTTCAGAGAAAATTTGATCCATCCACACTGAATTAAAATTCTGCACATAACTTTTGGGAACACTGGCTTTAGGGGCACCTTGTGATCACTAAATTAACTGCATTAATTTCATTCATTTGAGAGGGCTCCAATGCAGCCAGCAGAACAGTTTTTAATTGAATGAACTGTTGCGATTGGATGTCCATGTTGTAACTGTTGTGATGGAAAACATCCCCCTCTACCGCCTTCCAAATACTAACCTTTACCTCCATAACCCTAACAATGCCTAGCCCCACCCACATCTAACCTCGCCCTGTTTTGCAGGTTATAGTAAATGACACAGTATGTGTTCATTTCATTAAGGATGGCCGGTCAAATTTGTATTTGAGAAGGTCTCTGACCTGCAGTCTTTTTGTTAAGGAAATTGATATGTAAGAATCTATGCTTTATTATTATTATTATTGTATTTTCATAATCTTTTCATCATCATATCTTTTACTGGTTTGGGGTTGTATTATTTAAGTAAAAAACATTTCCTCAGCACCCATGATCTCTATAAACTGCAAACAAGCAGATATTTGATACTTTTTTGGACTCAACTTCTGCAAATAGTCATGCCTGTGAGGAATCTACTGTTTACTTCCCGTTAGGGTTGCCATCTCAGTGCACATTTTATCATACAAGGATGCATTAAATGACATACTGTATCTGGATGCCAAAAAATTGGATTTTGCTCACATTGCTCTCAGATCATAAAAAAAAGATATGTCAGCATTCAGGCTTGTCTTATGATCGGAACTGTGTATAAAGTGGGACACACTACAGACTGAGTGCACTGCGGAAGTGAACATAGATTAATGCAGAGCAATCTCTTTCAGACTCTGAAAATACTGAGAATTTATTTTTATGTCTGAGAAATCCTGTTGACAAAATGACAATCATTGGTTTTAACAACAGACTCTCAAAGTTATGGATGTGGCTATTGTGCAGTGACATTCTGTATACCACCAAATAACTATGTGCATAATAAACTTTTTCATACATACCAGATGTACCTAAAATCTGTTGAATTAGCTCTCCCAGTTGGCCATAATACCACAGGAACCACTTTGTACTCCATTTGACACATCTGTTCCAGTTGTTCTTTCAGCAGCATTTCCCAAGAAGGAGTCCCCAGGCTGACAGACAGAATGCCAAACAATTCAGAATTAAATAAAGCCGTATCAGTTCAAATGTCTCCAAGATTAACAATATCAAAATACGATACATTTTCATCAAGGTTGGGTGAGAGTGACACAACATAAACTGACAAGTGTTTATGTTATTACGTTAAACTGACAAGTTTAACGTAATTCTCTGTGCCGTTTTTGTCCTTGAATGTTTGTGGACTATATAAAGAAGAGCTCCCTGGTTCCATCAGTATGGATTTCCTTCTTGTTTTTGTACTGTTGTTTCTTTCCTACCGGCTCTTTGTCTTGGAGGTAAGTGCGATCGCGATCTCGCCGGGAAGAATACAGTATTCCAGAGACACATTACTGCATTTAAACATGGATAATGCAGCATCTGTCTTTGAGTCTGTGCCGCAACTGCCGGACTTTATTTTAAGAGATTTTCATGGACACAGCAATGAAAAAAGAGACAAGAGGAGGAAACGCGGAAAGCGTGGAGGCGTAAGATTAAGCCTGAGGAGGCGTCAGCTTAACCGCATTCCTCTTCCTTCCATTATTATGGGGAACATACAATCCCTGAGAAATAAAGAGGATGAAATTCAAGGAAGTGTCCGATATCAGAAGGATTTCAAGAACTGCTGTGTCATGGCTTACACGGAGACATGGCTTACGGCACATGACCGAGACCCGGACCTGTGTATTGACGGCTTTGGAGCCCCACTTCGCTCGGATCGGCAGGAAGAGGTAACGGGGAAATGTCAGGGGGACGGCGTATATTTATATATTAATAAACAGTACTGTACATCTGTCACGGTCAGAGAGCGCATCTGTATACCAAATGTGGAGCTGCTGTCCGTGTCACTACGCCTTTTTCATCTGCCCCGCGAGTTCCCCCAACTTTTCATAACGACTGTGTACATTCACCTAGGGCCGATGCTGCCTCCGCCTCCAGCACCGTCTTTGATGTGGTACAGCGGTTGCAGTCGATTTCTCCAGAGGCTCCAAATTTCATACTTGAGGATTTTAACCATGTGTCTCTAAAGAAGACACTTAAAAAACTTTTATCAGTATGTCTCCTGCCCAACCAGGCGAAAAAAGACATTGGACCTGTGCTACGGATCCATAGAGAGGGCTTATAAATCTCTGCCCCTTCCTCCTTTAGGATCCTCAGATCACAACTGTGTACATTTGCTGCCCACATATAAAACTGCTCTCAGAAGAGAGAAGACAAAGACCAGGGACATAAACGTTTGGACAGAGGATTCAGTGCAGTGCCTCCAGGAATGATTTAACTGTACAGACTGGGAGGTGTTCATGCTAGACTGCAGAGAAGACTTGGACTCTTTAGTGGATGTGACATGCTCATATATGGCTTTCTGCAGAGACATGATCGTTCCACGTAAACGTGTCAAAATATATCCCAACAACAAGCCATGGGTTACAAAATCAGTTAAATCCTGCTTACAGAGGAAAGCACTTGCCTTTAAACAAAGGGTTGTTTCTGAGCTGCAGGTTGCCACAAAAGAGCTGAAGGCCGAAATTTTAAGAGCAAAACAGAATTATAAATCAGAGTTGGAAAGCAAGATGGCAACAAACAAGCTTGTTTTAGCCTGGGCCAGTATGAAAACTATTGCAGGCCTACAGAGCGCAGTAATCGTGTGTTTTTAGATGGTTTAAATTCAGACACAGAGCTGGCTAATGCTCTTAATTGTTTTTATGGTTGTTTTGATTCATTTGATTTTAGCACAGAAACCCAAGATTTGAAACAGAAAATCAAAGACAATCTGACATAATATTTGGCCCAGGAAACACACACGCAGGCTCAGGTAGATTTGAAAGCTTTATTTCAACCAATATAATGTGTTTGGATGCGTGTGTGTGATATGTGAATGTGTTGTGGGTGGAAGATGAAGGCAGGGACAGAGCAGCACGCCGCGCAGCCAGGCAACCCTATGGATGAGACGAAAGCAGGGAGTTAGCTGGGCAAACCACACAGGAGAGTAATAAAGCAATGTGCTTACTTGCAGTAACAGAGGTGGCTGGCGTTGGCAAGATCCCAAGCCTGGGAGACAGCGTCCTGCTGTGCGTCCTAGGAGGAGAGGTGTTGCAGAGGAACGAAGATGGCGAAGGAGAGGACGTCCGCCACCGGGGAATCCACCTGTGCACAGGGGAAGGCTGAGAGGACAGGAGGACAGGTGAGACAAATAGACAGCTTACGTGTCATTGTGATGATCAGCAGGCCTGGAGGAAGGAATCCACTGAGGGTTAGAGCACGAAGGAAGACAGACGGCTCCAGGCCGATGCTCAGGGCGAGGTGGAATAAATAGTTGTGCACTAACAAGGTGCAGGTGTGCGCGCAGCTGAGGTGGATGCCCGTGAGCGGCGAGTGGTGACACAATCAGCACTTTAATATTGAGGTGCAGGATGTTAAAAGGACGTTCTGTGCTGTAAAAGTGAACAAAAGTCAGGGCCCTGATATTATATGTGGGTGCTTGGTAAAGTCCTGTGCACATGAACTGAGTCCTGTGTTTCACTAAATTTTCAATAAGTCCTTACAGACACAACATGTGCCTAAGATCTGGAAAGATGCTGTGGTTGTCCCTGTTCCAAAATCCAGCTGTCCTAAAACGGTAAATGATTTTAGACCAGTTGCTTTGACCTCAATTTTAATGAAAATTTTTGAAAAACTGGTCAGATTTGAGGTCCTAAAGCAGACTGAGCATGCATTGGATCCTTTGCAGTTTGCCTATAGGCCTCACAGAGGAGTGGAGGATGCCACTGTCACTCTGTTTAACATGCTTTTTAAACATCTGGGTTTTAATGGGACACACGCCAGACTTTTATTTGTGGACTTTTCTTTCGCCTTTAATACAATCCAACCTCATATTTTAGTTGAAAGGCTCCTGAAACAATTTGATTTGAGTAATAATCTGGTGGGTTGGATTCTGGATTTTTTAACCAACAGGACACAGAGAGTAAGGGTCAATGGTACATTGTCTGACCATAAGTGTTCTTCTACTGGCTCTCCTCAGGGGTGTGTGTTGTCACCACTACTCTTCATCCTGTACACAAATATGTGTCGGAGCAGACATGACAACAGACACATTACAAAGTATGCTGATGATTCAGTTGTTGTCAGTCTCCTCCAGGATGGTGAGAGTGGCCACGGCCCAGTAGTTGATGATTTTGTTCACTGGTGTGAGGATTCCTACCTGCAGCTGAATACGACAAAAACTAAAGATATGATTATTGACTTTAGGAGGAAAACTCAAAGGCACAAAGTCACTGTACTAAAAGGCCAGACCACTGAATGTGTACAATCCTACAAATATCTTGGGACGATTATTGATAGTAATTTGAACTTTGAAGAGAACTGTGAAAGGGTGTGCAAAAAAGGTCAGCAACATTTGCATTGTTTAAAGAAACTTTCACGCTTCCAAATTGACAGAACCATAATAACAATGTTTTATCGGGCTTTTATTGAATTTGTTTTATCCTTTTCTTTAGTGTCATGGTTTGGTCAGACAAAACTGAAACAGAGGAAATCCTTGGATCAGGTTGTTAGATGGTCCAGTCGCTTGCTTGGTGAGTCACAGCTGAGCCTGACATCCCTGTACACCAGACAGGTACAGAGGATGGCTACCTCCATTTTAAATGATGACTCCCACCCTTTGCAATGCCACTTTCAGCTTCTTCCCTCCAGACAGAGGTTTGCTGTCTCAAAAAGTAAAACCCAGTGCTACAAAAACAGCTTTGTTCCTGCTGCTGTTAAAGAGTTGAACAAGATGTAACAATATATTGCACATAATTTAATTACAGCCGTGGACAAAATTGTTTGTACCCCTCTGTTAATGAAAGAAAAACCCACAATGGTCACAGAAATAACTTGAATCTGACAAAAGTGGTAATAAATAAAAATTCTATGAAAATTAACCAATGAAAATCAGACAATGCTTTTGAATTGTGGTTCAACAGAATTATTTTAAAAAACAAACTCATGACACAGGCCTGGACAAAAATGATGGTACCCCTAGAAAAGATTGAAAATATTGTGACCATAAGGACATGTTCAACCAAGATGGGCCCTCTAACTAACATCACAGGTGCCTACAAACTTGTAGTCAGTCAGTCGGCCTATTTAAAGGGTGACAAGTAGTCACTGTGCTGTTTGGTGACATGGTGTGTACCACACTAAACATGGACCAGAGGAAGCAAAGGAGAGAGTCGTCTCAGGAGATTAGAAAGAAAATTATAGACAAGCATGTTAAAGGTAAAGGCTATAAGACCATCTCCAAGCAGCTTGATGTTCCTGTGACTACAGTTGCACATATTATTCAGAAATTTAAGATCCACGGGACTATAGCCAACTTCCCTGGACGTGGCCGCAGGAGGAGACGGATAATACGAATGGTAATAAAAGACCCCAGAACAACCTCTAAACACATTCACGGTGAACTCCAAGGTCAAGGTACATCAGTGTCAGATCGAACCATCTGTCGTTGTTTGAGCCAAAGTGGACTTCATGGGAGACGACCAAGGAGGACACCACTGTTGAAAACAAATCATAAAAAAGCCAGACTGGAATTTGCTAAACTGCATGTTGACAAGTCAAAAAGCTTCTGGGAGAATGTCCTATGGACAGACGAGACAAAACTGGAACTTTTTGGCAAGGCACATCAGCTCTATGTTCACAGATGCAAAAATGAAGCATACCAAGAAAAGAACACTGTCCCTACTGTGAAACATGGAGGAGGTTCTGTTATGTTCTGGGGCTGCTTTGCTGCATCTGGCACAGGGTGTCTTGAATCTGTGCAGGGTACAACGAAATCTCAAGACTATCAAGGTATTCTAGAGAGAAATGTGCTGCCCAGTGTCAGACAGCTTGGTCTCAGTCGCAGGTCATGGATCTTGCAACAGGATAATGACCCAAAACACACAGCTAAAAATACCCAAGAATGGCTAAGAGCAAAACATTGGACTATTCTAAAGTGGCCTTCTATGAGCCCTGATCTAAATCCTATTGAACATCTGTGGAAGGAGCTGAAACATGCCGTCTGGAGAAGGCACCCTTCAAACCTGAGACAACTGGAGCAGTTTGCTCATGAGGGGTGGGCCAAAATACCTCCTGAGAGGTGCAGAAGTCTCACTGACAGTTACAGAAATAGTTTGATTGCACTGATTGCCTCAAAAGGTTGTGCAACAAAATATTAAGTTAAGGGTACCATCATTTTTGTCCAGGCCTGTTTCATGAGTTTGTTTTTTAAAATAATTCTGTTAAACCACAATTCAAAAGCATTGTCTGATTTTCATTGGTTAATTTTCATAGAATTTTTATTTATTACCACTTTTGTCAGATTCAAGTTATTTCTGTGACCATTGTGGGTTTTTCTTTCATTAAGAAAGAAATTTCTTTCATTTTTCTTTCATTTCTTTCATTTCTTTCTTTCATTTTTTTTTTTTTTTTTTTGCCCCAAGATGGCGCCCACAGCGGTCGACATGGTGCTTCGCTGCGCTCTTTGTTTGTTTTTGTTTGTCAATTGTGTGTCTGCTTGCACTTATACCCGTGAAGAACTTTTAAATATCAGGACTTTGACCCCCACGGACCTCCTCCCAGTTTTTCTAGCCCCTGCCGCCGATCTGGTTTATTGTTTGGCTCGGAAAGTGAGACGGCGGAAGAGAGGAAGACGAGCGGGCGCTCTCGTACGACTTCGCAGGAGAGGCTCGCGAACGGCGCTGCCTGGCATATTTCTGTCCAATACCAACTCTCTCTCTAACAAGGTGGATGAACTGAGACTGCTGATGCGTTTTAGGGACCTCGCCTCCTCAGCTGTCCTCTGCTTTACTGAGACCTGGCTCCGGGAAAATATACCGGACAGCGCGCTGCGCCTCGACGGCTTCCAGCTCTTCCGTGCTGATCGTGACACAGAGCTTTCCGGCAAGACCACAGGAGGCGGAGTCTGCTTCTACATCAACTGTAGCTGGTGCTCTGATGTAACGGAAATTTCCAAACACTGTTCTCCTGCCTTGGAATTTCTTGTTATCAACTGCAAGCCTTTTTATTCCCCACGGGAGTTTGCTTCTTTTATACTGATCGCTGTGTACGCCCCTCCCGACGCGGACACGCGCGAAGCTCAGCGCGTGCTCGCGGATCACATTCAACACACAGAGCGGAGTTTTCCAGACTCGCTGATTATTGTGGCTGGCGACTTTAATCAGTGCAATCTGAGCCACGATCTCCCCCGCTACAAACAGTTTATTAAATGCCCCACCAGAGGATTAAACACACTGGATCACTGTTACACCACAGTGAAAGACGCATATCGCGCTGTCCCTCGAGCTGCGCTGGGATTATCTGATCACGTGATGGTTCACCTCATTCCCACATACAGACAGAGATTGAAGCTCACTAAACCTGTTGTGAGCACTACGAAGATACGGACCAGTGATGCTGAGGAGAAGCTGGAAACGTGCATGGAAATATCTGACTGGGGCATGCTTAAAGGAGCCACGCATGATCTGGATGAGTACACGGACACTGTGAACTCATATATCCACTTTTGTGAAGAGAACATTCTTCCATCACGCACCAGGGTGAGTTACTCTAATGACAAACCCTGGTTCACAGCTAAGCTCAGACAGATCAGGAAGGAGAAGGAAGCAGCGCTGAAAAGTGGAGACAGGGACTGCTACAGGGAGGTTAAATACCGGTTTAACAGAGAGCTGAAGAGGGCTAAATCTGTGTACTCAGAGAGACTCCAGCAGCAGTTCACTGCTAATGATTCGGCTTCCGTGTGGAGAGGACTGAGGCAGATCACCAACTATCGGCCTCAGGCTCCTAAAGGTCAGGATGACAAAGCCCTTTGTCAGAGACTGTCCCAACACTATGCCCGTTTTGACACCTCGTCATCTGTGTCCAACTCCCCCCCTCCCTCCAGCTCCACAGCCTCCACATTCCCTACTTCATTTAAGGCACCCCCCCCCCACCTCCCCCCCTCCCCTTATCATCAGTGAGCAGGATGTGCTCAAACAGTTCTCCAGACTGAACCCGCGCAAGGCCCCCGGCCCAGACGGCGTGTCTCCCTCCACCCTGAGACTCTGTGCGAAACAGCTGGCTCCTGTATTCACAGACATTTTTAACACCTCCCTTAAGTTATGCCACGTGCCGTCCTGCCTCAAATCCTCCACCATCATCCCTGTCCCCAAGAAGCCACGGATCACTGGACTTAATGACTACAGACCTGTAGCGCTCACCTCTGTAGTCATGAAGTCCTTTGAGCGCCTGGTCCTGTCCCACCTCAAGTCCATCACCACCCCTCTCCTGGACCTGCTGCAGTTTGCCTACCGAGCCAACAGGTCTGTAGACGATGCAGTCAACCTGGCCCTCCACTCCATCCTGCAGCACCTGGACTCCCCGGGAACCTACGCCAGGATCCTGTTTGTGGACTTCAGCTCCGCATTCAACACCATCCGCCCCGCTCTGCTCCGGGACAAGCTGTCCCTGCTCAACGTGCCTGACTCCCTCTGCAGGTGGATCATCGACTTCCTGACGGACCGGAGGCAGCATGTGCGGCTGGGAAAGACTGTCTCAGACTATACTAGCATCAGCACCGGATCACCCCAGGGCTGTGTACTTTCCCCCCTACTCTTCTCCCTTTACACCAACTCCTGCACCTCCAGCCACCAGTCTGTCAAGTTGATCAAGTTTGCGGACGACACCACCCTCATCGGGCTCATCTCCAACGGCGACGAGTCCGCCTACAGGAGAGAGGTGGCCCAGCTGGCGTCCTGGTGCAGCAATAACAACCTGCAGCTGAACGCTCTGAAGACAGTGGAGATGATTGTAGACTTCAGGAAAGTCACTACTCCTCTGCCCCCCCTCACCCTCTCAGGCTCTCCCATCACCACTGCTGATTCCTTCCGCTTCCTAGGCACTACCATCACCAGGGACCTCAAATGGGAGCTGACCATCAGCTCACTCATCAAAAAAGCCCAGCAGAGGATGTTCTTCCTGCGGCAGCTGAGGAAGCTCAAGCTACCCACCAAGATGTTAGTGCAGTTCTACACAGCCATCATCGAGTCCATCCTCACCACCTCCATAACCGTGTGGTACGCAGGAGCCACTGCCAGGGACAGACTAAGGCTGCAGCGCGTCGTGCGCACTGCTGAGAAGGTGATCGGCTGCAAGCTCCCATCTCTCCAGGATCTGTACATCTCCAGGACCCGGAGGCGTGCTGGCCGGATCATAGCCGATCCCTCACACCCTGGTCATGTACTGTTTGCCCCCCTCCCCTCTGGTAGAAGACTTCGGTCCATCCAGACTAAAACCTCCCGTCACATGAACAGCTTCTTCCCCTCTGCCATTAGACTGCTGAACACTAAGTGACTCTCGTGCACCATGTACAGCAGCTCAACCAGACTCATGTCAATCATCACTGTTTTCTTCCTGCATTACCGACTGCACTATATAGTTCTCCACAGTATCTGCTGCTGGCTAATATATATTTTAACTGTTGACCAGTATCACTTAATCTTATCCTACACTTTATTACATGTATAGTTTATTTCTCTTATCTTATCATGTTTAATGTTGCAGCATTGTACCGAGACAAATTCCTAGTTTGTGTACTACATGAACAATGGCAATAAACCTGATTCTGATTCTGATTCTGATTCTGATTCTGATTAACAGAGGGGTACCAACAATTTTGTCCACGTGTGTACCTATTTATTAATTTAATTTTTTATTTACTTATTTTTGTAGGTTTTTTATTGGGGTTCTAAATCTTTTATTGGGTTTTAGATTTTTGTGTTTTTAACGTCTTTGACTAGTCTTTAACTTTCTTATATGACTTTTCTCTCTTATCTCCTTGTTTTTTTTCTCTTATCTCTTTGTCCTATGTCCTGATTGATGGAGCCTTGAGTACTTTTATCATGTTTATAGTCAGCTTCATGTGTGCCTGTGTTTGTGTTCATGTTGAATGTAATTGTGGTTTGTAAAAATGGATGTCACCTGACTGCAAAAAAAATCTACCTATGGGTACAAATAAAGTAACCTGTACCTGAACCTGAAGTGGGCTTTGATCAAACCACAACTGTCCTTTATGGAATATTGGTTGCTTAAACAGGAGTTGTTTAAGACACACGAGTTGTTGAAGCCAGGTTGAGAAGAGAGGTCACCATCAATGAGCAGCAGTACGGTTTCATGCCAAGAAAGAGTACAACAGAGGCAATGTTTGCTTTAAGAGTGTTGATGGAGAAGTATAGAGAAGATCAGAAGGAGTTGCACTGTGTCGTTGTGGATCTAGAGAAAGCATATGATAGGGTACCAGGAGAGGAAGTGTGGTACTGTATGAGGAAGTCAGGAGAGGCAGAGAACTACTTGAGGGTGGTACAGGACATATACTGTATGAGGACAGTGAGACGGTGGTGAAATGTGCTGTAGGAGTAACAGATGAATTCAAGGTGGGGAGTGGGATTACATCAGGAATTAGCCCTGTATGAGAGGCCTGTATGAGTAGCTCAAAGGGCCTCTCATAGCTATGGTGATGGACAGGCTGACAGATGAGGTCAGGCAGGAGTCCCCGTGGACCATGATGTTTGCAGGTGACATTGTGAGCTGCAGTGAGAGTAGGGAGCATATGGAAGAGAACCTGGAGAGGTGGAGACATGCAGTGGAGAGAAGAGGAATGGGAGGCAGGTGTAACAGTGAAGATGGAAGGAGTAGAGGTCATGAAGGCAGATGAATTTAAATCCCTGGGGTCAGCCATTCCAAAGGTGGGGGAATGTTCCATTCTGCAGAACAGTAGGGAGTGATCACACCTATCAAGTGTTCCAGACTTTAGGGGTCAAACCTCAGTCAGCACAGAACAGGCATTACAGTGTGAGCGCCCCCCCCCCCCCCGTTTCATTGAACTTGCAGTCAACTAAGTGAGTTTTCACTAAACCTGCTTTTTGAAACAGGGCAAACCTGCTTGAAGTAACTATGAAATCCCACAATAGAAAGAGGTGTGAGACAAAAACCTAGCATTTGTGAACAGAATCAATTTTCACCATTCACAAATGTCACAGCCTTAGCCAGCATGTCCATGTGGGCCCCACCACAGATTAAACCTGGGCTGTCTTATGGGTCCCATGTAGGTTTGTCCGTGGGTTCCATGTTGGCCCCATCTGTGTTTTCCCACATGAACTTTATCTATTTTCAACTTATTTTCTTATAAATATGCAATTTTCTTGTAAATTTGTGATTTTTTTTTTCTCCATAAAATTGATACAACTGGTCCAGTTGTGTAAAGACAACAATCTCTTCCTGAGCGTGGGAAAAACCAAGGAGATTGTGGTCGACTTCAGGAGAGGACACACACACAGCATCCCCCTCTGGTCATTGATGGAGCAGCTGTGGAGAGAGTGCGCAGCACCAAGTTCTTGGGGGTGCACATCTCTGACGACCTCTCCTGGTCCAACAACACCATATCATTGGCCAAGAAGGCTCAAACTCGCCTCCACTTGCTCCGCAAACTGAGGAGAGCACGAGTCCCACCCCCCATCATGTGCTCATTCTACCGAGGCACTATTGAGAGCAACCTCACCAGCTGGATCACTGTGTGGTATGGAAGCTGCACTGCCTCCTGCCACAAGACTCTACAATGCACAATGTACGCAACCAGCAACATCATAGGTGCCCCTCTGCCCTCCCTCTCAGACATCTATCCACCTCACCTGCAGAGCCACCAACATTGCGGGCAACACCTCCCACCCCTCACACTCCCTCTTCAGCCTCTTGGCCCTCAGGGAGAAGGTACCAGAGCCTCCGGGCCAGCTCCCCAAGACTATTAAACAGCTTTGTTCACCAGGCCATCAGGACCCTGAACTCTGCCCACTCCCCCACCCCTGCCCCTGGACTGTATCACACTCACCCACACAATAACTATCTCAGCTGTCTGCACAGAAAGACTTGGCACACCAACAGAGCTACATCTGCTGTGGTATGTCTTTGCACCTTACTGAGACTGTATGCACAAATGCCACAAAGGCTGCTGTCTGTTACTGCGCTACTGATCATGCGCATTCCAAACTGTCACTGTCTGCACCTCTGCTACCGCATTGAACTTGCAATACAGATAGTACGGTATTACTGTACATAGGATTGCTGTGTTTTATCTTTATTCACACTATGGGTAACATTACTGTAAATCAGTGTTGGGTAAGTTACTAAAAAATAGTAACTAATTACAGTTACTAGTTACTTCTTTTCAAAAGTAATTGAGTTACTTTATCAATTACTGCATGATTAAAGTAACTAGTTACTTGGAAAAGTAACTTTCACGTTACTTTTAAATGCATATGTAAATCATCTTGCACACATAGCCAGGTAATTTAATTAATGGATTACATTATTATTAATGTCAGGATGAAAACAGACTGTTTCAGACAGAGCTTTTACAATACGTTCAGTCTGCTTTATCCTGCCTTGAGAGCGCTTATTGTGGGAAAAATCTGAAGAAAATCAACATGATATTGCCAGTAATTTCCTTTTTGGAGTGAGAGTTGGCAACATTGCATAAAGCTGTCCATGTTTATCTTACCTTTATGATGCGGATTAATCCGATGTGCAGTGATCCAAAGAAAATGTCCATTATCCACAGTCCAAATGTCTGCTGTGACAGAGATATGATCCAGTTCCTCAAATTCCTTTTGGAAATCAAAATCCATTTTTGAATTGTCATGAATTGCCTTTCAAGGCAGAGAATTGAGACCGACGTGCTGAACTGCAGTTAGTGGAATTTATTTCATATACAAAAACACAAGTCCGAAAAAAGTGCTTGACACAAATCCAAAAACAGAGAAACAGCTTACAGGCTGAGAAGACTAGAGCGGGATTTGGGCTCTGGCCGCGAAGATGGAGAGATTCTTGACTCAAGACTGCCGCAGAGAAAAAACAATCAGACTGTCTTTAAATAGTTGAGGAATAAGATGACACAATGAGCGACAGGTGCGGGCAGCATGAGCAAGTAAAAAGGGTAACTTTGAATGGTGATTGGGATCAGCTGGACAAAATGAGAGAGGAGCAGCTGGACTTGACAGCTTACAGGGCGACGCCCACGCAGAGCACAAAACCGGAAATGCCGCCTGCCAGCTGTCAGCCCAGAGAAGGACCCTATAGCAAAAATATAAGGAATAAACATAATCAAATGCAGACTAATAAATAATTACAAATTGATATGAAACAAAACTGAAGCCTAAACAGAAGAATAGAATGCAGTATTCAAACTCAAAGGCACAAAATACAACAAATATACTGTATATAAATACAAAGAAAAAGCAACGAGACTGAGTCTGGCAGAACTTCCAGAGCTCAGCTCGTGACATGAATAATCTTTCTCCAGGTAGCAAGTGAATGTGTTTTAACTTCAATGGATCACAGTCTCAGCTGTCTGATGGAAAGTGCCTGTATATTGTGGTGACACTAAACACAGCAGGGAGACATTCCTCTGGGATTTTCTCCTGGAGCTTTCTTCACACCCAGCAGCAGGGCTGGAAGAAGCAGAGGACAATTTACATGTGGACAGGGAACCACAGGAAGCAGTCAGATGGGACTGTATGCATGCATACTTGAGCCAACCAATGTCATGCTAATCATGTGTATTGACCAATGTGTGTTAGATGACAATTGATATGCTAATGTGCCATGCATTCTCTGTCTGTATCACTGTATAAAAGAGCTGACTTTACATGCCTCACTAACGCACTCGTAGCACATTCACAACAGTGCACACACAGCACACAGTGCTGCAGTGTATCTCATGATGATGGAGGAATAAAACTCTTACACCTTCAGCTCGCCGTGTCACGCCTGAACTTATAGATGACCCGGATGGGAAGCCTCAGAACGCGTCACGGTGCATCCCTCGCCTGATCTTTTATCTCCACACTGGGGACCTGACGAGGGAGAATGCCCGTCTGCTCTCTCTCACCGCGTTGTGGATTCCAGAGACCGGGGATCGCCTACATCCTTTGCACCCACATGGGAGCTCGCGCACCTTGTCCTCTCTCCACGATGGCGACCTCCAGGACCGAAAGCGCAGCGCTGGGACCGAGACACACGATCAGTGGCACGAGCAACGCACAGAAGCAGCCTGAATGGGGACAATCATCGACACCAACTGCGCTGATTTCCATCAAGCTCCCTGACCCCGACTCACCTCTCGACAACCAACCTTCCGCACATAGAAGCCCTGTATGCACTCTGCAAGGTTACGAGGGCAGTGCAACTTTCAGCTATGTGGTCGCTGCGCCAAGCGCGCGCCACGCACGGGACAAAACCGGCTCCACAGAATGATACATCATCCTCCGCCGCTGCACACGCCCGAGAAACACAGCTGATCACCATCCTCGGAACCTTCAGGGCTGCTCACGCGCCTGAAACAGATGTGCAGCCCACACACAGGACTTTGTATGAGTTTTCCAGCCACGGCACACAAGGGGAATTTAACCGATTGCTTTCCCCGATGACTTTAGGGCTGTTTCCCGCACCTAAAGCCAAACTGCCAAGTCCCTGACACAGCTTCAGTTTATTACAGCCACTACGCATCCTCGGTGAATTTGGCCATTCACCTTCCCCACATCCTTGCAAGACTGGGCCAGCACGAGGAGTCAGAGACTACAATTTTTTTTTTTTCCCCCGCAACCACTGGCTTTTCGAACTCTCCTCACCAGCAGACAGTTCAACCGGAGCGGCAACTCCCCCCCCCCCCCGCTACAGCCTCCACTGTCATCAACTTGAGCCCAAACGACAGGGGGGGTCACAGCCCTTTTTGAGTGTTCGGGGGGGCATGGTGTGGTGACACTAAACACAGCAGGGAGACATTCCTCTGGGATTTTCTCCTGGAGCTTTCTTCACACCCAGCAGCAGGGCTGGAAGAAGCAGAGGACAATTTACATGCGGACAGGGAACCACAGAAAGCAGTCAGATGGGACTGTATGCATGCATACTCGAGCCAACCAATGTCATGGTAATCATGTGTATTGACCAATGTGTATTAGATGACAATTGATATGCTAATGTGCCATGCATTCTCTGTCTGTATCACTGTATAAAAGAGCTGACTTTACATGCCTCACTAACGCACTCGTAGCACATTCACAACAGTGCACACACAGCACACAGTGCTGCAGTGTATCTCATGATGATGGAGGAATAAAACTCTTAAACCTTCAGCTCTGCCGAATCACGCCTGAGCGTATTTTGTTCCTCCACAATATCACATTTTCAGTCTATAATGACATATCAGTTTAATTCTTGCTGGGTCACAAACTGTCCAGATGCATACCTGTGCCTGAAATCCAGCCGTAGCTGTTCAGATAGCTCAGATTCACTAAAACAGCGTTGTTAGTGTAGCATAGCATTAGCTTTGTCAGAGCTTTGTTGCTGTTTTCAGGAGCTTCTGAAGATTGCAGTAGGTCTCAACTGGCACTTTAGCTTGCAACCCACCAATATGCTTTTGTCCTTAACTGCAACAAAGGTAAACTAATCTATTTCCACAAAAACAAAGTAGCTTCATCTTTTCCTCTCAATAGTGAAGACTCGGCTCTCTGCAACAGGTCACGTCAACTGACAGCTGAGTCAGCTACGGTATGGTCAGTTTGTATATTCATTTATTTGCACTAAAAATATCCATATTAATAAAATGAGTAACGAGTAATGCATCTGATCAAATTTCAGTAACTGTAATGCTTTACTGAATTTTTAAGCAGTAATTTCATTACACAGCACGTTAGGCAAGGCAAGTTTATTTGTATAGCACATTTCATGTACAAGACAATTCAAAGTGCTTTGCATAAAAACATTAAAGCATTACAGCAAGGTGCAAAAAGAATCTACACATTAGAAGGCCTCAAACCTCCTTTCCTTTTACTTTATATACATGAAAAAAAACAGAAAATGTTTTGACTAATCCTAATAGCCTAAGGTTTTGTCAGTCCCTTTAACGAGCCTCAAACTCCTTTTATGAGGGGGCCTCAAATCCACTCCTCAGGTGGGCCTCAAACCCTCCCTTAAAGTTTAAACATATATTTTACAAAAACAGAAATTTAAAAGCAAACTAAAAAGTAAGTTAAAGAGAAGCAAAAACAGGCTAAAACAGAATACGACAGAAATAAAAGTTACAGTACATTGTAGGCTGCTGAAAGGCCACGGCAAATAGAAGAGTTTTTAACCTCAATTTAAAGCACTTGAGAGTTTCAGCAGCCCTGATGCTTTCTGGGAATTTGTTCCATATGTGAGGGGCATAAAAACTAAACGCTGCCTCACCATGTTTGGTTCTAACTCTGGGCACAGTTAAGGTGCTTTTCCACTTGGCCCAGTTTGGCCTCGTTTGGCCTCGTTTCGCACGATTTGGCCTCCTTTGTCCGCTTTTCCATTCAGCACCCAATGGCCGAACAGTTCTGTTATTTCGGAACTGTTCCACTTTTATCAGCACCAATCGAGAGTAGGTCCGAAGGGTACCGGCACAGTTTCGTCACGCTACTACTGGCCATTCATGGGTCTGGGCGTAGCGTCATGAGAGTGGGCGTTACGCTGACTTTCGAGAATCGCTTGCTGGCCGCCATTTGCAATTTTTCGTCAGTGAGCCCGCGAACAAGTGATATTATAAACAACAACGATAGAATGGCTTCACAGAAATCAGCAGAAATCTAACACCGCGGTCCAGCAGAGTTTTCTGTGCATTTCGGCTGAAGAGAGAATGCAGAGGGAAGCAGACTGAGCTTGCAGTGGAGCGCACAAGCAGATCCACTACAAAATAGACGGAGACGCACCGGGAATTAGACCCAGCCACCCAAATTGAATTGAATGTACAGCCACGACGCACCCAACTTCAGCAGTTGAAGCCGTGATATTGTGATATACAGGACGGTGAGTGATGTGATATTCATGTTTTATGTTATTTTTTCCAACAGTGGAAAGTTTACTTAGGACAGACGAAAACTTAATCGTGTTTAAATGATGACCTAGCTTAATGATATGTCCGTCCTTGTGTGTTGCTTTTTTGTGTTGACAATATCTGATGAAATAAGCTAGTTGTAATCCTGGTTAAAAAGTGTTTTTTTTTTGTTTTTTTTTTACATGTTGCACTTTCGTGCTGTGCATGAACTTAATTTGTGTGTATTTCATTGTAGAGTCCAAACAGGATTTGCTCGGAATGGCGACGTTTTGACACCAATGTATTGTGACAGGTAAACAACACATCATATTTATAGTCAAATCTTTTGCTTTTTAAAGCGAGGTAGTCAGATACGCAAAAGCCGATGGTGTATAGAACACGTATATTAGGATGTGAAATGTCGGCATCGAAACTGCTCCCGTTTAGCTGTAATTAATATTCAAAAATGATATTTTCAGGAGGAAAGAATTCAATTTAAACAGCCAAGGACCAAAAAACGTACATTTGTTCGTGGAACAGGTCATTCACACTCGCAGACAATCGCGCTATATGTGTCTGTAGGATTTTCTTTCCATGCACGCAAAAAAAGCATTTTTTTCCCGGATCCGACTACCTCGCTTTAAGTTAAAGTTCAAGTAAAGTACCAAATTTAAAGTAGCACAATTTCCACTTAATATGAAAGGGACTGAATTGAGATTTATTTGTGTGAATATTAATTACAGAGTAGCTGAAAATGAATGGCACATCCAATAATAGCCACCATAAAATAAACCGCTTGTTTATTTATTTTTATCAGATCACTTCTGTGATCCTTTATGAGTTACAGTCATAATAGTGTATCTTGCACCTTGAGGAATGGGAGATGTTCAGTCACCATTAGAATTTAGTTTATATGTGTATAGTATTTCATCTTTAAACTCATTCAGTAACAGAACACATTACAAATATTTGAGACCCATTGTAGTGCTTCCTTTTATATTTTAGCAATACAAGCACAAAACACCACCCACACTTGAAACCAGGGCGACACAGCGGTGGCTAAATTTTATTGATAACGTTATTTCACACCATCACAACGACTCAGTATTTAAACTCAGTATAAATGGTGTGGAGTTTGAAAGGGTATCCAAAATTAAAATCCTTGGTGTAATAATTGATAATAAACTGTGTTGGAAGTCACATATTAATTATATTAAAGGTAAAATATGCAAATCAGTCACAATACTGCGCAGAGTGAAATATTTGCTGAATCAACCCACACTATAGACTTTGTATCATTCATTAATACTCCCATACATGACATCCATCCATCCATCTTCTACCACTTTTCCAGAGGTCCGGGTCACAGAGGCAGCAGTTCAAGCAGAGAAGCCCAGACTTCCCTCTCCTCAGCCACCTGCTCCAGATCTTCAGAGAGGATACCAAGGTGTTCCCAGACCAACTGGGAGACATTGTCTCTCCAGTGAGTTCTGGGTCTGCCCTGGGGTCTGAGAACTACCACCAAGCAACACTGTGTTTCAGTGCAAGGAGTCAGACTGTGGAACGCTTTTGGACCTGAATTAAAATCATGTACAAAGCTTGGACAATTTAAAACAAAAACTAAAGGAAGAAATACTCCAAACATACACACGTGGACAAAATTGTTGGTACCCCTCTGTTAATGAAAGAAAAACCCACAATGGTCACAGCACAGTGACTACTTGTCACCCTTTAAATAGGCCGATTGATTACAAGTTTGTAGACACCTGTGATGTTAATTAGAGGACACATCTTGGTTGGACATGTCTCTATGGCCATGTTCATGTCCCTATGGCCTATTTTCAATCTTTTCTAGGAGTACCATCATTTTTGTCCAGGTCTGTTTCATGAGTTTGTTTTTTAAAATAATTCTGTTGAACCACAATTCAAAAGCATTGTCTGATTTTCATTGGTTAATTTTCATAGAATTTTTATTTATTACCACTTTTGTCAGATTCAAGTTATTTCTGTGACCATTGTGGGTTTTTCTTCGATTAACAGAGGGGTACCAACAATTTTGTCCACGGCTGTATATACAAAACGACATGAAAAATCACATAAGGATTATCATATCCAGTCTGTGTTGTGCTGTTGCTTAGTTTTTGTCACGTTTTGTCTTAGCTTTGTTCTGATTTGTAATCACTCTTATTTTATTTTATTTTTGAATTCTTAGCTGGAACATGGGTGGGCAATATAAGCTGCGGCTTCAGCCATCACCCATTTCGGATAAGTTATGTTGAATTGTATAATCCGAGGAGTTCCTGTTTAATTTGACTTTATTGGATTTTTTCCTCCCCCTTTGTTCTATATTCTGTTCCGTTCTTTTAATCTAATCTATCCGAAATAAAGATTCATTCATTTCTCAAATTTGTTTTAAAACTTTCTTTAATTATCCACCACCCCTTTTTGTCTTTCATCTAGGCAAGGGGAAAACCGATCTACCCAAACCGACCTGGCCTCACTATTTAGAGGTGCAGGCTGAAAGATCTGCTGAACCAGGCCCAGTACGAGGGGCCGATCCAGTTGCTTCTCAGTGAGGCGCGTGGCTGGCATGTGTTACCCATTCCAGGTTTGTTTGGTTTTTTTTTTACAGTTTTGAATTTTGCACATTCTAAATATCTGTAATTTGCTGCTGATTGTAATAAACAATTTAGTGATTATGTGTTTGCATCATGATTTTCTATTTTGTCTGTTAAGACGCCGGTGGGAAAAAGTGTCAAACAGTACGAACCTTTATCAGTGACTTTGAAAATAATGTCTCATTTTTAAGAAAGTAACCAACACAATTATTTGCTGAAGACTGTAAAACACAATTAGAGACATCTGCAAAGTACAAAAGATTTATTGTCAAAATTCCCAGGGCAATACTACATGAATACAAGTATAGTTCACTGTTGATGCAGAGAATATATATTATACAGTATCTACAAATGTAGTCAGCAATACTCAATACGGTGGTCTATATTAATCATATATTCCATAACCAACATATGTTCAAGCATGTGAGATGTTTGGTGATTACATTATGTAAGGCGACTTCACATCCCAGAACAGGAACAAAGAGTCCTCAACCCCCCAGTGAAGATTAAAGAGCATCCAAGGCACTGCGGTGGAGACTGGATGGGTTGCCCTGACCCCCCAGGGGCCGGAGGAGGAGTACGAAGACAATGGGGGGGATTAAGATAATGAGGATGTCAGCTTTTGATATGCATGTCTTTTGTTATGTGCGAGTTTAAGTTTGTAGAGCCGAAGGTGTTCGCTCTCTTACTTCTTCTGCTGCTGCACCTAGATGAGACTTGTTAGAGGAGCTGATAATAAACTTTGGTTTATGAATCACATCGCCTCGTTATTTCAAGCTCCTCTACAATGGTGACCCTGACGCGAGAATGGACCAGAGGCAATTCCCCTGTGATCGACTCATCTGTGGAGACCCCAGGCAGACGCCGGCGCCCATGCAGACAGGGGAACAGATGGACGACGTTCCCCCACGGCAGAAGTGATAGAGAGGGCTCAACTGAGCACCAGCGCCACGGAGAGAGCCGAAGCAAGGCACTCTCACCCTGCGGACACATCAGTGACGGTCCACACAAACGCCGTCACCGTCAACCTGCCGGACTTCTGGCAGGAAGACCCCGCCTCGTGGTTTCAGCAAGCTGAAGCCCAGTTTGCACTTGCGGGCATCACGGCTGATGATACAAAGTTCTATCACATCGTCGCCAAACTCAACGCCGCCACTTCGAGATGTGCGCGGAGCATAATCCAACGGCCGCCGGCCCAGGACAAATATGAAGAACTGGAAAGCGACCATCGTGGCAAATTACGTCCCTCAGCCGAGGAGAGAGGCCGAGAGGATCCTGGCGGTTTACGGCCACAGAGGAGGCAGACCCAAGGCCCTCATGGAGGACTTGCTGCAACTTAAAGAAGAGGGACAATGACAACTTCCTCTTCCATTTTATATTCCTCAGTACGCTGCCGCCACACATGAGAGGGACGCTGGCCAACACGCGATTGCAGCACCCAGCAAGACTTCCGCATCGCTGGCTCACGAAGCTCAACCCGGCTCGTCAATGCCTGCAAGGAGCAGACACCCACAGCAGCATCCGCAAGACCTCAACGCTGATGTCTGGAGCCACGAGGAGCCACAAATCACCGAGCAGAATCAGCCCGCGGTGACAGCGACACGGCCAGGACGCAACAGACGGAGCAACGTTTGTTATTACCACCACCGCTTCGCCGAGAAGGCTTAACAAATGCGTTCCCCCCTGCAAATTCACAATTTTCGGGAAAACGCCGAAGCCGAGAGCCGTTAACAGCGGCGGTTCTCGGCGAAAAAAGCAAGCTTTTATATGTGACGGACGGACACACCGGCAAGCGGTTCCTTATCGACACGGGAGCTCATCTAAGTTTTGTCATGCCCTCCCAAGCAGACCGGGCCATGGGCCCCCGGGGCAATGGAGCGGTGGCAGCCAACGGCTCCATCATCGACACTTTTGGCAAAAAGAGCCTGCACCTCTGCATCCACGGCCGCAACTACAGATGGACATTTGTTGTAGCGGCGGTGAGGTTTTAACTTGTTGGGCGCAGATTTTTTGTGTGCCACATGGGTTATTAGTTGATCTAGCGAACAGGCGCTTGGTTAATGTACTGTCCTTTGCTTCTATTCCCTGCTCAGCTCGACTTTCTCCACCACCCGTGCAGGCTAGTGTCACCACAGCAGGAGATAAGTTTGATCAACTCCTCACCCAATTTCCAGCACTCACAATTCCCAAATTCTCAGCCACAGTGGCTAGACATGGGGTCGAACACTTTATTCCCACAACGGGCCCACCCGTATTCGCCAAAGCTTGGCGCTTAGATGCGACCAAGCTCGCCATAGCTCGGGACGAGTTCACCACCCTTGAAAAATTAGGTATTATCAGACGCTCGAAAAGCCCTTGGGCGTCACCACTTCACATGGTCCCGAAATCCAACGGTTCTTGGAGGCCGTGCGGCGATTACCGCAGATTAAACAATGCGACAGCGCATGACCGCTACCCAATTCCTCACATTCAAGATTTTTCACTACATCTGGCAGGTGCACGCATTTTTTCAAAAATAGACCTGGTCAGCGGTTATCATCAAGTCCCAGTTCGAGCAGAGGACATTCCTAAAACAGCTGTAATAACCCCCTTCGGTCTTTTTGAATTTTTGCGGATGCCTTTCGGCCTCAAAGGCGCTGCTCAAACCTTTCAGCGGATGATGGACGCGGTATTACGCGACCTCCCTTTCGTGTTCGTCTACCTCGACGATATGCTGGTAGCCAGCTCGTCTGAGGAAGAACACGAGCAGCATCTCACTATGGTTTTTCAGAGACTAGAAGAGCACGGGTTAATAATCAATCCAGCCAAATGCAAATTCGGCGTGTCACAAATTGGATTTTTTTAGGACACAGAGTTTCTCCGAAGGGGCAGTCCCACTTCCAGACAAAGTTCACGCAGTAAAAAGTTTCCCACGGCCACAAATGGTCAAATCGCTGCAGGAATTTTTGGGCATGGTTAATTTTTACAACCGCTTCCTCCCCCACGCAGCTCAGCTCATGCAGCCCCTATATGACGCACTCAGAAAACAAAAACCTTCCAACGCGGTCGAATGGACCCCGGAGCGCGAACGCGCCTTCGCAGAAGTAAAAAGCGCCCTAGCTAATGCCACATTGTTGGTTCACCCCGATCCCTCGGCCCGCATTGCGCTAACCACAGACGCTTCAGACCTGGCCATAGGGGCAGTTGTAGAACAACACGTCGGCGGAATCTGGCAACCTTTGGCATTCTTCAGCAAATCGCTAAACCAAACTGAGCGTATATACAGCACTTTTGACAGAGAGCTACTAGCGCTCCATTTATCCATCTGCCACTTCCAGTTTTGGTTAGAGGGGCGGCGTTTTATGGCTTTTGTAGACCACAAACCGCTCACCTTTGCTATGGTTAAAATTTCCGAACCGTGGTCAGGCAGGCAACAAAGACAGCTAGCTGCGATTTCAGAGTTCACCACAGACATTCGACATGTGGCAGGCAAACTTAACGTGGTAGCAGACTGCCTCTCTCGCGCTGTGACATCGCCAGAGCGCGAGGAGACAGATTATACTACCTCAGCTGCCGAACTCTTCACCAACGCGGACACATACGCGGCCCCAATCCATGCAGGGATAGATTATGCAGCCATGGCAGAGGAACAAAGTAGTGATGCGGACGTGCGCGCACTCCTGTCTGGACCAACAGGGTTAAGGCTAGAGAAAAGGGGTCTACGCGACGGTGTGCCCCCCCTAATATGCGACATCTCAACCAACTCGACCTCACCCGTTAGTTCCAGCTGCATGGCGCCGCCGTATTTTCGACTCGATTCACTCCCTCGCGCACCCAGGTGTGCGTGCTTCAGTTAAAATGGTCGCCGAAAAGTTTGTGTGGCCTGGCCTGCGCAAAAACGTAAAAGAATGGGCAAAGACTTGCATTTCTTGTCAGCGCGCCAAAGTACACAAACACACAAAAGCCCCTCTGGAGCCTTTTAGAATCCCTGCTAGAAGGTTCGACCACATTCATGTCGACCTCGTGGGGCCACTACCTTCCTCCCAAGGTTTCACACACCTGTTAACAATGATAGACCGCACCACGCGCTGGCCAGAGGCAGTCCCTCTGGCGTCAACCACAGCGGAGGAAGTCGCTCGCGTTTTTTTGACAAACTGGGTGGCATGTTTCGGCGTCCCATCGGACATCACGTCCGATAGGGGGCCTCAATTTGTCTCGGAGCTTTGGTCAGCCATGTCCAGCAGCTTAGGGGCAACAATTCACCGCACCACCGCTTATCACCCTCAGGCTAATGGATTATGCGAGCGTTTTCACAGATCTTTAAAGGCCGCCCTCAGAGCCTCACTAACGGATACAAATTGGGTAAATAACCTTCCCTGGGGTTTTATTGGGGTTGCGTGCTGCGCCCAAAGAGGATCTAGATGCCTCTCCAGCAGAATTAGTTTTTGCACAATCTCTCAGGCTCCCAGGTGAATTTTTACCAGAGAACCCAGAGCCAGGGCATCTTCCAGCCCCGAGGTTTTTAGGCAGCAACAGACCGGACTCTCTTCCCGGGCCGGCACATCACTCTTTTCCACGGGTTTTTGTCCCCCAAGCTTTGAAAAACGCTGAATTTGTTTTTGTTAGGCATGAAGCTTTAAAACCAACTTTCCGCCCACCATACGATGGGCCATTCAGAGTGCTGAACCTGGTGATAAACACTTTGTGCTTGATTTTGGGGATAGAAAAGAAACAGTCAGCATTGACAGACTTAAACCTGCCTTCTTGTTGAGAGACGAGCCTGCACGGTTGGCGAGAGCACCTCGGCGGGGTAAACCCCCCAAGAGAAAAGACTCAGCCCCCCTGCAGGGAACAAATAATCACTCTCCTTCCCAAGCTGCAGATTCCTTACAGGAAGGTCCCAGCAGGATGCCCAAGCGGACCCACAGCAGATTCGGGAGAAGATTAAAACCCAGACGGCACAGGGACTGATGCAAACTACTCAACAGTTGTTCACTAATTGTGCTGTAACAGTTTAGGACTGACTTGTGATTTTACTATGCTGTTATGATTACCACTGAACTCTCTTAGGAGCATGACTGCTGGAAAGTTTCTTCTGTGGCAAGAGGTGTAGCAGTTAGTATGTCATAATAATTATCTTAAACTGTGAATTTTTCTATTGTCCTTTTCTTAGTCGTTTGGGGGAGGGGCTGTGGTCTATATTAATCATATATTCCACAACCAACATATGTTCAAGCATGTGAGAGTGTTTGGTGATTACATATGTAAGGCAACTTCACACCTCAGAACAGGACAAAGAGTCTCAACCGCCAGTGAAGATTAAAGAGCATCCAAGGCACTGCGGTGGAGACTGGATGGGTTGCCCTGACCCCCCAGGGCCAGGAGGAGGAGTACGAAGACAATGGGGGGATTAAGATAATGAGGCATGTCAGCTTTTGATATGCATGTCTTTTGTTATGTGCAAGTTTAAGTTCGTAGAGCCGAAGGTGTTCGCTCTCTTACTTCTTCTGCTGCTGCACCTAGATGAGACTTGTTAGAGGAGCTGATAATAAACTTTGGTTTATGAATCACATCGCCTCGTTATTTCAAGCTCCTCTACAAATACGATATACAGTATTTCCAGTTAATCCACGTATTTCTCCATGTAACCTTGTGACTGCATTATTTTAATTACTTCTAATCCTAGATCCATTTGTTTTGGCTTAAAATGGATCATAATTGCTAAATATATCTTATGCCTAACTCAGTACTGTTTACCTGTTGAAATATATATTTAACGGCTCATATGCTACTACTGTATATGGCACCTGATCCATGTTTTGCCACAACACCACTGGCTGGAGCAGGTAAATCCCATGACGTCTCAACAGTCTCTCCATGATTATGACACAGATCAGAGCAATTTATTTCACAGGAAGCTAAACATTTCTACAGACATTATAGCCACTTCGTGTTCATGAACTTGGGGTCACATCACTGTGCTGAATGTTCACGCCGACCGTTTGAAGCAATATTTTTGCCACAAGAGAGCCATCTGAAACACACACACAGAATACAGATTTTAGGACCTAATATCGATAACTTGCCGACAGTACAATGTTGTACGGCGGACATAAAAGCAAAGTAGCATTAGCAATCATTAGCTTACCGTCATACGTAATGTAGTTCGCATCCTCATGGCTTCTAAATGCTCCAGTACCTTTCCAGAGTGTGTCGTATTGCGGGTTTGCTTTCTGTTCTCCGTTTTTGCCTTTATTCTGGCAAAAACAGCAAAAGAATGCAGACGCCTCGTATCCTGCCAACTTGTGTTTTGCGTAACGTTACGCTTGATTTACGCCAGTTACGCTTGTTTTACGTAGCTGGAGGGAGAGGGTTGCTCCGCCTCCCTTTTAACTATTTCCCACCCACTTCAAATGACACCCTAGCGCAGTAGAAAAACATGCGAGCCGAACTGTACCGTGCGAAATGAGGCCAAACGAGGCCAAACTGGGCCAAGTGGAAAAGTGCCTATAGTAGGCCTGAGCCTGGTGACCTGAGGGCTCTGAGTGGTTCATAATGGACTAACAGATCTGAAAAGGCCCCATTTTGGCCCCAAACCATTCAGAGCTTTACAAACCAACAGTGGTATTTTGAAATATATTCTTTGACAGACAGGAAGCCAGTGTAAAGATCTGAGGACTGGAGTTGTCATGATTTCCCCTGAGGGGTAAAGAACAGGACCCATGTGCAGGCTTTCTCCTCTTAGGCATTATTTATTAGCAAAAACTAAATTCCAAACAAGAGTTAAACATGAAACTAGGAGTGACCAGACTTACATGACTTGACTGACTTGACATGACAAACTGAACAGTTGATTGCTGCACTGAGGGCAAAGTGTGGCGTCTCTATAAAGACCAGCAAATCAAGAACATCCATGACCAATCAGTAATCAAGAAATCAAAACAGCCATGAATAATTAACAGAGCAAACACATAATGTAAAACCAGAAGTAAACAAAGGACACTGTCAAAACAAAAGCCCAAACTCAAAGTATGACAGGAATAACCATGATAACAACTACAAAAATACAAATCATCAAAATCAAACGTAACCGTGACAAGAACCCAGGCAAAACCCAAAACATGATAATTCACAGAAAGTCCAAACATGAATTAAAAGTGAGACCGGGGCCTGATTCCAGACAGGCATGAATAAACACAAACGTGACCATGAGAACATAATAAGCAGAACCATAATGATCAAACTAAGACTGAAATAAGACAGAACTTAGAAGACAAACAGAAACAGATAGCAAACTCAAGAAACATAATTTCAGACAAAACCATAATCAAATTCAACAACTAAACTGAGGCAGGGAAAACACAGAAAATAACCAAAATAAACTTAAAGCATGATCATGGTTCCCCAACCATGCTCAGCATCTTGACAGGAGTTATATGATCCACTTTCTTGGTCTTAGTGAGGACTCAAGCTGCAGCATTCTGAACCAGCTGTAGCTGTCTGATGGACTTTTTAGGAAGACCTGTGAGGACAGTGTTAAGAGTAGTCTAGTTTATTGAAGATAAATGCATGGATGTTTTTCTATATATGTTACTGCAAAAGTAGTGGCGTTACAGACACTGCTGTACATAGAGTGCTGCTGTTGTTTTTGTCCTTATTCCTTTTTTCTTATATATTACACACACCACTAAGAGAGACAGAAACAGCATTTCAGTTCTTCTGTATGTTCTGTACATGTTAAAGTATTGACAAATACAGTAAAATCTTTGAATCTTTGAATTTTTCTGGAAAATCTGAGACTTTCTAAACTTGCAGCTTTTTCTCATGAATTTGTGATTTTTTTTCTTGTAAATTTGTAACTTTTTACATAAATCTGTTTGTTTTTCTTGTAAAATTGTGAGTTTTTTTTTTTTTTTTGCAAATTTGCTAACCTTTTATTGCAATTTTGGAGCTTTCTCATAAATTTGCCACTTTTTTACTGTAATCTTGCAACTTCTTCTCATAAATTTGTTACTTTTTCCTCATAAATTTACTATTTTCTTGTAAATTTGTGACTTTAACCCATAAATTTGCAACCTTTTTTTGTAAAGCTGGAACTTTCTCAAAAATTTTCAACTTTTTTTTTTTTTTTTACCGTAAACTTGTAACATTTTCTCATAAATATGCAACTTTTTTTCTCATAAATTCATAACTTTTTTTCTCGTAAAGTTTCAATTTACTCATATTATAGGACCTGGTGGAAGTCAGATTATTTAGCACCTCAAACAGAGACAGTGAATAAGCATGGGAGAACAATGCCCAGGGAGTTCCTGGCGAGATAGCTGGAAGTAGTCAGGGACATAGGGGGTTGAATGCAGTGGAATGTAAATGTCATGCTGTGTGATAAGAAATTGCCATGAAACGTGTGAAGAGTGATTTGAGTGAAGAGAGGAGAGCTTGTTGAGATCATTCATTCTGTTCTGTGCTTGTGAGATGTGAGTGTGGAATAAACCGTCTGTCCATGGATCTGCCTCTTATTTGACACACTCCACACTGGTGACCCAAGACGTACTATGGAACACGAGGCAAGAACCTTGGAGCCGGCCCGGTCGGGAAGCCCCAGCGATGCAGCAGCCATCCCACAGACAGCCCGGACTGGAGCCCCCAGCAACGCGTGTGCGGTTTCAATCAAGCTACCAGACTTCTGGCAGCACAACCCGCGCTCTTGGTTCCACCACACCGAGGCCCAGTTCGCCCTCCGGGGAGTAACGGCAGATGACACCAGATTCTATCATGTGGTCGCAGCGATGGATGCCCACACAGCTCAGCAGGTAGCGAGCCTGCTTGATCAGCCGCCGGCCCGCAACAAATACGAGACGCTCAAGGCTGCGCTCATCCGGCGCTACACGCTCTCGGAATGTGAGAGAGCAGAGAGGCTCCTGAGACGGACCAAGTTAGAAGATGGTTCGGCCGTTGACCTGATGTAGAAGATGCTGGCGTTAATAGGCACGGACGATGGGAACTTTCTGTTTGCCCACCTTTTCCTCCGGAACCTTCCAACAGAGGCGAGAACGGTTCTGGCCAATTTGCCGTTGCTGGCCGGGAGTGACTACCGTGCGCTAGCCCAGGAGGCAGACAGGATCATCCTCACCACCAGGGCGATCACAGTCAACGTGGCGGCGGCAGAGCCCAGCGAGACGACCAGAGGAGGCGAGGAGCCACCGACAGTAGCAGCAGTGGGGGCCAAGGAGCACCAGAGAGACTTCGGAGAGAACGCACGCAGATGTGTGCCACCGTGCCAATTCAAGCGCTCGGGAAAACACCAAGGCCAGCAGTCGGTAGCAGCTGCGACCCTCGACGAAGAGAACAAGCTGCTCTACATGACGGACGCGCGCTGGGGGAGGTGTTTCCTCATGGACACCGGAGCCCAGAAGAGCATCATCCTGCCGACCTACGCCGACTGGCTGGCAGGACCTAGCGGCCCCGTGATGTTGGCAGCAAACGGCTCAGAAATTAAGACCTTTGATGAGAGAACACTGATCTTATCACTACATGGCCGTACATACGAGTGGACTTTTGTCGTAGCAACACTGAATTACCATACCCTGGGGGCTGATTTTCTGAGCGCACATGGTTTACTGGATGATGTTGCTAACAGGCACCTGGATAATGCACTGTCCTTTGACTCTCTCCCCTGTATAGCTTGAGCTACCCAGCCAACAGCACTAGCCAACATCACAGCTCCAGGCGGTAAGTTCCACGCACTGCTCACTCAGTTCCCAGCACTCACGGTCCCAACGTTTTCCGCGGCCATCGCTAAACACGGGGTGGAGCACTTTATCACCACCACCAGGCCGCCCGTTTTTGCAAGACCTCAGTGCTTGGACGCAGCTAAACTGGCCATAGCGCGCGAGGAGTTCGCCAACCTGGAAAGGTTGGGCATCATCAGACGTTCGAATAGCCCATGGGCATCCCCGCTACACATGGTCCCTAAGGCTGAGGGAGCGTGGCGACCGTGCGGTGATTTCCGCAGGTTGAACAACACCACAGCGCACGACCGCAACCCGATTCCCCACATACAGGATTTTTCCGTTCACCTCGCCGGAGCACGCATTTTTTCCAAAATAGACCTGGTCTGGGGTTACCACCAAGTCCCAGTGCACACGGAGGACGTACCTAAATTTCCCCGTTGTGGGACTAATAAAGGCTTATCTTATCTTATCTTATCTTATCTTAAAACAGCGGTAATAACTCCATTCGGTCTATTCGAGTTCCTGCACATGCCATTCGGGTTAAAAGGCGCGGCACAGACATTCCAGTGCATGATGGATGCAGTGCTGCGCGATCTCCCGTTCATGTTCGTCTACCTGGACGATATCCTGGTAGCCAGTGCGTCCGAAGACGAACACGAAACCCACCTCAGGACGGTTTACCGGAGGTTGGAAGAGCACGGGTTAATAATCAACCCGGCGAAATGCCAGTTTGGCGTGATGGAGATTGATTTTTTGGGGCACCGCGTCTCTCCGGAAGGAGCGATCCCGCTGCCCGACAAAGTGCGCGCCGTGGCGGATTTTCCCCAGCCTCAGACGGTCAGGGCGCTGCAGGAATTTTTGGGGATGGTGAACTTTTATAACCGTTTCCTTCCCCACGCGGTGCAGCTCATACAACCATTGTACGTCGCGCTCAAGAGACAGAAACCCACGGATGGGGTCGAATGGACCCCGGAGCGAGAGCGGGCGTTCTCGGAGGTTAAAGCAGTCCTGGCAAACACCGCACTGCTGGCACATCCGGACCCGGTGGCCTGGATAGCGCTCACCACCGACGCTTCAGACGTGGCCATAGGGGCTGTCATAGAGCAGCGCGTCGCCGGGGCTTGGCTGCCGCTCACTTTTTTCAGCAGAACTTTGCGCGACAGCGAACGTAAATACAGCGCGTTCGACAGGGAGTTACTGGCCCTCCACCTGGCCATACACCACTTCCAGTTCTGGCTGGAAGGGCGCAGCGTCACCGCGTTCATGGACCACAAGCCACTAATGTTAGCGATGGCCAAGGTTTCAGAACCGTGGTCGGGCCAGCAGCAGAGACAGCTGGCCGCGATCTCAAAGTTTACTACCGATATTCAGCATGTGTCGGGTAAACTGAATGTGGTGGCTGACTGCCTCTCGGGCGCCGTGGTGGCTCCGGTCTACGTGGGGATAGATTATGCAGCCATGGCCGCGGAGCAGATTAGCAATGCAGACGTGCACGCGCTCCAGTCTGGACCAACAGGGTTAAGGCTGGAAAGCAGGGTGCTGCAAGACGGCATGCCCCCCCAATCTGCAATGTCTCCACGGGACGCCCCCGTCAGGTGGTCCCGGTCGCGTGGCGCCGCCGCGTGTTTGAGTCGGTTCACACTCTGGCGCACCCAAGAGTGCGCGCATCGGTCAAAATGGTGGGAGAGAAGTTTGTGTGGCTGAGCCTACGCAAACAAGTAAAAGAGTGGGCTGCAGCCTGCGTGGCGTGCCCACAAGCCAAGGTACACAGACACACGAAGGCTCCCGTGGAGCTGTTTCAGGTACCGGCTAAGAGGTTCGACCATGTTCACGTGGACCTCGTGGGCCCCCTCCCACCATCACAGGGGTGCACGCACCTCCTGACAGTGGTGGACCACACCACGCACTGGCCAGAAGCAGTCCCACTGGCGGCAACCACGTCCGCAGACGTAGCACGCGCTTTTTTGACAGCATGGGTGGCGCGTTTTGGAGTCCTGTCGGACATTACGTCCGACAGAGGCCCTCAATTTGTTTCCGAACTCTGGTCCGTGATGGCCCGTAGCCTGGGGGTTGCAATTCATCGCACAACCGTGTACAACCCACAGGCCAACGTGTTATGCGAGCTTGAAAGCAGCACTCAGGGCTTCACTGACGGATGCAAATTGGGTGGATAGGTTGCTGTGGGTTTTATTGGGGTTGCGCTCCGCACCAAAAGAGGATTTGGAAGCTTCCCCGGCAGAGCTTGTTTTTGCGCAGCCCCTACGGCTGCCCGGGGAATTTCTGCCAGATAATCCCGCACCGGACAGCTCCCTGTCTCAGCTTTTGCAGCGGAGCGCAAATACAGGCACGCTGCCGGGCCCGGCACACCACTGTTTTCCGTGTGTTTTCGTGCCTAAAACTTTGAAGAACGCGGAGTTCGTGTTGGTCAGACACGACGCCCACCGCCCTCCATTGCGCCCACCCTATGATGGACCATTCAGAGTGTTGGAAACAGGGAATAAGCATTTTTTGCTAGACTTGGGGGGTAGATGGGAGAAAATTGGCATAGACAGACTCAAACCCGCCTTTGTAGCGGCGGACGAGCAAGTGCTGTTGGCTAGAGCCCCTCGGCGTGGAAGACCCCCACGGAGAGCTCCCCAGGGAAACAATTCGCCAGAGCAGCCATACGGACAGAGTGAAGGCCCCCCCCCCCCCCCCACCGCCACGGCTCAGCCGCAGTCAGACACACTCCCAGCAGCCCCCCACCGGCACAGCAGCGCCACGGAGGCAGTTAACCCCAGTTACAGCAGATATGGGAGGAGACTGAAGCAAAAACGAAGTGTGGACTGATGTTCTGTCTTAAGATGCTGGGGGGGCGGGGTATAGGACCTGGGGGAAGTCAGATTATTTAGCACCTCAGACAGAGACAGTGAATAAGCATGGGAGAACAATGCCCAGGGAGTTCCTGGCGAGATAGCTGGAAGTGGTCAGGGACATAGGGGGTTGAATGCAGCGGAATGTAAATGTCATGCTGTGTGATGAGAAATTGCCATGAAACGTGTGAAGAGTGATTTGAGTGAAGAGAGGAGAACTTGTTGAGATCATTCATTCTGTTCTGTGCTTGTGAGATGTGAAGGGTGTAATAAACCGTCTGTCCATGGATCTGCCTCTTATTTGACACACTCCACAATATACATATTTGCTACTTTTTTGTTAATTTGCAACCTTTTCTAATTTTTTCCTTACAAGTTTGTGATTTTTTCATTGTTATTTCTGCGTTGTAAATTTGTTCAGTTTTTCTTGTAAGTTTGTAACTTTTGTAACACTCAAGGAGTGGTGGCTCAGTTGGTAGATCATCCGCCCCACACCCGAGAGGCAGGGGTTCAAATCCCGGCCGGGTCATGCCGAAGACCATATAAAAGCGGAACTTCCTGCCGTCCAGCTTGGTGCTCAGCAATAATGGAATGGAGGAGGGAAATTTGTGGCGGTGCCTTGCATGGCAGCGGCCCTCCGATTCTACACTTGGGGTGTGTGTGATTAACACAGTAGATAAGTAAAACACAATCTCGCTCTACTGTACATGATTGGTTGTACAGTTGAATGACAATAAAGGGTGATTTAATTTTTTGTAAAATTTAATTTGATTTTTTTAATTTAATTTTACTATTATTTCTCATAAATTTGCAATTTTTCTCCCAAATTTTCACTTTTTTCTACTAAATTAGCAAGTTTTTCTCTCATAAATTTACAACTTTTTTCCTCATAGTTTTGCCTGTGACACCAGTGTTTCTGAAACCTGCTCACCCGCTTAAAGCCCATGTGGTACCCAAATGGGTTTAATGCAGGTAAGCAATATTACCTGCTCCACCTGTGTCACAGATAAAGTCCTTGTGGGCAAACAGATGGGGCCAACATGGAACCTGTGGACAAACCCACATGGGACCCATAAGACAGCTCAGATTTAACTTATAGCAGGGCCCATATTGGTATGCTGGTTGGGTATGGTGTGGAACCTGATCCACAATCCTTTGGATGAAAGGAACTGGTGTTCTGTCCAGGGTATACAGTGTATATAAAAAGTCTACACACCCCTGTTCAAATGCCTGGTTTTTGTGATGTAAAAAAATGGGACCAAGATAAATCATTTCAAAACTTTTTTCCACCATTAATGTGACCTATAACCTGTACAACCCAATTGAAAAACTGAAATCTTTTAACGGGAAAAATAAAAATTAAAAAAACTTACAATAACCTGGTTGCAAAAATATGCAAACCCTGTTATAACTAGGGATGTGGCTGTGTTCAGAATTAACCAGTCATATTCAAACTCATGTTAAATGGGAGTCAGCACACACCTGCCACCATTTAAAATACCTCTGATTAACCCCAAATAAAGTTCAGCTGTTCTAGTTGTCATGAACCTGGGTTTGGTGGTCCCAAACCCAGTTCTGACCCGTGGTTATTTCGGCACGCTTCTCTATTTATTTTCCATCAGGTGCTTCAGGGAGTCCTTTGGGTCCTCGCTCCCTAACAACTCGGGCACGCCCCCTCCTCCTGTCAGTATCGCCAGCTGATCCTCATTATGGGTGTTTCACACACTTGCACGCACACACTTCATTCCCTCCCATTCACACGCTCATACACTCACTCATACACACATGTTTTCAATTACGTCCAGCCCATGTTCATTCACACTGGTGGTCTCTTCCCTCATTAGTATTTTGACTACATAAACACTGTGAGAGTAGAGAAAGGCCGCCGAAGCATTATGTGCTTCATACACAACAGTATGTGCCTTCGTGTATGCAAGTTACCATTTCCTACGTTACTCTGTCAGCCTGTTTCATCTTCATCCACCGGACTGCATGGACAGCCCCGGATCGCTCCAGCACCGTAAGTTAATGTTTGCCTTTCTCTCTGTGCCAACAGCAGCTCTGTGGCACTAGGCATTCCCTCCCCCGAGCTGTTGAGCATCCAGGAGGCTTCCCTGTATGTCTGGTGGCCTCATTATCATCATTCCAACTTTCTGTATAATCGTGACTGCTTGCTGGACTTGTTATTTTGGGGTTTATGTTACTAAAACGCACAAATCTACTCCTGCGCGTGGGTTTATTTTTCCTCCCTTGGTGCACTGCGTAATGGCGCATGAGGGTTCATAACAGAATGCTCCGGCCAGTAAGAAAAAACCCAGCGGAGTAGACATGCGTTTTTTCTTTTCTTTTTCACTCTTTTTCCCTTTTCTTCCAAGCAACAATATGGTGGTCTGGACGGACGAGGTGCTAAGAGCACAGGACCTGCTGGAACGGGATCTCTTCTTCGTTCAGGAGCCACAGTCACCCGAAGATGTTCTGTGGTTCACGGCTCGTCACAGAAGACATTGAGCGGCATCATCTCGATCTCCGGGTGGTTCCGAGGGTGGATGACATCCCCTCCTTCCTCCTTTCCCTGCCAGACGTGGAGCTGGAGAGGGCCTCCCCAACATGGGAGCCATCTTCCCACCGTAAGAGGCACTTAAGGCGGAGGAAGACACCCTCCTCCCACGGCTCTCCCGCTCCTGCATCATCCTTGGAGTCTGGGCACGCTTCGTCCCCTGATGCGATGACGGAAGAGGAGACACGGGGGGTGATCGCCCTAATCAACAGTCGGTTTGAGGAGGAGCGCCATGAGAAGGAGGAGAGGAGACTGCCTCCTGCTCACCCAAATAGATTGCCAGATTGAGGAGGGGCGCCGTGAGAAGGAGGAACGAGAGCGCGTTTCACGGGCCATGACAGCTCCATCTTCCAGGTCGGGGGCAGCCCAATCCACTGACATGATGACGGAGAACGAGAGACTGGGTTTGCTTTCCCAGATTGACTGCCTGATCAAGGAGGAGCACCACAAGAGGGAGAGACAAAAACATGCTTCACTGGCGGTGACTGTTTCATCCTCCAGGCCAGGAGCCGCCCAGGCTGCGGATGTGATGACGAAGGAGGAGAGACTGAATTTGCTTGCTCTCATTAATAATAATAATTCTTCTGGTGACCTCCCCAAACCCTCTGTGTGCGTGCCTATGAGCTCGCCGGCTCCAGAACCAGGCTGCCCGTGAAGGGAGGAACCAGAGCCCCTGGAGAGTTCAGCTCCAGGTTCAGCGGTAAGGCAATCCTCGGACGCCACACCGGAGGAGCCGGTGGTGTGTAAGATGGCGCACGGGGACACCAAGACTGCTACTACCATCATGCATGCTGCGGGGGCTGCTGCAGCAGAGTCACCCTTCGGACCAGACCTCCAGCCGACCGGGTCTGGGACGTTGTCATCAGCATCGTCGGAGTCCTGGACGGCAGTGGAGCTTGAGTACAGGCAAGTGACCTCTCCTGTTTCTCTTGTCAGTTGTGGAGAGATCTTGCCTGGCTCTTGGGGAGGAGAGTTGGGTGCAGCCCTCAGCTGCACCTGAACTCCCCTCACCGGGCTCCGCCACTGCCGGCAACCCTAACCATCTTCCCTCTCCTGACTTCTCCGAGCTCCTTCCTAGTGTCGCTGGAGAGGAGCCACTGCAACCTGGGGTGTCCGCAGATGACGGCAACGTGAGCCCAGCTGCCCCAGGAGAGGTCGACGTGGGTGCAGCATCTGACAGACTGATGGAGCCAGCGCACCCTAGATTGCCAGAGTCCTGGATGGCGGTGGAGCCCGAGTTCAGGCAAATGCGCTCCATAGGGTCTCATATGTCCATGTTGATGTCACACTGCCCGACTCATTGTGAGGAGGGCCCAGGGCAGCTTGCTGTAGCCCTCGGGGCCACCTCACCGGGCTCTGCCACTGCCGGCGACCCTGACTCGGTCTCTTTCTCTCTCCCTCTGGGTTCAGAGCTCCCTGCCAGGGTCGCCGGAGAGCAGCCAATCCCCCCAGAGGCCGCAGAGGATCTGGGTTCAGCACCAGGGTTCATGGAGAACCCTACCTCCCCAGTTGGGGAGGCCAGCGTGGGAGCAATGAGGTCTCCGATGGGGACCACCGCAGCTGCAATGGTGCTTCAGCTGGAGCCCACTGCCGGTGCAGCAGAGCTCCAGCCAGAGTCCACTGCCGGTGCAGCAGAGCTCCAGCCGGAGTTCACCGCCAGTACAGCAGAGCTCCAACTGGAGTCCACTGCCGGTGCAGCAGAGCTCCAGCCTGAGTCCACCGCCAGTGCAGCAGAGCACCAGCTGGAGTCCACCGCCGGTGCAGCAGAGCTCCAGGCGGAGTCCACCACCAGTGCAGCCATGTCCCAGACCGGGACCATTGCAGGTGTAGCCACGTCCCAGACCAGTCCCCCTGCTCCAAGCTTTGGAGGGCAGGGGAGCTCCTATCACTCGGTTTGGCTACAAAGGTTCCCAGGTGGATAGGCTGCCTCTCCACCTTCCTCTCCAGTCCTGGTGGCTCCACCACGCTGGTTGGCCACCCGAAAGACTTGATCTTCGGGTCGGGTGGCCCATCGGCCCAGGCAGGCCACCGGATGCTTTTCAACAGGCCACCTGCTGGACGTGGGACTTGGACTCGATCAGTCACCCCTTGCCATGCCTGGGGCCTGGGACTCTGGTCGACCCCGTGAACTTTGGATTCCTGGGAAGGGGGGTTAGTGTCCTAGGTGGGGGTTGTTAAGAGGGTCACAGTACTATATTTGCATATTATTTTTTATGTTATTCACCGGTTGCTTCCCTCCTAACCTGTTTTCCCCACCTCCCACCCTGAGTAATTGTTTATCTCTGGGGGGGTTCTCTAGTGGTGTGTTTTGTGTTTCAGCTGGTGGTATGGGGGTGTCTAGTATCCACCCCTGGGGGCGGGGGGGGTTGCTGTCATGAACCTGGGTTTGGTGGTCCCAAACCCAGTTCTGACCCATGGTTATTTTGGCCCGCTTCTCTATTTATTTTCCATCAGGCGTTTCAGGGAGTCCTTTGGGTCCTCGCTCCCTGACAACTCAGGCATGCCCCCTCCTCCTGTCAGTATCGCCAGCTGATCCTCATTATGGGTGTTTTGCACACTTACACGCAGACACTTCATTCCCTCCCATTCACACGCTCATACACTCACTCATGCAAACATGTTTTCAATTATGTCCAGGTCACGCTCATTCACACCGGCGGTCTCTTCCCTCATTAGTATTTTGACTACTTAAACGCTGTGAGAGTCGAGAGAGACCACTGGAGCATTATGTGCTTCATACACGACAGTGTGTACCTTCGTGTATGCAAGTTACCCTTCCCTACGTGACTCTGTCAGCCTGTTTCATCTTCATCCACTAGACTGCACGGACAGCCCCAGATTGCTCCAGCACCGTAAGTTAATGTTTGCCTTTCTCCCTGTGCTGACAGCAGCTCTGTGGCACAAGGCATTCCCTCTCTCATCATTCCAACTCTCTGTATAATTGTGGCTGTTTGCTGGACTTGTTATTTTGGGGTTTATGTTAATAAAACGCACAAATTTACTCCTGTGCGTGGGTTTATCATTCCTCCCTCGGTGCGCTGCGTAATGACACAGGAGGGTTCCTAACACTAGTAGGCTTTTCCTGACATTTTTGTAGTCACATCTTCCAGCACAAGCCATGGTCTGCAGAGAGCTTCCAAAGCATCAGAGGGATCTCATTGTTCAAAGGTATCAGTCAGGAGAAGGGTACAAAAGAATTTCCAAGGCATTAAATATACCATGGAACACAGTGAAGACAGTCATCATCAAGTGGAGAAAATATGGCACAACAGTGACATTACCAAGAACTGGACGTCCCTCCAAAATTGATGAAAAGACGAGAAGAAAACTGGTCAGGGAGGATGCCAAAAGACCAACAGCAACATTGAAGGAGCTGCAGGAATTTCTAGCAAATACTGGCTGTTTAGTACATGTGACAACAATCTCCCATCTAGGGTGGCAGGACAGAAACCTTATCTTATGAAGAAAAACATCCAAGCCCAGCAACATTTAGCAAATGCATTTGAAATCTCCCAAATGCATGTGGAACTAGAAAAGCACTCGGAGAGCTCAGACCTCCGCCAAGCGCCACAGTTCCCCCCATACAGTGTTTGTGTGTACGTTTTCAGATTCCTTGACCATGAAAACATATGACTAGCAATTGGATTCACAATGATAGGATTAGTGGTTCAGTAGTAAAAGCATTACCTCCTTGGCGGAGGTAATAAACTGAAGTGTTGCTGTTGTGTCCATCTCCTCCATCTCCAAACTCCCAGGCTGCGGGCGTTGCAATTCATCGCACAACCGCGTACAACCCACAGGCCAATGGGTTATGCGAGCGTTTTCATAGATCACTGAAAGCAGCACTCAGGGCTTCACTGACGGATGCAAATTGGGTAGACAGGTTGCCGTGGGTTTTATAGTGGGGTTGCGCTCGGCGGCAAAAGAGGATTTAGAAGCTTCCCCGGCAGAGAGCTTGTTTTTGCGCAGCCCCTATGGCTGCCCGGGGAATTTCTGCCAAATAATCCCGCACCGGACAGCTGCCCGTCTCAGCTTTTGCAGCGTAGCGCAAACACAGGCATGCTGCCGGGCCCGGCCCGGCCCACCACTGTTTTCCGCGTGCTTTTGTGCCTAAAACTTTGAAGAACGCGGAGTTCGTCAGACACGACGACCAGCGCCCTCCATTGCGCCTGCACACATGTTGAAAATGGCCGTATCTCACAATGTTAAAGAATCATTTAAAAAATTCCTGTATCCAGACGGTGATCCGGATCATCCCCAAAATTTAATCAGTTCTTCCTTGTACCATTTCCAACAACGCCTGAAAGTTTCATCGAAATCCGTAGAAAACTTTTTGAGTTATCTTGCTAACCAACAGACAGACAGACAAACAGACAGACAAACCCTGGCAAAAACACAACCTCCTCGGCCTGCGGCCTGGCGGAGGTAAAAATGTGTTATCTTATGATGAAACCAAGGTTGAACTTTTTGGCCATAATTCTAAAAGGTTCAGACGTGGACAAAATTGCTGGTACCCCTCTGTTAATGAAAGAAAGACCCACAATGGTCACGGAAATAAGATAAGATAAGATAAGATAAGTCTTTATTAGTCCCACAATGGGGAAATTCCAGGATTGCAACAGCACAGGGATAGCAACACTCAGAGCGACAATCAGAAGGCAAGAGAAAAAACAAGAGCAGCGAGTATACATATGTATATATATATATATATATATATATATATATATATATATATATATATATATACTGTATATATATATATATATATATAGAGAGAGAGAGAGAGAGAGAGAGAGAGACACACACAGTGCGGAGCATTGTAGCTAGATGGGATAGGTATATAAATATGTAAACAGTGCGGAGCATTGTAGCGGGATGGAATAAATATATGAGTATATAAACACACAGTGCGGAGTATTGTAGCTAGATGGAATGAATATGTGAATATATAAACACACAGTGCGGAGCATTGTAGCTAGATGGAATAAATATGTAAATATATAAACACAGTGCAGAGCATTGTAGCTAGATGGAATAATATGTAGATATATAAACACACACAGTGCAGAGCATTGTAGCTAGATGGAATAAATATATAAATATATATATAAACACCCACAGTGCGGAGCATTGTAGCTAGATGGAATAAATATGTAAATATATAAACACACACAGTGTGGAGCATTGTTGCTAGATGGAATAAATATATAAATATATAAACACACACAGTGCGGAGCATTGTAGCTAGATGCCAGATTCAAATAACTTGAATCTGACAAAAGTGGTAATAAATAAAAATTCTATGAAAATTAACCAATGAAAATCAGACAATGCTTTTGAATTGTGGTTCAACAGAATTATTTTAAAAAACAAATTCATTAAACAGGCCTGCACAAAAATGATGGAACCCTTAACTTAATATTTTGTTGCACAACCTGTTGAGGCAATCAGTGCAATCAAGCGATTTCTGTAACTGTCAATGAGACTTCTGCACCTCTCAGCAGGTATTTTGGCCCACTCCTCATCAGCAAACTGCTCCAGTTGTCTCAGGTTTGAAGGGTGCCTTCTCCAGACGGCATGTTTCAGCTCCTTCCACAGATGTTCAATAGGATTTAGATCAGGGCTCATAGAAGGCCACTTTAGAATAGTCCAATGTTTCACTCTTAGCCATTCTTGGGTGTTTTTAGCTGTGTGTTTTGGGTCATTATCCTGTTGCAAGACCCATGACCTGTGACTGAGACCAAACTGTCTGACACTGGGCAGCACATTTCTCTCTAGAATACCTTAATAGTCTTGAGATTTCATTGTACCCTGCACAGATTCAAGACACCCTGTGCCAGATGCAGCAAAGCAGCCCCAGAACATAACAGAACCTCCTCCATGTTTCACAGTAGGGACAGTGTTCTTTTCTTGGTATGCTTCATTTTTGCGTCTGTGAACATAGAGCTGATGTGCCTTGCTAAAAAGTTCCGGTTTTGTCTCGTCTGTCCATAGGACATTCTCCCAGAAGCTTTGTGGCTTGTCAACATGCAGTTTGGCAAATTCCAGTCTGGCATTTTTATGATTTGTTTTCAACAGTGGTGTCCTCCTTGGTCGTCTCCCACAAAGTCCACTTTGGCTCAAACAACGACGGATGGTGCGATCTGACACTGATGTACCTTGATCTTGGAGTTCACCATGAATGTGTTTAGAGGTTGTTCTGGGCTCTTTTATTACCATTCGTATTATCCATCTCCTCCTGTGGCCACGTCCAGGGAGGTTGGCTACAGTAACATAAGATAAGATAAGCCTTTATTAGTCCCACAATGGAGAAATTCCAGGATTGCAACAGCACAGGGATAGCAACACTCAGAGCAATAATTAAGAAGATACGGAAGATATAAATAAGAGCAGTGGATATACATACATACACATAAATATATAAATATATATACAAAGTGCGGAGCATTGTAGCAAGATGGAATAAACAGCATAACCGTCTACTTAGTTATCCTACATAGTATGAATATGCACCCATACATATTGTCACCCTCCGTAGCGACCGATATTGTCCTAGTTGTATATACTGGAGGGGACCATTGTGTAAGTCTATTGCGTTTTTTGCATTCAATACTATTAGGTCGTCACGATTTTTTGCTATCTCTGCGAGCAGCCCTGCTTAGGTTATACAGTCTGACAGCCGTAGGTAGGAAGGACCTGCGAAACCTCTCGGTTGCGCACCTAGGATGATGTAGTCTGCTGCTAAATGAGCTCCTCAGTGCATTCAGTATGTCCTGCATAGGGTGGGACTCGAACTCCAGCAGAGATGACAGTTTAGCCACCATCCTTTTCTCTCCTATCTCCTCCACTGGGTCAGGGCATTGCCCAGGACAGAGCTACCTTTCTTGATCAGTTTGTTCAGTCTCTTCCTGTCGGCAGCTGTAATACCACTGCCCCAGCAGACCACTCCAAAAGTGATGGCTGATGCCACCACCGTGTCGTAGAATGTCTTCAGCAGCGCCCTTGTACACCAAAAGACCTGAGTCTCCTCAGTAGGAACAGCCTGCGCTGTCCCTTCTTGTGGAGTGCGTCGGTATTGTGTGACCAGTCTAGTTTATTGTTCAAATGAACACCCAGGTACTTGTAGGATGTTACCATCTTAATGTCTGTTCCCTGTATGTTTACTGGTGCTTTGAGGGGTTGTCCTTGCCTGTGGCAGTCCACCACCAGCTCCTTAGTTTTCCTCGCGTTGATCTGGAGGCAGTTCTGATGGCACCAGTCCACGAAGTCCTGGATAAGTCCTCTGTACTCAGCTTCATCTCCGTTGGAGATGAGGCCGACGATCACAGAGTCGTCAGAGAACTTCTGTAGATGGTAGTGTGTTGTGTTGTGTGAGAAGTCCGCAGTATAAAGGGTGAACAGGAAGGGAGCCAAAACTGTTCCCTGGGGGGCCCCCATACTACCGATGATCGTGTCGGACACACAGTCCCGGGTTCTCACAAACTGTGGCTGGTTAGTGAGGTAGTCCAGGATCCATGATGACAGGTGCTGGTCCACCCCTGCGCACAGCAGCTTGTCCTTCAGGATCATCGGTTGGATGGTGTTGAAAGCACTGGAGAAGTCAAAGAACATGATCCTCACTGCATTCCCGGGCTTCTCCAGGTGGGACAGAGAACGGTGAAGGAGGAAGATCATTGCATCCTCCACCCCAATGCCATGCTGGTAGGCGAACTGGAGTGGATCCATCGCTGGTCCCACCAGGGGGCGGAGGTGAGCAAGGAGAAGTCTCTCCAGGGTCTTCATCATGTGGGACATCAGGGCCACTGGTCTGTAGCTGTTCAGGTCTTTGGGGCAGGAAGTCTTTGGTACAGGTACCACACAAGATGTTTTCCACAACTGTGGTACCCTCCCCAGCTTCAGGCTCAGGATGAAGATGAGCTCCACAATCCCACACAGCTAATCTGCACAGGATTTGAGGAGCTTTGTGCTGATGCCATCTGGTCCCGATGCCTTCCTCACCTTGATCTTCCTCAGCTCCCTCCTCACCTGGGTCTTCGTGAGGGTCATGTTGGGGGCTGTGTGTTGGGAGTGGGGGGTTGTTGGTGGAGTGGGATGTGGGCAGCAGGACTCGATGTCTTTAGAGGCAGCAGTGGTTGTTGTGCAGTCGGGGGGGGGGGGTTGGTCAAACCTATTAAAAAACAGGTTCACATTGTTTGCCCACTCCTTGCCCCTATGGCCTGGGGGGAGATATTCTGGAGCCCAGAGATGGTTTTAAGGTTTCTCCAGACCCCACTGATGTCGCTCTGTTGCAGCTTGTCCTCCATTTTCTTCCTGAAGCTGTCCTTGCCTTCTCTGATCTTCCTCCTCAGCTCCCTCTGTACGGACTTCAGCATCTCCCTGTTCCCCGACCTGAAGATCCTCTTCTTCTCTCTCAGAAGTGTTTTTATCTCAGGGTTGATCCAGGGATTGTTGTTCGAGCAACACCGTATGGTCTTGGTGGGTGTGGTGTTGTCCACACAGAAGCTGATGTAGTCCGTGATGGTGTGAGTGAGGCCATCAATGTCCTCACCATGTGGATCGCAGAGCTGCTCCCAGGCAGTGGTTTCAAAACAGTCCTTTAGAGCGTCCATTGCCTCCTCAGACCATAACTTCACTGTGCGCATGACCGGAGGTTGTCTGTGCACTAGGGGTTTGTACACCGGCAGGAGATGAACCAAGTTGTAATCCAATCTCCCGAGTGGGGGGAGTGGTGATGAGGTGTACGCCTCCTTAGTGTTTGCGTAGAATAAGTCCAGTGTTTTATTGTCTCTAGTGTGGCATGTGACATACTGGGTGAACGGGGGTAGAATGGGAGACAGTGAAATATGATTGAAATCGCCTGAGATGAGGAGAAGAGCATCTGGGTGTTCTGTCTGCAGCCTGCCAGTTACTGAGTGGATGACGTCACGCACTGTCCCAGCGTTCGCCATCGGATTTGCATAAATAACAATGCAGATAACGTGTGAGTATTCCCTCGGGAGATAGGTAGGCCGCATACTAACAGCTAGCAACTCAGTGTCTTTGTTGCAGTGTTGTTGTTTAACCATGATATGTCCTGGTCTGCACCAGTTGTTATTGACATACATCAACACTCCACCGCCCCTTGCCTTCCCACTGTCTGGTGTTCGGTCTGCCCATATTGCGTGGAAACCCTCCAGTTCAATGTTAGCATCTGCTGCTAGTTCTGTTAGCCACGTCTCCGTGAATAGCAACAGGCTACACTCTCTGTATTTGCTATCGTAGCGGGAGATAGCCGCTAGCTCATCTGTTTTTCTGAGTAACGATCGTACATTCTCCACAATGACAGATGGGAGGGCGGGTCTGTACCTTATATTCCTTGCCCGCCGTCTTACTCCAGCACGACACCCACGTCGTTTTTGTCTTAATTCTCCCAGTATGCCGAGTTTTTGCGTTAGCATCATGGGCCGGTTAAGTGCTAACAGCTGGTCCCTGTTGTACTGCCTCCTGCCAGAAACAGTGGCTCCGTCCGCTGACTCAGGAGACATTTGGGTGATCTACGTATTCGGATGGAAGAAAGGTGACGCTGGATCATAAAGATTGGCAAGAGAGCCAGATAATAAATAGAAATAGGCAGAAATTGATCCGCTGTTGCAAAAGACAGCCTACTCGTGTGGCGCCGGAAGAGGAAGGTCCCGTGGATCTTAAATTTCTGAATAATATGTGCAACTGTAGTCACAGGAACATCAAGCTGCTTGGAGATGATCTTATAGCCTTTACCTTTAACATGCTTGTCTATAATTTTCTTTCTAATCTCCTGAGACAACTCTCTCCTTTGTTTCCTCTGGTCCATGTTTAGTGTGGTACACACCATGTCACCAAACAGCACAGTGACTACTTGTCACCCTTTAAATAGGCCGACTGACTGATTACAAGTTTGTAGACACCTGTGATGTTAATTAGAGGACACATCTTGGTTGAACATGTCCTTATGGTCACATTATTTTCAATCTTTTCTAGGGGTACCTACATTTTTGTCCAGGCCTGTTTCATGAGTTTGTTCTTTAAAATAACTCTGCTGTACCACAATTCAAAAGCATTGTCTGATTTTCATTGGTTAATTTTCATAGAATTTTTATTTATTACCACTTTTGTTAGATTCAAGTTATTTCTGTGACCATAGTGGGTTTTTCTTTCATTAACAGAGGGGTACCAACAATTTTGTTCACGTATGTATATTTGGCGCAAACGCAACACTGCTCATCACCAAAAGAACATCATACCTACAGTGAAGCATGGTGGTGGCAGCATCATGCTTTGGGGCTGTTTTTCTTCAGCTGGAACTGGGGCCTTAGTCAAAGTGGTTGGAATTATGAACAGTTCTAAATACCAGTCACTGTTGGCACAAAACCTTCAGGCTACTGTTAGAAAGCTGAAGATGAGGAGAAACTTCATCTTTCAGCATGACAATGACACATCCAAATCAACAAAAGAATGGCTTCACCAGAAGAAGACTAAGGTTTTGGAATGACCCAGCCAGAGTCCAGACCTGAATCTGACTGAACATCTGTGGGGTGAGCTGAAGAGGGCTGTGCACAGGAGATGCCCTTGCAATCTGACAGATTTGGAGTGTTTTTGCAAAGAAGAGTGGGCAAATATTGCCACATCGAGATGTGCCACACTGATAGACTCTTACCCAAAAAGACTGAGTGCTGTAATAAAAGCCAAAGGTGCTGCAACAAAGTATTAGTTTAAGGGTGTGTATATTTATATTTACTAACTAACTAACCTGCACTTATATAGCGCTTTTCTAGTCTCAAAGACCACTCAAAGCGCTTTCACTAATGCTAACCCTCTATTCTAAGGGCCTATAGGAAACAGATATCTAGGGACAATTTAGAACAACCAATTAACCTAACATACATGTCTTTGGATTGTGGGAGGAAACCGGAGCCCCCGGAGTAAACCCACACAGCACAGGGAGAACATGCAAACTCCATACAGAAAGGTTCCAACCCCTGCCAGCCTGGGGATTCGAACCAGGAACCTTCTAGCTGTAAGGCAACAGTGCTAACCACTGCACCACCATGCAAACAGATTAGTCTAAGTTTTTTTATTTTTTATTTTTCCCCTTAAAAGATTTATTTTTTTTTTTCAGTTGGGTTGTACAGGTTATAGGTCACGGTAATGGTGGAAAAAGTTTTGAAATGATTTATCTTGGTCTCATTTCTTTACATCACAAAAACCTGGCATTTAAACAGGGGTGTGTAGACTTTTTAGATCCACTGTATGTGCCTTTTACACAAACACTGCTGAAATAGACTCTGATCCACCCAGTTAACCTTTTGAGTGTGAGATTTTGCGTGCCCCTAGTGGCAGAGCACAGCGCTGCGTCTGTCATCTCACTGACATGATCGGCTCCATTCAGGATTTGTACTGATTTGTACTGATCTGCCAGTTTCAGAAGGTGGCAGACATCCGTTGGAGGACTCAATGGATGACACGTAATACACCAAAGAAGAAGAACTCATTTCCTTTTCCTGTTTTTTGCATTTTAGCCCAGAATGCTAATATGGCTGCCATCCATCATCGTGCACCATCACTTAGTGGGCTTTGTACGTGGAAAATAGCTGCGGGATACAAGCGAAATTTATGTGGGATAATCATAAGATTTTGTAGATGTGGTAGAGAGCGTAAATGACCAACAGAACACAAAATAATGACCATGATGGGTGAAAACGCAGTGACCACGGCAGCGAGCGAGTCCCCTTAACCACCGGTAAGTGAGGAATTTCTGTGTGGTTTTTTTTAAAATATTGTACTGATTTCTTGTTCATATACTATGAAGATAAGATGATGAGGTACCTCTATATATAAAAAAAATGGTGTCAAAAGACTGAACCATTCTTTGTGTAAATACGTCCAAAGTCCAGTTTTGACTGAGTTATGGAATTTAAAGAGGTGCCTCGACATTATGCAAATTAGATGCGTAAATTTATTCCTATCTGAAACTTTGGATCATATTTTACATCTTTCTAATTGACAGTAAGCCTTTATCTCTTACCACTTTCAAGTTATAACCTTGGAAATCTGAACTATTTTATTGACAAAAAATGTTTACCACTCTTGACCACTAGAGGTTATGTCGCAATTTGGCGACAGACACACTTAAAGAGTTAAAAACAGACAGGTGGTTAAAATCTGATGATTAGCAAACAGGCTAACATACTACATCACTCCTGCTACAACCAGTTGAATCCTCAGCTAGGAGCCCCCAGTGGTTTCAGCCCATTATTCAAGTATCATTATGAAAAAGGGGTGGGCCCACATCACCCATGTCTGGGGACATGCTCAACTGGTTGGCTACATTGCAAGAACTGCTTCTTACTTCTTCCACCAAATCCAGGTGGATCCTGCTTCAGCTGCTTCCTCCAGGTTCTTACACACAGCTTTCTTCTTCTGGCCTTCTATCCCTAGGCATCGTAAAAATGCCATGGAATGAGCCACAAACCCTCGACAACTAACTTCAAAGGGATAGCAATGTGGCTTCCACCCTCTTTCTGAGCACTGTAACGCCAACTCTTCATATTTCTCGTTCTTCCTTTCATAGGCCTCTTCAATGTTATCCTCCCATGGGACTGTTAGCTCTCCAATGATCACTGTCCTTGTCATTCTAGATGTTATCACCACATCAGGCCTCAGCCTTGTGACAGCAATTTCTAGTGGGAACTGAAGTACCTTGTCCAGACCTACTTGACACTGCCAATTATTTGCTAATTGTAGAAGGCCCCTTTCCAGTCCCTGACGAGGAGTCTGGCATCTTAGCCCAGTCCCAGAGGAAGGAAGTGGATCTTTTGGGTGACAGTAGTCCTCTTTTCCTTATTCGCCTTTTCCGCAGCAACTTCAATGGCCTCCTTGATTGCTCTCAACACCTGGTCATGCCTCCACTTGTACATTGAGAGCTTGCTTGGGCAGGCACCCAGGATGTGCTGGAGAGTACCACACTGGGACCATGCTGAACACAGGTCAGACTCCTCATCGTACCATCGGGCCAGGTTGACAGGAGTTGGTAGGAGATCATAGATTGTCCTTAGTATAAAGTTGATTCTGGCTGGTTCTGCTCTCCACAGATTGCTCCATGACACTCTCTTTTTCTGAAGCTGCTCCCATCTTGTCCATGCTTCTTGTTGGGTTTGGGATACTGCTCTAGTCATCCGAGTCTGCTCCTCTGACCTCTGAACCTCAGCCGCAACAAGGTCCCACTTTTGTCTATCACTTGCCTGTGACCACCAGACCATTCTGTCATGTCCCAAGCCCCTCCAGTCAAGCTGGGTTTCCCCAACTATTTCCCAGATCCTTAGACTGGACTCAGCCTCTGCAACCTCAACACTTGTCTGCCACTTCCTGCCTGTTCTGACATCCGGGAATGCATCCCTAACACCTTGATCCTTCGAGTCTCTGAGCGTCATGTGAAGCTTTGACTTCACCACCTTGAATTCTTCTGACAGGGACTTTATTGGTAGTTGAACCTTCGTTCCCCTGCCATACAGTGCCACAGATGTAAGGTTTTGGGACACTCCAAGCCATTTACAGATATAAACACTGAAGTTTCCCTGTGGCTTCCACATGAGTCAAAGCTACCTCATAGACTGTCAGGGGCCACATCAATCTTGGCATCAACCCGAACTGCAGACACCATAACTTTAACTTTCCTGGAAGGCCACATGTATCAATGGCTTCCAGTGCTTCTTCCATCTTCTGCTTAAGCTCATCTATTCTTTCAGTGTCTCGAAGTTCTTTGGTATACCAGTGACCCAGACTCTTCACTGGTAGGTCGGACAGTGATGGATTACTTCCACTCTCAGATTGAAGTGGAACTCCCTATCAAGTCTTCCTTTTCGCAGGACCAAGCTCCTTGATTTCTTCGCTTTAAATGTCATATTTGCCCAGTCAATCAGCTCCATCAGCCGTTTCAAGACATCTACTGTCACAACAGTGCGCTGGTTCACCAAGCTTAGGTCATCTATAAAAGCTTGAATTGGAGGCAGTTCTTGTCCTGGACCTAACTGTACTCCTGGTCTGACCTTCTTGGCAGCACGCGCTATCACTTCCATAGCTCGAATGAACAACACTGGTGATATTGTGCACCCCATTGGGATTCCTTCCTCCAGTTCCTGTCAGCTTGTGGTTTACGACTTGGTGGTGAACCTCATCTTGAAGTGCTCATAGTAGGCTAATACTACTCTCTGGACCTTCTCTGGGATGCAGAAGTACTCCATGGCATACTTAATGAGCCTATCTGGAACAGATCCATAGGCATTGGCTAGGTCCAACCACACTACCACTAGGTCTTTCTTCTGTCGCTTTGCTTCTTGGATCGTATGCCATATCATACTTGCATGTTCTATACATTCTGGAAAGCCTGGAAGCCCTGCCTTCTGCACAGATGTGTAAACATAGCCATTCTCCAAAAGGAACCTCACAAGTCGCCCAGTTAGCACACCAAAGAAGAGCTTCCCTTCCATGTTCAGCAGTGTAGCATTGAGTCCTACAATTTGGAAGTACAATTATTAATAATTATTAGTTTAAAGCGTATTAATAATACTTCTAATACTAGTTGGGGCACCATCCGCATTTTATAGCGGCAGAAACTCTTATGGACAAGACTTAAGCTTAAGAATTTGGCAATTAGTGAGTTAAGTCTTAGTTAATAATTTTATTGGCAATATTTGATCAGTCTCCTAGTCTGGAGGCAGAATTCTTGACAGTGAGTTGTTACAATAATGGACAAGGAGAAATCACACCTTCTAGCTTTAGGAACCCATCTTTAATAAACTCAAAGGAGTGGCACAAACATAAGACATTCAAGATCAGCAGAATTAAACATGGCAATAATTGGGGTTACTTGATTGCATGAAATGTGAACATACCATACACTTAAGATCACCATATTATTCTCATGATTAATCTGTAGCACTTAAAGCTCTGATCTGTGCAGTCCCTCTGTCATAACGCGCCCATTTCATGGGCGCAAATAGGACACCAAACACTCACTGTAGGTTGACACATTCATTAACAAAAACACATACAAGAACGTTTTCGTACAAATTCAAAAAATGAAGAGGAAACGATAATAAAGAAATGTGAACACTACGCTGGAGGAGCGTGGGGCTCAACGTCCGTAGATACAAAGTCAGGGAACGCCTGACCAGGGCGAAACTCAGCTGGAGTACCCCGAGAGCTGTGGGGCTTGACGGCTGAGACACCAGGGAAAAAGGCACCAGGACGGAGCACTCCAAACTCACCTCGACAGCAGGACCTTCACCCATGGTTGCAGTCAGCGGGCAGGAATACACAAGAAGAGAAAAAGGACATGGCAATAGCAGAAGTTGTTGCGTCCCTTAAATACACACACAATAATCAGAGACAGGTGTAATTCATGAGTAGCAGAATAGGCAGCAGCTGAGCAGCCCCAAAGGAATTGACAGCCAGAAGCTGCACAGCGCTGTCAAAATAAACCAACCAGAAACAAAAATAAAAACACAACAGAACTCAAAAACCATCATAAATCTTAAAGATAATAGTAAACAAACAGAAAAATGCTCACTGGGCAGAAAAACTGGGCACTGCTCTAACCCGTGCCCCAGGATCATGACACTCTCAGGTTAAAGACAATTTACGCAGTTCTAATAAAAACGTTGCAAAAATTTAGTGTAGAATTTGGACTTGCATGTGTTTAAGGAAAAAGAGGGAGAGAGAGGGAGGATATGTAGGATCAGGGATGTATCTTAGACCAAGCACCATCAGGGTCAAACCGACTGGCTTGTAGCTGCTTTTCTGATGGAGCAAATTTAAACCAACCTGACCACCACAACAGATGACGTGAAAGAGGTGAGTGCCTACTGTGGATATGAAAACCTGGCGAGGGTTATTTCAGGCCCAGGGAAAGTGGTCCTCCTTGGTGCCTCGTGGGGGATTTTGGCCTGCAAAATCCATATGGCTTCACTCCTAGGTCACTCAAGGCAGGCTTGCTCCAGGGAGAGTGGGGAGACCTAGTCCTGGGTCTCAACCCGCCAATATGCTGGATAAGGGCAGCTGGTCTGGATACAGGGCTGGTATGTGCAGTTTCTTGCTGATCGGTGGCTAAGCTAGGTAAGTTCTAAAAAGACAAAAACTACTCAGGCTTTAATCCCTGGATCTAACAAAGGTGAACTTCTACAGAAAAATATGAACTACAAAAATCTACAAAACAGTAAATACAAAACGCATGCAGGCGCCTGGGCAGAAAAAAACTTAAAAGAGAAGAGAGATGCAAAAAGTGTGGCAATAGAGAGAGGAGACATCAACACCAACAGGGTCAGGAACAGAAGAGCCCAAGAGCTTGTGTGTCTTCTGGTTTAAACTTCCCTCCCCACATGCTGGAAGGGAGGAGCTTGGAATCTCTCAATGAATCAGTGAGTGAGAAAATGCACAGAGGTCTGGTGGTTGCTATGGTTACCTAGCACTGAAAGGCAGAATGGGGGGATACGATTCACTGAGCGGGGAGAGAACAAAAGATAGTGACCACATCACATTAATATTATTAGTCCTGAGGCACCTTTGTCTACACCTAAGCAATTCTATTGGGTTAAATATCTAGCTTCACTGAAATAACTTGATCATAAAGCATGCAGATATTTACAATAAGTCAGACATGTGTAAGGTATATTAGAAGTCCAGATGCATGAAGATTAGAATTCTGACAGTCAATGACCCAGTTTGTGTGACTTTGAGTACTTATTTCAAGTTGTCCTGTGACAGTGTGTGGGTGTTAAGAGAAGGGAAAAACAATAAGCCTTTGTTCCTCATTGTTTGAAGGGCTGTGAAGAATGAGTTGGGGGTTGGTGAGCAGAGGGCAAGTCAAAGTTCATTTGGTCTCGTTGTTGCTGAGGGTCTGAGGCAAGTCATTCTACCTAGTACTGCTACAGCAGGGATATTGGATAGAACTGATTCAGGAAATTTGACAGCTTTTCCTTGAGGATGTGCACTCTATCAGCTTGAGCCCAGAAAATGGGGATGACTTCCAGTCTCCAAACGACCTTCAGAAGCTTCCACAACACCCGCAGCAACCCAGGACAAGCCTTGCACACCTTGTAGGGAATTCCATGGGGATCAGGTGCTGCTCCAGTTCTTGCCTTTCTCACAAATTCTTCCACTTCCTTCAGCCATGCCTCTGCCAGATCAAAGGGAGAGCCAGGTGCCGACGGATGCTCCAGGCCAGCGACGGGTTCCATTTTCTCACCCTTCTTCTGGTCAATGTAGGTCTTCTTTAAATGACTCTCCAGCTCATCCCTCAGAATATCTAGCACACCACTCCTGTTCTCTTCACACAATTTCTTTGTGAACGTATACGGATCGTCATGAACTGAGCCCGTGTTTCCTGTGGGCTTGGTTCTGATCGATCCTGGTGGCTCAGGCAGTGGGTTTATTATGTGGAGTTGTGTTTTGATTTCTTGTTGTTTTCATTTCTGCGCACCGTTTCTGTTCCTGCTTGTAGCTGCCGCTCTGGCCTGTCTGGCCATGCCCTCCTCTTTCTGACAGCCAGCTGTTCGCCCCGGTAATCATCTTTCCCGCGCTTGCCCAGGTGTTCCCTATTTGTCACGTCAGCAGCGTCTGTATTAAAGGAGCTCTTTGCTAGACAGACGCTGCTGGATTATTGTACACGTTGGATGGTCATTCTCCGCTGGCAACTGTCACGTCAGTAAGGACTGTCTTTGTGTCTTGGATTCTCACTGTGACGACTCGGTCTGCCCCCCCCCCCCACTGTGAGTAACTGCCTGTGCGCTGTTCCGCCGCTGTTTATCTCCAGTGTGTGTGTAGGGCTACCTTGAGGATACTAACGAGGATCCAAGCTGTTCCGTGTCTGTATGTTAGTTTTGTGTTAATAAATGTGTGTTTGGTGTAACCCTGCACTTAGATCCTCGTCCTTTTTTCCCCTTGCTGTGCGCTGTTGGAGAGGCGCATGGAGAGCTCATGACAGAATGATCCAGCCGTAAAAAGGATTTAGCGGGTTACACCCACATAAATCATTTTTTTCATTTTTGGGACTGTCTCGTTTCCACTCACCTGCGTCCGGGCACGATGACTGAGCTGCTGGAGAGGGAGCTGCGCTCGCTTTGCCTGCTGGAGAACGTACTCTCGTGGATGCTGGAGCCCTGTTCACCCGAGACAGCTCGATGGACTCGGGATACGGCAGTGAGAGTGATGAATCGGGATAGTCTGTGGGTCCATCCGGAGGCGACCAAGATTCTCCGGGAGATCTTCGCCATGCCATGCATGGGGTCGAGTGAGGAGCTCCCAGCGCTCGAGCCCCCCACGGCTACACTGCCGTCGTTCCCAGTTTCTCCAGAGATCATCAGCCTTGATTACTTGCTTCCGGATGGTGTGCTCAGAATCCCGGACTATCTGATGCCCTAACAGACCGTGAGGAAAAGGAAGCCTCGCTGGAGGAAGCCCCTCTCGTCTTCAATGGTCTTCATCGCTCCAGTTGCCAAGAGGCCCTCCAAGATTGTCCCGGCCATGCCCACCTCTGCGTCATCGGAACCGGCTCCTCCACAATCCTTTGAAGGGGTCAGTGACACGGAGAAGGGTGACTGCCAACTGTCTGCAGCTGTCAACATCGGGAACCAGGATGACAGGCAAGTGTTTTTTCATTCCACTCAATCTAATTACAAACCTTGTCTGTCTCCCGAGGGAGAGGCCCAGTTTCAGCAGTCCGCTGGATCCCCTCCTCTGGTTGAAAATATTAATTCACTTTTCCCCCCCTCCGTGTCTCCTCCCATTCTCCTTGAGGGCCAGCTGGCCCAAGGTCAGGGCCATCAGACTGTGGAGGAGCCAGTGGCTTCGGATGATCCATTCCTGGAGTCAGCATGGAGAGGTCCCCCTGCAGCCACGCCAGTGGAATCCCCAACATTGGAGCTGTTGCAGGTGGACAACAGGACTGCCAACACCATCTTGCCGGCTGCGGAGGCGTCTGTAGTGGACTGGGAGCCGGAGCTGGACCTCTTAGAGGCTGGGCCCGAGTGTTCATCGCCAGGATCGATGGAGTCCTGGACCGCGGTGGAGCTCGAGCTCAGGCAAGTAATCTCTCTTGTTTTTCTTATGTCAGTTTTAGAGAGATCTTGCCTGGCTCTGGGTGAGGAGAGTCAGGTGCAATGCACAGCTGCGTCTGAACTTCCTTCACTGGGCTCCGCCGCTGCCGGTGACTCTAACCACCTTTCTTCTCCTGTTTCCACTGAGCCTTCAACCAGGGTTGCCGGAGAGGGTGTGCCACCACCGGAGGTCGCCGAGGGTCCGGTCCTGCCAAAGGAGGACATCGCTGCTCCAGCTTCTCCTGCCAGGGTTGTCAGGGCTCCTCCCATCAATCATCTCCTTTGCCTGGTGCTCCTGCGGGTTGGTCTACTCACCATGGGTGCAGCTCTGGCCCAATCGGGGTCCACCGTGGGTGCTGCTGAGCCACAGCCAGAGGTCACCGTGGACGCTGATAGGCTCCCACTGGAGTCCATCGTGGGTGCAGCAGAGCTGGCCCAGTCAGGGGCCACTGTGGGCGCAGTTAGGCTCCCGCTGGAGTCCACCGTGGGTGAAGCAGAGCCGGCCCGGTCAGGGGCCACCGCGGATGCAATTAGGTTCCCGCTGGAGTCCATCGTGGGTGCAGCGGAGCCAGCCTGGTCGGGGCCCACTGCGGGTGCTACTGAGGATGCCATGGAGGTTCCCTCTCCCCGGTCCGGTTGCCCTCTAGTTGGCCTTTCAGTGGGCAGGCCGCATCCTGCTTCACCCTCTCCATCCTGGTGGCTGAGCAATGTGGGCCGGCCGCCAGATGAATTGTCTCCCCGAGTCTGGTGGCCCATATTTTCCGGCAGGCTGCCGGATTCCATCCACCGGACCTTTTGCTGGGCCTGGGACTCTGGGCGGCCTCCTGAGCCCCAATGCCTGTGGACTTGGGGGGGTTAATTGTGGACTCTGGGCGGGGTATTGTGTTCCCTCCTTTCCTGTTCCCCCTACCTCCCACCCGGGTTCGTGTGTTATTATTTTGCCTGTGGGGATTAGTGGGGAGGGGGGGGGTTCTTACGATGTTACCGTGGGTGTCTGGTATCCACCCCTAGAAGGAGGGGCTCTGTCATGAACCAAGCCCGTGTTTCCTGTGGGCTCGGTTCTGATCGATCCTGGTGGCTCAGGCAGTGGGTTTATTATGTGGAGTTGTGTTTTGATTTCTTGTAGTTTTCATTTCCATGCACTGTTTCTGTTCCTGCCTGTAGCTGCCGCTCTGGCCTGTCCGGCCATGCCCTCCTCTTTCTGACAGCCAGCTGTTCGCCCCGGTAATCATCTTTCCCGCGCTCGCCCAGGTGTTCCCTATTTGTCACGCCAGCGGTGTCTGTATTAAGGGAGCTCTTTGCTAGACAGACGCTGCTGGATTATTGTACACGTTGGATGGTCGTTCTCCACCTTCAACCGTCACATCAGTAAGGACTGTCTTTGTGTCTTGGATTCTCACTGTGACGACTCGGTCTGCCCCCCCCCTCCCCACTGTGAGTAACTGCCTGTGCGCTGTTCCGCCGCTGTTTATCTCCAGTGTGTGTGTAGGGCTACCTTGAGGATACTAACGAGGATCCAAGCTGTTCTGTGTCTGTATGTTAGTTTTGTGTTAATACATAAATGTGTGTTTGGCGTAACCCTGCATTTAAATCCTCATTCTTTTTTACCTTCGCCATGCGCCACTGGACAGGCGCACGGAGAGCTCATGACACGGATTCTCATAGAATGCTACTCTTTTCCTTTTCTTATTCTGTCTGATCTTCCTTCTTGTCTCAGCCTTCCTCAAGATGGCTGCTTGGTGTCTGAGGTCGTCTCTCAGCTAAGACAGGCCTAACTTTGCATCAGGGTCAGTTTCCTTCCTCCACTGTTTCCATACATGCGATATCCTCCCATTGAGCTTCTCAATCTGCAACTCTCTTCTTCCTTTGCCTCTTTGCTATTTCTCTGTGGTTACAGCTGCTCCAAACTTCTCAAGGCCATATACACAGTAGACGGCTTCACCCATTCCTTGCAGCTTCTTTGTAGTCTCGCTTTTCAGACTCAGTTCTAATGCCTTGGATAGGTCTTCATCCATTTCTCCCCAAGTGTGTTTGCGAGTGCAGGCCACTTGATTCTGGCCATCTTGTCTGAACTTTCAGCCCTGTCACCCCTGGCTTGGTGGCTCCCAGCACTGTAGTTGGAAATCTGGCTGTTAACCTCCTCCGACTGACTTGGCTGTGCCTGAGCACAGTCAATGCGTTGCCCTGGTGACATAGCATCAAAAGCTACTTCTTGGACAGGCTTGCATCCTTTGCGGGTTTGATGGATCCGTAGATGAGTAGTGCACAAGTCATCCCTGTGTGGGTTTTCCCTGGATGCTGCTTTTAAGGACCATAGTCCAAAGATATGCATGTTACATTAATTGGTGATTCTCAGTTATCAATCACATAGAAGGATGTCTTAATGCTCTATTTTCCATATATACTGTACATCTCAAAGGCTACAGTGGTCTGATCAAATGGTCATTTAAATGGAACACTTGTTTAGCATCATTGCATCACACAGAAAAATTGACAGCTACATAAAATTGAAATAAGTCACACAATCTAAAAATGAGACTCTCCAATACTTAATCCTTAAAATTACACACTCTATGTTTAATAAATAAAACAAAAGTAAAGTGTATACTGCAGATTGTTTTTTTAAAAAAACATTTGTTCATTTTATGTCTCAGAATATACTTCTTAAATTTTAGTAGACATTTAATGTTACTTTACATCACCTTAAGACAGAAATTTTGATTGGAAGTGTCAGTTTTGCGCGCTTCTCTTTCAAAATGTAGCCTATTTCATAAGCGCTGGGGAATGTCTGCATCAGGTCTCTGTACAGAAGAAGAAACTAAGGTCTTAGGCATTATTATAGATAATAAAGTAACATGGAATAGACACACTGAAAAAATCACTGCAAAAATGGGTGGTGTAATATCAGCTATAAAAAGGAGTGCAACACTTCTGACACCAATTGCTACAAAAGTAATAATTCAGTCATTAATTTTTTTCTAACTTAGACTATTGCTCAGTAGTGTGGTCGAGTGCAACAATGGAAGCATTAAAGAGATTATAACTTCTACAAAACCGTGCGGCACTTATTGTATTGAGATGCAATTACAGAACTAATATACTGTAAATATATGCACAGTGATTTAAACTGGTTACTAGTCATGTTGTCAAAATCCCTGGGTGCTGCTGAATGAAAAGGTGCGAGCAAGGGAGTGAGCGAGTGATTGCATAAGAGAGTAAGCGAAAGTGAGGGAGGGATGAGTGGAGATGGTGATGGTGGGTCGGTTTTGTATGGCGCTTTGCATGTCGGGTGGCATCTCGGAGTGCTTGCAGTGGTCCACTGATCAGTTGCTCGGGTGGGCATTTGGGGTGGTGGTCTGCTTCTGTGGCCGCGGCCCCCCCTGGGGTGAGTCAGTGGGGGTGTGGCTGTTGGCCTGCGCCGGTGGTCTTCCTGGCCGCTGCCGGGCACTGGTGTGCATTAATGCTCGCTGCATCTGCACCACGGCCACCCTAACTAATAAGGGTGAATGAGTGTGGGTGAGTGTATGGGGGAGAGCACGAATGGATGTGAGTAGGTTGGAGCGAGTGAGAGTGAGAGTGTCAGTATGGGTGAATGTGAGTGAGTATGGGTGACTCTGAGGGCGAGTGGGAGTGGGAGAGAGATTGAGCGGATACAGGAGTGGGAGAGAGTGGGTGGGTCAAGAAGTGCGAGTGTGGGATTGTGTGGGGGAGAAGGCGAGCGATAGTGAGTGAGTGTGTGTGGGTGCAAGTGGGTGTGTATGAGAGCATGAGGGTGTGAGTGCATGGGAATGGGTGTGTGTGCTGGTCGGGAGGTGCTGGATTGAGGGGGTAGAGCCTCTTGGCTGTGTGGTTTCCCTTGCCCCCCCCCCCCCCCCGTGGGGCCCCTATGCCTTGCTGCCACCTTCATTGAATGTGTGCAGCGGTGGCACTGGAGTGTGGTTGGGCATGCTGTGAGGTTGTCTGGGGGGGGGTCATGCTGGGGGCACAGGACGGCCTCCGGCCCGGGGGATGGTGGCACTGGCCTCCAGGTGCCTGGGGCCTGGGGCTGGCGTTGGCCCCAGTGGGGGGCGGGGGTTGGCCGGTCCAGGGGCGTGGCCCTGGCCTCCCTCAGCCATCCCTCCTGGGGCAGATGCTTGGCTGTCCTGGGGCTTGTTGGCCTCGGGACATTTGTGCTCGTGGTTGGTGGAGTTGTCCTGCTTGCTCGGGGTTTCCGGGGGGTGGCGGAGGGGTAAAGTTGCTGTGACTGTCCACCCTCTTTGTATGTTTCCTGACAAACCACTCACATGCACACATTTATTTTTGCCTGTTTTCTCATACACACGTACATGTATGCACACACAGCTATGTCTCTCCTTTAACAATTTAATTCAATTCAATTTATTTATGTAGCGCCAAATCACAACACAGGTCGTCTCAAGGCACTTTACAGAAAAGAGTGGGTTTAGGCCACACTTTTAGTTTGTAGAACCCAGCAGAGACCCCTAAGAGCAAGCACTGTGGTGACACAGGTGAGGAAAAACTTCCCTTTAATGGGCGGAACCATAGCTCATAGAGGACGGCCATCCGCCTTGACCGGCTGGGTTGAGTAGCTACATTCAAAAACAAACATACAAATACAACATTTAAAGCCAAGCAGTCCAGTACCAAGCCTGGCCAGGCTGTGAATGCAAGCAAAGGCCTGGCAGGGGCACCATTTCTAACTAAATGCCTTATCAAAGACTTCCGGTTATGGCGGCCACCTAGAAGGACATGTATCACTCTGCTCTGCTCCTAGAGATAAATATTCGGCAAATAACTCTCTCATTTGGAACAGAATTTTTCCCAGCGTTTGGGCGAGGATATGCCGGTGAAGCCTAAGGCTGGGAAATCAGGTGGGGGAAAAATTGAACCGCCGAAGCAGTCCAAATTAACGGACTTTCACGTCTGTGGTGCAGCAGGAAAAGCTGCGAATATGGCGGATGAAACTAGCGGTGGTGCGGTAACTGCTGATGATGGCGGCACAGGTGCAGTGCTGGCTGCCATTAGCTCAATGAGAGCAGACTTTTCCGCTAAACTTGATGGGATTATGGCAGCGTTGGATGCAATGAGAAAGGAATTGGGTGACTGCGTGAAGCGAGTGACGCAGGTGGAGCTTCGTGTTTCCAGTGCGGAGGATGAAATCGGCGGACTTCAATTAAAGGTGCGCACTTTGGAAAAAAAAATAAATGTCTGGAAAATAATGTCCTGGACTTGGAGTCCCGGTCGAGACGGAACAACCTGAGGCTGGTGGGTCTACCGGCGGGAGCCGAAGGTCGTGATTCATGCTCCTTTTTGGAGGGGTGGATCCCGGAGGCGCTGAACAACGCGGAGCTAAATTCATCAGTCGTCTTGGAAAGCGCCCACCGAATTGGCCCACCGAGAGGTAACAAGGCAGCACCGAGGACGCTAATTATGAAGTTTCTCAGCTACAGAGACAGGATGACGATCTCCAACGCGGTGCGGGCCAAAGGAGAAATTAAATACCAAGATCAACAGGTGCAGTTCTACCCAGATTTGGCCTCAGGAATCCAACAATTAAGGAAGCAGTTTGACCCCATCCGTAAAGAACTGCGCAACCTTGGGATTCGTCATGGAGTGATTTACCCTGCAAGACTTCTGGTCACATATGAGGGCAGAACACACATCTTCAAGACCCCTGAGGAGGCGCAGGAGCTCATCAAGAAGATCCAGGAAGAGACTGGTGGGAGCTAAGCATGAACAGAATATAGGGTAGAATATTTAAGCATTTACATAGGCATTTAACTGATTTGAAGCATAGAGCAAGATTACAAAATATAGATTGTATTACATATTAAATAAAAAAAAACAAACAAACTATGATGTACAAAATTGCTATAAAATTTTGGAGTTAAATTTGAAAATTACAGAAGAGAGTTAATGTTACGTTATTAAAAGCAGCAGAGTTAGGGTGATTGGGAGGATGAAGAAGGAGTGGCTTTGGCTGATCCTCGTGGGTGTGGAGCGGTCGATGGCTATAGCGGGAGACGGAATTTTTTTTTTGATTTTGGGGGGTTTACCACGAAGGTGGGAAGGGGGAATTTGTTTGTGTGTAGTTTGTAGGATGAATGTTCAACCACTCATGTTTTTGCTTCTCTGTATGAGCATGTTTATATTGCGAGGTAATCCTAAACCCCCTACTGATCATAGACCAAAGCGTTAATCTTAATTTAACTTCATGGAATTGCAGAGGTCTACAAAATTTAAAAAAACTTAAACAAGTTATGAATAAAATAAAAGACATAGGTTCAAAAATTGTGTTTTTACAAGAAACCGATCTAATAGACGAGGATGTAAAAAGAATTAGGAGAAGATGGCAAGGAAGTGTGTTCACCTCATCATTTTCATCCCGAGCCAGGGGAGTTATGACTCTCATACATAAATCAGTCCCATTTCAAGTGAAAAATGTAATTGGAGACAAATTTGGAAGATATCTAATTATTCAAGGATCTTTGCTATTAGAAAACATAAATTTGGTGAACTTATACGGTCCCAACATAGATGATCAAAAGTTCTTTGCTAATTTATTTCTTATTTTATCATCACTTACAGGGAAACATATAATAGCAGGGGATTTTAATTGTACATTGAATCCCGGTATAGACAGATCAACAGGACTGGACTGTACACACAATGGATGCAGGATGATCATTAAGCATTCTATGAAAGAATTGAGATTGCTGGATATATGGAGAGAAATGAAACCACAAGTTAAAGCCTACTCTTGTTATTCTAATACCTACAAGTCATTCTCACGTATTGACTATTTTTTGATCTCCACAGAATTAAGGTCCAAGATTCAAAACTGCTTTTATGATAATATAGTGATCTCTGATCATGCACCCTGTTGTCTCATATATGTAGATAAGAAATTGACAAAGGAGCCAGGTAGGTGGCAATTTCAGCATAAATGGCTTCAGGATGAGGAATTTGTTAAGTACATAGAAAAACAGATAGATGAGTTCTTCGATATTAATACTACACAAACATCAGCATGTATAAAGTGGGAGGCTTTCAAAGCTTTTATTAGGGGACATATTATTATTATACAGGTTCAAAATCTAAGAAGACTCGAGAGGAGAGAGTCCAATTGGAACACAAATTAAAAATTCTTCAAGAAAAAGTGTATGCAGGAAGTGACCCAAAGTTAGAGAACGAATTAATAATTCTGAGAGCTGAATATGACAAAAAATCAGCGAATAGAGCTGCCTCGAGTCTTCTAAGATTGAAGCAATCTTTTTATGAACAAGGTGAAAAATCAGGAAAATTATTGGCATGGCAGATTAAACAATTAGAATCTAAAACACCAATTACCAGTATTATAAGTAACGGACAGGTAGTTGTAGATCCTTTAGAAATTAATAGAGCCTTTAGAGATTACTATGAAAAATTATATAATACAAAAAATGAAACTGACTTAACAAAACTAAATGGGTTTTTGGACGGACTATCTATACCGTGTATTCCAAATGAAAACAGGGAGATACCGGAGTCTAAAATTAGTCAAGAAGAAGTTGGGCTAGCCATTGATAATATGAAATCAGGAAAAAGTGCAGGACCAGATGGTCTTCCAGTTGACCTTTATAAAAAATTTAAGAATAAATTAATAAAACCTTTTTTGGAAATGGTTTTAGAAGCATTTCAAAATAGTAATTTACCATCATACATGAATAATGCCTTAATTATACTGTTGCCAAAACCAGGTAAACCCTCTAATAAATGTGAAAATATGAGACCAATAAGCCTATTAAATGCTGACCTTAAGATAATCTGTAAAATTTTAGCCAGACGAATACAAGAAATATTACCAAATATTATTAACTGAGATCAGAATGGCTTTATAAAGGGAAGACAAGGCTTCCATAATGTAAGAAGATTATTCAATATTATTTACTCTAATAAAGAAGCACCGGATACAGCTCTCCTATCATTGGACGCCGAAAAGGCCTTTGATAGGGTCGAATGGCCCTTTCTTTTTGAAGTCTTACAAAGGTTTGGATTTGGAAATAATTTCATAAAATGGGTTCAGATAATATATAATAATGCTACAGCAGAAATCCTAACAAACAGCAATATCTCAAAATCAATAAAAATCAATAGAGGATGTCGACAAGGCTGTCCACTTTCACCTTTACTGTTCACTATGGCAATTGAACCTTTAGCGATGGCAGTACGTTTACATCCGCAAATATATGGAATTAAGGTTGGACCAACGGAACATAAAATCTCCCTGTATGCTGATGACATAATTTTGTTTATGTCGAATCTTAAAAAATCAATTCCGACCTTGTTGAATTTAATAAAGAATTTTGGGGAAATATCAGGATATAAAATAAATAAAACTAAATCTTCAATATTAATGCTAAATGAGTCCCAGAGAAAGCACCCAGCTTCTGAGGTAAATCAATTCAATATTGTAAATCAGTTTAAATATTTAGGAATTCAAATTGTGCCCAAGCTGGAATCAGTCGCCAGTGCCAACTACGAAGCCTTAATGACAGACATTAATGAGTTAATTCAGAGATGGATGTCACTACCAATGTCGATGATTGGGAGAATTAATATACTTAAAAGTAATATCTTACCCAAAATACTTTATTTATTTCAATACATTCCTTTACCACCACCTTCAGATCTATTCTCAAGAATTAAAAAAAAGTTAGTGGAGTTTATATGGAACAATAGGAAGGCTAGATTACGTCTGTCCTTACTATATTTACCATTTGATCGTGGAGGTCTGAAATGTCCAAACTTTATGTTGTATTACTGGTCAGCACAACTGAGGTCTATGACATATTATTTTTCATCAAATGATCTCCCTCACTGGACTGAAATGGAATCATACAATTTACCTTTACCTCCTCCCATATTCATATATTCAGACTCGGCAAAAAAATTACAGAAACAAGTTAAAAATCCATTTGTAAAACATGTGATTAAAATATGGTGTGAAACTAAAAAATATTTAAAAGAACCACACTTACTGTCACAATTTAGTCCAATATGGGGTAATCAATATTTTAAGCCAGGGAGAGCGGATGCTGTATTTAAAGTATGGAATTTAAAAGGGATCCAAAAAATTCAAGATTTATATTTGTCATGTTCAGATAACATAATGTCTTTTGAAGAGCTGAGGATCAAATTTAATCTTAATAGAACACATTTTTTTAAAATATCTTCAGATTAGGAACTTTATTCGATCAAATCAAAATAATGCTCTCACTCGACCTATTTATTCATCCTTGGAAAAAATCTTGACGAAAGATAGTAAGAGAAAGGGTATTATTTCAGAGTTTTATAACTCATTGACATTAACTTCAAGTGAAAACTCACAGAAAAGACTGAATTATTGGAAAGAAGACCTGCAAACTGAAATCTCAGAGGAACAATGGGAATTGGCTTGTACAGAAGCTCAAACCAAATCAATAAATGTACGTCTAAAATTGATACATTTTAAATGGTTAATGCGGATGTATGTTACACCGGTGGAATAGATATAACAAAAACATACCAGATACATGCACAAAATGTATGGAAAGTAAAGGAACCTTATTTCATTGTTTATGGGAATGTAGGAAAATTAGAATGTTTTGGGAAGAGGTGAGGGGAACAATTGAAAAAATAATTTCAAAACAAATCATATTGAATCCTAAATTGTTTTTGTTGGGTCTGCATCCAGAAAAGCACAACTTTAATAAAAGTGAAAGAGCATTCATAGACCTCAGTTTGCTTAACGCCAAAAAATGTATTGCACTATTGTGGAAAAAGACTCATAGACCAGATGTGACTCAGTGGTTAAGACAGATGTTAACAAACCTTCCACTAGAAAGAATAACATACATACTGAAATCAAAGGAAACTGTGTTTGAGAATATATGGAGACCTTTTATTGATTATGTAAAGAATTTAAACATAACTTTTGAAGAAGAAGGTGAATGATGTGTGTGGACCTTATAAATTCCAAACTGGTGAATGTATAATATGTATACTTATGTAATGGATTGCCTTGACTAAACAGAGGAGCATTGTTGAAGACCTGTTCCTGTTAGTGGTTGTTGGTGTGTTTTAGTACATTTTTTTTAATTACTTTAGTGTTAGTGTTTGATTGTTTGTGTTATGTTTGTAAAAAAGGTTCAATAAAAATATTGTGGAAAAAAAAAGGCCTTATCAAAGAGAAAAGATTTGCTCTTGCTCTTGAATAAAGAGAGAGTGTCTGCCTCCCGAACTGAACTGGGAAGATGGTTCCACAGGACGGGAGCTTGATAGCTGAAAGCTCTACCTCCCAATCTACTTCTAGATACCTTGGAGACCACTAGTAGTTTGGATTTTTTGGGAGGCCAGAGCTCTGGTTGGATGATAAGGAACTAAGAGTTCTTGCAGGTAACAAGGAGCCATACCATTAAGAGCTTTATAGGTTAAGAGCAATATCTTGAATTCAATTCTATATTTTATTGGGAGCCAATGTAGAGAAGTTAAAACTGGAGTAATGTGATCTCTTCTCCCTGATCTCATAAGGATATATTCAGCTGCATTCTGAATGAGATGGAGAAACTTTATGGACTTATTTGGGCAACCTGATAAAGTGAGTTACAATAGTCAAGACTAGAGGGGATAAAGGCGTGGACAAGTTTCTCTGCATCTTTATGAGACAGGATGGACCTAATTTTAGGAATATTACACAAATGGAAGAAGGCGGTCTTAATGGTTTGCTGTATATGAGAGTTGAAAGACACATCTTGGTCAAAGACAACTCCAAGATTCCTAAGATGTAGAAGCCAGTGCAATGCCATCTAGTGTTGCTATCTTGCTAAAAAGAGTACTTCTAGCATGTTTGGGGCCAAGAACAATGACTTCAGTTGTATCTGTATTCAGCAATAGAAAGTTGTAGTTCATCCAGGTTTTAATATCCTTAAGACACTCCTGGAGTGAACCCAAATGGCTGGGATCATCTGGATTGATGGATAAATATAACTGAATGTCATCAGAATAACAATGAAAATGAATAGAATCCTTCCTCATAATGTCTCCCAAAGGCAGCATGTATAATGTAAACAACACTGGTCCAAGAACTGATCCCTGCGGAACTCCATAGCTAACCGTGGTCTGAGTAGAGGACTTGTTAAGGACATGAACAAATTGGGAACGATCTGATAGATAAGACTGGAACCATCTTAGCGTTGTTCCATTCAAGCCAATTTGCTGTTCAAGTCTTCTCTAGCAGAATATGGTGGTCAATGGTATCAAAGGCAGCACTGAGGTCCAATAAAACAAGGACAGAGACAAGTCCTTTGTCAAATGCCATAAGGATGTCATCAGTAACTTTCACCAAGGATGTCTCTGTGCTGTGATGTTTCCTAAAACCTGACTGAAATTTCTCAAATATAGAATTTTTTTCTACAAAGGTGCATAGTTGATTGGCGGCTACTTTTTCGAGGATCTTGGAAAAGTAGGGGAGGTTAGATATTGGTCTATAATTGGCCAAAATCCCAGAATCAAGAGAAGGTTTTTTTAAGTAGAGGTTTAATTACTGCCACTTTAAATGACTGCGGTACATGTCCTGTCAATAGGGACATATTAATTATGTTCAAAAGAGATGGACTAATCAGAGATAGTGATTCCTTCACTAGTCTAGCGGGGATTGGATCTAAAAGACAGGTAGTTGATTTAGAGGCTGACACTATTAGGGCTAGATCAGAATGATTAATACGAGAAAATTTAGAAAAGTGGAGTTCTGAGCCTGTGGGCACAGCAGTGTTAGGTAGAGGCTTGGTATTTTTAGGGGGGCTATTTTTTGGAATATTATTCCTAGTACTGACAATTTTATCATTAAAAAAATTCAAAAAGTCATCAGCACTAAGAGTTGGAGGGCTGTAGGGATCTATGGCATTTTGGCTCTTGGTTAGCTAAGCCACAGTGTTAAAGAGAAATAAGATAAGATAAGATAAGATAAGCCTTTATTAGTCCCACAATGGGGAAATTCCAGGACTGCAACAGCACAGGGATAGCAACACTCAGAGCAACAATCAGAAGGCAAGAAAAAACAAGAACATCTAGTAAACATATGTACATATTACTATAAATGTATATATATAGACACACAGTGCGGAGCATTATGGTTGGTTGGTGAATGTGCAGCAGAAAGTCTAAGCTCTCTCTTCGCGGATGCGGCGGGCCAGCTGGAAGTCTTTGGGCATGATGGTGACCCTCTTGGCGAAGAAGAGACCCACCAGGTGGGCCTCGCTGGTCTCCTGCAGAGCCATGACGGCGAAGCTCAGGAAGCGCAGGACGGTCTTGGAGTCCTGAGCGATCTCCCTCACCAGGCGCTGGACGGGCAGCTTACGGATGAGCAACTCCGTGGATTTCTGGTAGCGACGGATCTCTCTCAGAGCCACGGGCCTGTGACGACGAGGCCTCTTCACTCTGCCGGTGGCCGGAGCGCCTCTCCGAGCAGCCCTGGTGGCTAGCTGTCTCCTGGGGGGCTTCTTCCTCCAGTAGATTTTACGGGCGGTCTGCTTGGTTCTTGCCATCGCTCTTTATTATTCTGTCTTATATTTCTTGCATGCTGCCTAAACTCCAGCCCGGCACCCGCGTCATTTTCGCTACAGCTCCCGGTATGTCGAGTTTCCCATTAGCACCGGGCAGCGGCCAAGTGCTAGCTAGCACCAGCTCCTCCCCGCTGTAACGTCTCCCGCTGCAAACAGTGGCTCCGTCCGCCGACCCGGGAGACCCCCGGGGCGATCCGTGCGTCCGTGATATATATACAGAGTGAAAGGTGTAGAAAGAAGAAGGAAGATAAAAAAAAAAAGGCTGTTGCAACGGGCAGCCGACTTGTGTGGCGCCACCGGTCCAGCGGAACCGGAACCGGAAAATCTGTGGTTGTTTTTATTTTCTTCTATCAAGGATGAATAGTACTGTCGCCTAGCACTATGGAGAGATTTCTTAGTAGGTGGTAAGGCTGGCATTCCAGGCTGAACAAGATAACAGGTGCAGATACCAGACTCATGTTGAGACCTCTTCAGTGGAAGAAACAGTCTGTCTTCTGTTTGTTTCAGTAGTTAGTTTGTTTGTCTTTGTCTGTTCCTCTCCCTTTTCTTCCCCCTCTCCACCCTTCCTTTCCCCAATCCCCCGTCGGGTCCTTCATGGGTGGAACAATTTAAATAAAGTATTAAAAGTTCCAAAGATGCTGGGATAGGCTCCAGTCCCCCTGCGACCTGAAAAGGATTAGGCAGAAGAAGATGGATGGATGGATGGATTATAAGTTATTACAAGAGGAGTTTATAACAATATACAGTACATATACGTATATGTACTGTGTAAACCATCTTTTGGCAAAGTAAATCTGTTTGGCACAAGGGAAGCAGATTTCTGTTCTGCTCACCTAGCTGCCTGACAGGACAAGGGGAAAAAAAATAAAAATAAACTGGTTACTAGTTAAGGGCAGACTTTGATTCTCACTTCTTACATTTATCAGGAACATTAATACAACAAAGACAACTCTCATTCTTTATAAAAACCTTAATTTCAGTTCAGAGACGCATGGTTACAACACAAGCCATGCAGCCACAAATATTTTTACTTTACCCAAGTCAAAACTAATGTCACCAAAAGAACAATACTGTACAGAAGAATGTATGAGTGGAATCATTTGCTGAATTACATCCTAAAAACTAACAGTGGAGTTCAGTTTAGATCATTATTAAAGCAATTACTAAATTATAATCACTGTAGTCATTACAATCACATGTATTATCATATGGTGTATTGTCATACAATATACCATGTTATATAATATAATAACTGGATAGGTGTGTTATAATACAATGGGAAAGTATAAATGGTTCACAGTGTTGTTGTATGGTTAAACCTGTTAAATATACATATAATGAGGTTTGGTGTGATGATATAATGCAATTACAATTAATTATAATGTGATATATTTGTAGAATCATGTATATTATGATGATTAGCATAACAGTACAAGGTTAATAGTATGGCATAACTACTATATCATAGAGAATATCATGATGAAAAGTACAATATCGTTTTTACATGTGTGTGTGTGTGTGTGTGTAAAGTCATGTGAAAAAATTACGACACCCCATTAAATATTCAGTTCTTTATTAAGCAATGTTCACATATCTATGTCTAACCTTGTTTTTGTATTAATTTGCATTTTTTTAACATTTATTTTAACCATTTTAAGTGGGACTGAATGTGTGGGTGTCCTTAAAAAGATGGGGGGTGTCCTAATTTATTCCTTACTATTTGTTTAGAATTACATTTTACAGAAAATTTGAAAAGAGTCTTTAATTCAGTTTTAATTGTTTACTTGTATTACATGAATCTCCCATCCATCCATCCATCTTCTTCTGCTTAATCCTTTTCGGGTCGCAGGGGGGCTGGAGCCTATCCCAGCATTTTTGGGCGAGAGGCAGGGTACACCCTGGACAGATCGCCAGTCCATCGCAGGGCCAACACAGGGAGACAGACAACCATTCACTCTCACAGTCATACCTAAGGACAATTTGTATTTTTAAAATTGATATTAAATATCCATATGTCCAAATATGTTTAAAAACACACACAGGCTTATGCAGGGTGTCCTAATTTTTTCACAACTGTATATGTATGTAGATATAGATATATGTGTAATTATTATATTATATGTAATTATCATGTATATGTGTAATTGTGTGTGTGTATATATATATTTACACATATAGTGATGTATGGTGTAATAATATGGTCTTAAAGATGCAATACAATTACGACTTTATATAACAGATCGTATATATGCAGAATGGATTGCACTGTTACGTGTGATATTTGTGTTGTGTATTCTATTGTTAATGATTATGTAAATTGTGTATTATGCTGTTATTGTCATGTTGAAAGAATGATCAGCTCACATGCAGGGAACAACACCAGAGAAATCACTCACACAACACAGAGAAGCTGCGTAACCACAATTCATTGATCCAAAAGAGCGCACAATTAAGAAAAGACACCACTCGCCAGAGGAGGACTCAGCCTGTAAAGGGAGACGAGAGCTGATTAGTAAAGGAGGGACACTGGGGAAAATAAAACAACACTCACGTGGGATGAGCAGCGAGCCCAGCAGTGGAACCTAGCAGGGAAAAGGCGAACCAGCTGAGAGGACGCTGGTAGGGATTATGGCAGGAGTGGAGCAGTGTGAAGTGTCTGACTGGGTGGAATAAGGCAGATGAAGCGGTGATGAGGATAATGGGGCAGGTGAGCGCACAACAAACCCCGGAGATGCACAACGGAGATGGCAGCAACCTGGAGGAGAAAAGAGGAGAAGAGGAATTAGATCAAAGTTCCTCAGAGAGGGAGACATAAACTGATTTGCTGTTTAGGCAGTATACCCAATGAGCCAGCGCTGGAGCGTTCACAAACTGGTCCTTTTCAGTGCTAGCAGAGAAGAGGCAGCAGGTGTTGTCTACTCACGTAGGTGTGATGATTACCTGCGGAGCCGGGGAAAGCCTTGCAGGAAGGGAGGGGGAGCACACGCTCACCTGATCATGACAGTTATTGTCCATTGCAATTTTAAATGTGGGACTCCTGGACCAGACCGAAGAAAGAATTGTGGCAGCCATAAACTGCAGCTAATGGGGATCCTAATTAACATAAACATAAACTCACTAGAGTAGTTATTGCAGGTGGATGACCTTTGGGTCATCAGCCATCGACGGTTAGTGTAATTACTAGTGAAGAGCTTTGGAGTGGCCTTTGAGACTAGAAAAAGTGCTTTAAGTAAGAGAAATTTTACAACACTTCTCACATTTTGTCCAGCTCAATAATACCATATTTAGCATTAGATAAAAACTAACAGATGTAAATGACAGTCTGACTACAGATTAAACCTCACCACACTTTCCCTCACATCACAGATTAATGTCTGGCCGTGGCCGTTGTTTCTCCTAATCATCTTCTGCTCCTCGTCTTTATGATGTCTAACAATTTCATGATTTTAAGACTGCAGTCCCTCATATGAATACAGATTTAAAAGTTGATTCAAGGCATCAACAACCATATGTTTTGTAATATCTCTTCATTGAGTCATTTCCCAACATATTAACTAACTGGTGCGGTTAACATGGGAACTGGTCTTTAAACACAAGTTTACGTCTCTCTCAAATACCTTTTTTTTAAAGCCAGGAATGATTTTGCAAGACCTGTAAATATGTAAATATTGCTCTTTCTTGATATATGCAAATTCACCACTGTTGATGCTACCTCTTGTTATCTCTCCATCTTTGAAGCTATACAGATGTCTATTGTCACTTTGGTCTTCTTTATTAAACTTACTAAACTGTTTACAGGTGTACTTTCTCTGTCCAGACTTCAGAATTGCACAGTGTCAAGAACTGACAACTAGATTATGAGACTGATAAAGTAATTGCTAATTAAATTATTAATTAATGCTTAGCTTAGTAATTGACAAATTCCTAAGCTTAATTATTTGTTCACAGAGTCCCCACCGTTCTGTCCAAAGTGTGAGTGGTGCCCCCTAGTGTTATGAGGTAATACAATAATAATTAATAATTATTAATTCCAGTTATAAATTATTAATAATCATATTCATGTAATTGTAGTGTCAACGCTACAAATTTCTGTTTGTTGAATCCAGTAGTTGCACATGATTGTTAGCAAGAGCTCCACTTCGTCTTTTGTCCTAAACATAGCATTGGCTCAAATTTTTATTGCTTAATCACAGTAAACTCCATTCATCCATTTATTTTGTTAATTGTTTCATTCTATTTTGGTCATTAGTGGCTGGAGTCTATCATAAAGCAAATGCATGCTAATATCAGCATGTTATCGGTATCAGCTGATAAAGCATTTAAAAATGATTTACCACATCAGCAAAAAGAAATATTTACAGCCAATAAAATATTACAGTGGACAGTTAGGAGTGGCGCTCTGCTGTAACATTATGAATGATGTTAAAGACACCACCCAGAATCCCATGGAGACTATCACTCCCGAAAACAAGTCGCCAAAGATATTGGCAGACTCCACCAAGGCCCGCCCACCATGCCCAGTTACAAGTAACTTTCAGATTCGGCCTTACACACGTTGCAAACTGTAATTTTTTACGAACATCGCATATTGAATTGGGTCTAAGTTACTGTTTGAAAAAGATACTGCTTAGTAGACTCCCATTTTGAATCAATTTTTCTTTGGTCCTGTTTATATGATGCTGAGTTTAAGTAAGTATGTAAAGCACAAGCAGCCTTATTTGTGGTTCTTTTTTCAGTAAGGTAATTTACACTATTTATGTTGGTGCATTGTTTTTAGTTCCTGTACAGTTGTATGGTGAATGCACTTCATTTTTACATGATTCCTGTGGACATGATTCCTCTTGCCCTGGTTGTGTCTTATTTTCCTTGGGGAATACATCTTTATATGCTAGCTAATCATCACTGTAAAACAAAGGAGATGTATGTAAATAGGTGGGAAAAATATCTGCATATTGTATATCAGAATAGGCAAAAACTATATTTGAAATATTACCATATTGGCTGATTAAAAAAAAACCCAAAATATTGTACATCCTTAATTTCAATATCTTAATCACTTTTTTTATTAATTTTTATTATAAGGACATTTATTTGAATCATTTCCATTTGTGTGCCTCGTGTTCAGCTGAGTACAAAGAAACCTCCACGGTGTGTGCAAGCATCTAGGGGTCAGCGGGTCATGCAGGAAAGGCTGATCCTAAGGGACAGACTGCCAGGGCTATTCAGCTACTCCCCTATAGCAAAAACCTACATACACACACACAAAGAGCTCATTCGGATTGTCAGTCTGACTGTCATGAAGCAGACGATGCCTGGGCTGACACTAAAAGGAGACAGGGCTCAGCTCCTATCGTCGCAGTAACAGGGTGATGGGAAGACAGACGTGCTCCAGCCGCCACACCTGATCATGGAGCAGGACAAGAGTTACATGGAAACAGTCAGGGCCACACACCAAGCATTCACTTCCTCTCACTGTCATACAAATGCACAAACACTGTGATAGCTCAACATTGATTTACCAACATACACTATGTGCTTATACTGTATGTTTCTGTGTATGCATGACCTCTAACAGCCACATTTAGTCATTTCTAAGGCTAAATTCTAAGGCACTGTGTTCCTCGGTCAGCGGGCAGCCTGCACCACCCTGTAGTCGCATTAAATTTTACCTAGCATGTTCCCCTCCTGTGCTAATAGCTGCTGTCTGCTCTGCTTTACCCATGTGTGTGTTTGTGTGTGTGTGTCACACATGGGCAATGAGCATTTTATAATTTTATTAAAAGGTTGTAGTTAATAGCTCATGAGTAGCAACAAAATATGAATAGAAATAGATAATTTGTGCATTGAATTCAGGATATTTTCCCTGTAGAATAGTTGAAACCGGAGTGGCAGAGCATCCGCCCCATAACTGGGGGGCTGGGGTTCAAATCCCAGCCGGGTCATGCCAAAGATCATATAAAAATGGAACTTCTTGCCATCCAGTTTGGTGCTCAGCAAAATGGAATGAAGGAGGGAAATGTTGGTTACCCAGCCACAGGGGATGCACAAGCCAGTGTACTCCCTCTGCCGGTCCCATGCCTGGATAAAAATGGGCAGGGTTGTGTCAGGAAGGGCATCTGGCATAAAACTCAGCTCCAACCTATGGATATGGCAGATATATCGATGTCTGCTGCAGCGACCCCACCAGAACATGGGAATAAAGCTAGAAGAAGAAAGAAAGAATAGTTGAAACCACTGAACCCACAAACCCTTGCTCGACATTTTTCTTGTCAATTTGCTTAAAACGAGTATAAGTTGTTTTAAACATGATAAGTAATTGCTTAAAACAAATAACATAGCCAGTCAAAAATTTCTTACAGGAAACTGCACAACAAGAAAAACATTTTGTCAGATGAACAAGCATATATAGCCTTTGTTTAACGTCTTGCACTCCGTTGTACCGCGGACAGGCAAGTCTCTGCGTCCTAGAGCGCACGAGGGCGCACGAGAGCACCCTCGTGCGTTCTAGGACGCATGATGGAGATTGTGATGTAGGTGGTGTATGGCGTCCAAGCGCGCACTGAAAATAAAAGCTGCAGACACAGCCGCGAACAGATTAGTTCATCTGATTGACCTTTCATTCGACTAATAAGAGCCTTGAATTGGGTTTCTGAAACCTTGAAGAACCAATGACTGAAAACTTAGCAAGAAAGACCCGCCTACCAACGCAGCGAGCCAATTGAAGCACAGAAGTACGCTGAGCTGTTTTGTCTAAAGCTGGGTGAAGAGAGACTGCTTCAGTAGCCACAGGCAGTGCTTTATTTTTTTTTTTTTTTTTAAATTCCAGCAGAGTGTTTAGGATTCTCTTATATGGTCATCATAGACCGACGGAGGCCGATGACGAAGGTCGTAAATCATTCGCCAAAACCGCAATCATGGAATTATGTTTTGACCGGGTCGCGATACCAGAACCACGAGTGGACCAGTGTCGCGTTCGTCTGACAATGAGGAAGAGAAGTTGGCCAGGACAATGTGGCTGTGAATAGGTAAGGTGTTATAAGCCAAATTATTTTTTATCCCTGAAAATTGTAATCAAAAATGACTTTTGACCGATCGGTAAATTACAACTGTGCGCCGCACGATGTCTGAAGTGCGTGCGCCGCGGTACACGGTTCGTTCGCCGCCTCCGGACCGTGAACGCCCCCCCCCCCCGCCGCTACTATTCTGTAGCGAGGGGGGGGGAGCCGCGGTGACAGCGCTGCTGTGGCCACATTGCCACATCCGAGTGTAATCCGTCATGTAGCGATGGCCGATCTCCGTCCTCTGTAGCGAGGGGAGGGGACAACCCCCCCCCCCACACACACACAGTAGCGAGGGGGGGGGAAGCCGCGGTGACAGCGCTGCTGTGGCCACATCGCCACATCCGAGTGCAATCCGTCATGTAGCGATGGCCGAGCTCCGTCCTCTGTAGCGGGGGGGGGGGGACAACCCCCCCCCCCACACACAGCCCTGAGTGTCACCTTTCATTAGAGCCCAAAATGAAGCTTCTACATTGAATCATTTAAAAGTTACAGACGTTTTTCCAAACTGTGCCATTTGGCACAATTTGGCACAGTTCCAAAACGCCTGGGAACTATCTGAGAACAAAGCTGTGTAATATATTCATTTTTTGTGGTATTGTTACAAAATTTGGACCTCAGCTGGATAACACTTGGTTCTACATTTCTGTTGCATTTTCCAGCCCGGATCTGAAGCTGTGTGTTATTTGCAAGCATTTGTATCCAAAAAAACACCCAGGCCAAATTTATTTTCTTCAAGTTCAGTATGTTTAGATGACTGTAACTCAGTGGCCGGAGCACTTAGAGAGATTATGACTATTTTGCCAAAAAATTCAAAGTGTTTTCTTTTAAATGAGACCAACCCCATGAAGATGCTGCAAAGGGTTGAAGAACAGCTTTCGATTTACTTTGGGCACATTATTTTTTGGCGTTTTTAGGAAAATTGACCAGAGTGCAAGGGGTTAAGATATGTGATCTCACTAAAGTTTCATTTTTTGCAGTGAAATGTTGGTTGCTTCTACTCCTACTGTGCATAAGTTAGTTGACCAGTATTGCCATGATTATATGATTTAAGGTTTTGTTATGCTATGATTCGATTTTGGCAGGTCAGTTTGTCAAGGTGGAATAAGCCAAAGTGAATACAATTTTAACTAGAAAAGTACTCAAAGAGCACATACCTCGGCCAAGGTTCCTTCCGTCCCTCATGGATCACCGCCAAAATGTAATGGATTCGTGTGTCGGCCATGAGCCAGTTCTAGTGAAAATTGCATCAAAGTCTATCCAATAGTTTTGGAGGATTTTTGCTAACATACTGTGAGAAGATAAGAGCCTTGGTGGAGGAATGCTTTCTCAGATCATCACCAAAATGTTATGGGTTTCTCTCTAGCCCAAGGACTACCTCTGTTGAAAATTTCATCCAAATCCATGTAGTAGTTTTTGTGTAATCCTGCTACACAAATACAAACAAGGCCCTTGGTGGAGGTATGCACTCTCAGATCATCCCCAATATTTAATGGGTTCATCCTTGGCCCACGGGCCACCTCTGGTGAAAATTTCATCAACTGATACAATAGTTTTTGTGTAATCCTGCTAACAAACAGACAAAACTGAAAACATAACCTTCTTGGCAGAGGTAATAAGATAAGATGAGATGAGATGATCCTTTATTAGTCCCACAATGGGGAAATTTACAGTATACTTTTTTCCCTTGTCTTGTCAAGCAGCTCGGTAAGTAGAACAGAAATCTGCTTTGCTTATTGTGCCAAACAGATTTACTTTGCGAAAAGGCGCTTTATACAGCACATATCTATGTACTGTATATTATTTTTAGACTCCTCTTGTAGTAACTTTTAATACTTTATTTAAATTGTTTTACCCATGATAGACCCGACGGGGGGGAGTGGGGAAGGGAGGGGTGGGGAAGGGGAAAGAAAAGAGAACAAACAGAAAAAACAAACAAACTGACACAACTGAAACAAACAGAAGACAAACTGTTTCTTCTTCTGAAAAGGTCTCATCATGAGTCTGGTATCTGCACCTGTAAGAGTGGAGAGACATATGTATGTGTGCATGTGTGTGCATGCTCGTGTATGAGAGCACGTGCAAAGTAAGTGTGTGCATGTGAGTGGTTTGCCAGGAAACATACAAAGAGGGCGGCAGGTCACAGCAACACCCCCCCGTCCCCACGGAACCCCGAGCAGGCAAGACAGTGCCACCAAAACCCACAGAGCACAAAGCGCTGCTCAGCAGCACTAAGCACCAGGATTCATTTAAATGCTACACGTTCAAGAGGTAATAGGAATTCAATTCTTCAGCTGAGGCTAGTTCTGGACTTTTGGAGGTGATTTGGTTGACACTTGGCAGTGGATTGGTGACTTGGGGGAAGATTCTGGTGGATTTGGAGTTGGGCCAGTCTGCCTTGGTAACAGAGTGGTAGCTATTATCGCTAGGCCTCACAAGCAGCCACCACCACCAAGCCCTGCAGCCACCTCTATCAGGCTCCATAGGCAGCTACTACCATCAGGCCCGGCAGCCACCACCTTCAGGCTCTGTAGCCACCGCCACCAGGCTCACCACCAGGACCTGCAGCTACCACTATCACGCTTCATAGGCAGCCACCACCACCAGGCGTTACATGCAAGGGGATGTCTTTCTGCACTTCTAAATATTAAGCCACCAGGCAGAGCCCTGACCTCACTAAAAACAAAACAGCTATAGACTGGCCATCAGACAGAGCCCAGGCTTTGCCAACAACAGCCCAACAACAGCCTAATCATCTGTCAGAACCCAGGCTTCTCCAGCAGCACTGCAGCTGCCCTGCCAGGATTACTGAGAATCAGGCAAAATGCCTCCAAAGAAAGTGATGAACCCTGATGAGGTGGAGGAGATCAAGAAAGCCTTGGACTTCATGTCAGCAGAAATTTCAACAATTGCAGATCAGAAAAAAAAAGAAAATCTGGATTTGATGGGAGAGGTCCAAGCACTAAAAAGAATGAACCTGGAAAAAGATAAAAAGATTACACTTCTGGAAAACCATGTAGTAGACCGTGAACAGTACTCCAGGATAAACAATCTGATCATCATTGGTCTAAATACCAGACACCAGAGCTACGCTAGTGCAGCTACAACCTCTGAGGACTCCACCACTGGGTAACAGCCTGACCCCACAGAGGCTGAAAAAGAATCACTGGAGAAACATGTATTCAGCATTTTGGCCAGTAAAGGGATTTCTGTCAACAATGCAGATATTGAAGCCTATCATACTCTGAAAAGCAATGAAAAAAATGTAACACCTGAAATAATCCTCCGTTTCACCAGCAGAAAGAAAAAACAGGAGCTACTTAAACAAGGACGAAAGTTAAAGGGAACCAATATATACATAAATGAACATCTCACCCAAAAAATACAGACATAGCAAGGAGAGCACGCATACTCAAAAGAAAAGGAACAATTCAGGTGACATGGTCATCTAATTGTAAAATATTCATCAAGCTCAATGGATCAACTCTAGAGAAAGCAAAAATACTCAACATCAGGGACATCAACGAGCTGGACAAGTATGATAGAATAGAATAGAATAGAATAGAAATGTCTGCACGGTCTTGGGCCTTCTTATTTATCAGAACTACTTTTGACATATGACCCCTACGGCCCCTGAGGTCCTCTGGCACTGGTTTTTTATTTATTCCTGCTGTCAGAACATGCGCCCACGGTGAGGCTCCTTTTAGCTACTACAGCTCACATCTGTGGAACAGCCTGCTGGAGAACATCAGGGCTGCCGAGAATGTTCATGTTTTTAAAAACAGCCTCAAGACCTACTATTTTAACTTAGCTTTTGATTAGTTTCCTATTTTAATTTTCTTGATTTCTGATTTTAAACTTATTTTAATCTTGTTATAATTATTCACTTTGTCATTAAATACTTACATTTTAAACTTTGAGTTTAAATGGGGGTGTGTGTTTACGATTATCTTTTTATTAACAAAATATGTATCTTATTATTATTATTATTTATCATTGATGGTTTTATTTATCTTATCATCCTGTCCTAACTCCAATGCTTCCTCATGGGAAGCCCTCCCATGGGGGGGGGGGGGGGTCCCTGGTTCTGGCTGCAGGGCGCTGGCCTATGACTGCCCTGGCTCACCCAATGCCTGGTCTCGGGTGGTGGCAGAAGTGGTGCCCCTGTAGCTGTGGACTTGGCGCTTCCCTTGTGTCGATGGCTCCCTAAGATGGTGCTTCTACACCTGGATCCTCGGCGTTCGGCCATGTCTCACATTAATAAGTGTGTGCATGGGTGTGTGTGTGTGTCTGTCTGTCTGTCTGCTTGTACGAGGTTGGGTGGGTGAAGGGGTGGGGTGGGAAGAGGCATAATTGTGTTTTTTTAATTTGTAAAGCACTTTGTGCTACAATTTTTTTTATATGAAAAGTGCTATATAAAAAAGTTATGATTGATTGATTTAATAGGATTTATTGTCATTGTACAGTTGTACAGTACAATGAAATTGTGGGTGCTCCACCCGGCTACTGCGCAATAAAGTAAGGGAGAAGAATTTGAATTAAACGCAGTTTAAAATGGCCCAAGGATTATGGAAAATATGCACAGTAGTGATTTCATGGATGGGTCAGTATAAATGAAGGTGCGGAGTGCAAAGACAGGTGAGTGATAGTGATAATTAAAAGGTCCTCAGTTCTGTGTGTGTGAGTGTTCGGAGGGAGGGGTGGGGCTCTGACTGCAGATAGGATGGCCCACAGGAAGAAACTGTTTGTCAGTCTGGAGGTGTGGGACCTGATCAGTCTGAACCATCATACAGAGGGAAGCAGGTCAAACAGGTGGTGGGCAGGATGTGAGGGGTCTCCTGTGATGGCCTTGATCCTTCTTAGACAGGAGGCTCTGGAGATGTCGTCCAGGGAGGGCAGAGGGCCGCCGATAATTTTTTTGGTGGTGTTGATGACCCTCTGCACAGCCTTCCTGTTCTCGGCCATGGAGCCGGCATACCACACACCCAGACAGTAGGTGAGCACACTCTCCACTGAGCAGCAATAGAAGGCCAGCAGCAGCTTCTGGTCCAGGTTGTTCTTCCTCAGGTCACGGAGGAAGTGCAGCTCCTGCTGGGCTTTCTTCACCAGTGCCTTGGTGTTGACAGTCCAGGAGAGGTCAGAGGAGATGTGGGTGCCCAGGAACCTGAAGGTGGGGACGTTTTCCACGTGGTCTCCATTTATGAGGGGGTGGTGGGACCTGTCTGTTCTTTCTGAAGTCCAGTATGAGTTCTTTGGGTTTTTTTGACATTCAGTTTCAGGTTGTTTGCTTGGCATGACAGCAGCAGATTCTCTAACTCCACCCTGTATGACTTCTCATCATTGTCGGTGATGAGCCCAACCAAGGTAGTGTCATTCGCGTATTTCACTATGACGGTGGTTGGGTGAGTTGGAATACAGTCAAAGGTGTACAGGAAGTACAGTAGAGGGCTTAGCATGCAGCCTTGGAGGGAGCCAGTGCTGAGACACAGTGTGGAGGAGTGGTGGGGGCCAAGTCTGACTGTTTGTGGGCGGTTGCTGAGAAAGTTCTTTATCCATGAGCGGGTGTGTGTGTGTGTGGGGGGGGGTGGATCAGGAGGAGGTGCAATTTGTTGATCAGGATGTCTGGGATGATGGTATTGAAAGCTGAGCTGTAGTCCACAAAGAGCATCCTCACGTAGCTCCTTGGGATCTTCAGATGGCTCAGCGCTCTGTGGAGAGTGGTGGCAATGGCATCTTCCGTAGACTGGTTCTCCCTGTAGGCGAACTGGCAGGGGTCGAAGGAGGGGGGAAGACAGTCCCTGATGTGCTGGGATACTAGTCACTCAAAACACTTCATGACTACAGAAGTGAGTCCTATGGGTCTGTACTCATTCAGACTGTCAGTTGCGGACGTTTTGGGGATGGGGATGATGGTGGAGGCCTTGGGGCAGGAGGGGACGGTGGCATGTGTCTGGGAGAGGTTGAACAGCTTGGTGAGGATCCCTGCCAGCTGGTCTGCACATGCTTTAAACACCACTCCTGGGATGCCATCTGGACCAGCAGCTCTGCGGGGGTTCACTGCTCTCAGTTGCCTCCTCACCTCATGTCCTGTAGAGAGGGGGGGGGAGGAGGGGGAGAGACAGGAGGATGGGGGACGAGTTTGGGGGGAGGAGGGGGAGAAAGGGGGGTGAGTTTGGGGGGGATGTGTGCTCAAACCAGGCAAAGAAGCTGTTAAGCTCCTCTGCTAGAGTGAGGCTGCTGTCTGATGTTGGGGAGCCCTGGCCCCTGTAGTTGGTGAGGGCCCAGTTGTCTCTTCACATCTGTCGGGGGTTGTTGTCTGTGAAGAAGCCCTCCACCTTCCTCCTATAGGTGTTCTTAGCAAGTTTTATCAGTGTGACTCATCATGAAGCGAATATGCGTGATGCAGAGGTTTGTGGCACCACAGGGGTCCTGCATCTCCGTCTTCAGCCATGGACGTTTGTTGGGGGTCCCTCCCCTAGACCAACTGCCTTCCATGGCTGGGCTGTCGAGAGCTTGGTCCACCCTGTAGAAAGGTTGCCTGCCAAGGCTTTCCGAGACCCTTCTTCCCGTGCAACTGTCTGTCCTCCGCCGCCTTCACAGCCGTTGGGAGTTCGCTCTCCTCTCCGCCTGTTCCGCCGTTGGGACATTTGTTGCTGTAACAAAAACTTGGGTTTTACGTTAGTGATTTGTTACATGCTGCACAACCCCCAACCTGGAGGACCAGGGTGCACTCTTTAGTCTGGCCTCTACCCCACGCGGACCTGTTCGACATGGTTGAACCTTCTGGGAGCACTAGGCTCCCGTCGACATAGCTCCGGGGGTTGCTGAGGCACGCAAGCCGCTGCACCCCGACAAGGTATGTGCACCATTGGCACGATAAGGTGACGATCCATGAGGGGGTCGTCACCCCCTCATGGATGACGACCATCATACATACATGTGTAATGTATTCATACATTACACATGTATGAATACAAGGTAACGAAATATGACTTGGCATTTGGGCATGCTCTGCAGAGTGCATCCAAGGCCGGGGCAGCCGCTAAGCGCCAGTCATAAAGAAGAAAGGAAAAAAAAAAAGAAAAAGAGAGTGGATATGACACAGTAGGCGAGAGAAAAAAACATGTTTTATCAGAATGATGCTCGGCAAGTGAGCGAAATTTTGATTGCAGGCAAAAAAAACCTCAATGCACATTTAGCAGACATTTAGCAGGAGATCACACACAAAAGTTGAGAGGCAGTGTATTGTATGCATGTAATGTTGTATGCATTGTGTCGTGTAAATGTAACAGTTGTTAGTGAGCAGCAGAGGGCGCCTCCTGGCAGTGGATAGATGTTATAATCATGTGACTTATAAACAAGTCCAGAGTCCAGAGTCTCTCTTGCTCTCTCTCCTGCTTGCAGAAGGCACATGGGCATTGTCCTTGAGGGTCCAATCCGCTGACGACAACAACTGATTGTCGATTGTTTGGGTAGACATAAGAGCCAGTCCTTCCGCTTATCTCAATCAGGAGGAATGTAAACACGGGGCAAACAAGGTCAAAACAAATCAAATCAGCACAGTGCACTCAGAGAATAGAATTTGTCCTCACCCGTGTAATTCTGTGCTTCCATTATATGTGCAGGCTTAAACTGTTTTTCCATGGAGAGCACAGGGCTCCAGATGTATTCCTCCACTGAATCAGTCATTCAGTTCACCGTTTGCCGCTACTCGTGCCCTCCCCAACTGGTCGAATTTGATGAAGGAGCTTGCCGGGTCCGCTTTGATCAGCTCTCTCACCTTCCTTCAATTTCTGATGCATCAGGGAACTCCACAGCCGAAAATAGAAGTCCTGAGATCATAACCAATAATGTTTCCACAGACGCATGAATTCCAATGTCCATGAGTCTCTTCGTAGGTTCCAATTCTTGGGCTCCCCCTTGGCCCAATTCTTGTTGAAAAATAGTGACAATAGCACATTTAAGCCACTTCCAAATCCATAATTTCCGTTTAGATTAAGATTCAGCAGAAGAAGAGCGACTAAACACAGACAAAAATGCAACATTGCAAAAGCTGGGAATAGATCAGGAAGGCAGGAGAGGAGGGAAGAAAAATGTGACTGCTCTCTCTCTCAAGGCAAGAAGGAAAAAAAAACAAAAAAGGTGTTTGAGGTGTTTCAGGCACGTCCCACTGGGAGGAGACCCCGGGGCAGACCCAGGACTCGGTGGAGAGACTATGTCTCCCAGCTGGTCTGGGAACGCCTTGGTATCCTCCCTGGAGAGCTGGAGCAGGTGGCTGGGGAGAGGGAAGTCTGGGCTTCTCTGCTTGAACTGCTGCCGCCGCGACCCGGACCTCCGGAAAAGCGGTAGAAGATGGATGGATGGATGGATGTTTTACTTTATATATGTTTCTTTTGTGTAATAAATTTTCACAAACTGCAGTTGGCGCATGAGTCTCTCTCACTGCGCTGAGGGGCAATTCATGACAGAAATAATAAAAGCTCACGGCCAAATTTACAAATGGCTGTTGTCAATCTTATGAAGACGTCGCTCTCATCCACCGATGTGACGCCGTGACCAATCAGTGACTTGCAATCTGTTGACGTCACATTTTCAGCTCGACTCAGCATGGTTGGAACCTCACTGAAGTAGGTCCCAAAAAAGTACATGGTACCAGGTACCAGGTACTAAAGTAAAACCCTACAAACTGAGAAGAGTCGAGGCGAGTAGGGCTTAATAGGTACTAGTGGAAAAGGGCCATATCTATACGGGTCATCATCTGCAATGTATATAAAGTTATCTAGGCAGTTTTACTTTCCTGGGTAATTCTTGTCTACTATGCTGTGTGTGTTTCTGTCGTTTTGATTGTCTACTGTCATGCTGCTGTTACACTGTAATTTCCCAGTTTGGGATCAGTAAAGTACATCTATCTATCTATCTATCTATCTAAAGCCTACTCCACAGCACTCTTGACCTCAGACTGGGGCAACGGTTCATCTTTCAGCAGGACAATGACCCAAAGCACACAGCCAAGATATCAAAGGAGTGGCTTCAGGACAACTCTGTGAATGTCCTTGAGTGGCCCAGCTAGAGCCCAGGCTTGAATCCAAATGAACATCTCTGGAGAGATCTGAAAATGGCTGTGCACCAACGCTTCCCATCCAACCTGATGGAGCTTGAGAGGTGCTGCAAAAAGGAATGGGCAAAACCGCTCAAAGATAGATGTGCCAAGCTTGTGGCAGCATATTCAAAAAGACTTGAGGCTGTAATTGCTGCCAAAGGTACATCAAAAAATATTGTGCAAAGGCTGTGAATACTTATGTGCATGTAATTTCTTAGTTTTTTTATTTTTATAAATTTGCAAAAATCTCAAAAAAAAAAAAAAAACTTTTTTCATGTTGTTATTATGGGGTATTGTGTGTAGAATTTTGGGAAAAAATGAATTTAATTCCATTTTGGAATAAGGCTATAACATAACAAAATGTGGAAAAAGTGAAGCGCTGTGAATACTTTTCGGATGCACTGTAAATAATGTAGAAATTGAGAGAACTGCTGAATCAAAATTTCTTGGAGAACCCTTGGAGAGGTCCCGGGTTCAAAATCTAGACAAGCCCCCATCTGTCACAAGCCTGGCTCACGGGCTTAGACAAAAGAAGGGAGACCATACTGAGGTGCCAACCCAAACAATAATTTATTTATTAAAGTGAAGAAATAAAAGAAAGTGTCTGTAAAATCAGTGGGGTGTGTGTGTGTGTGTGTGTGTGTGTGTGTGTGTGTGAATGGGTGCGTGAAACAAACAAAAAAACTAATCACTGGCCAACCCAGCGATTACACGCCTCTGTCAGGGGCTGTAATAATGCCCAGCGGCAACACAAACCAGGAAGTCCACAGGCTGAGAACAACCAGAACAGGGGCCGCCAGCGTAACTCCGACCAAGCGACAGACCAAACCAACAACTAAGCAGCAGGCACAGCAGACAGAAGGCGACTGGCCTCCATGGGAGCAGAACGCTACTGACAGGCACACAGAGATGGCTTTTATAGCCGCCTCTCAGCCAGGGCAGTCCTTCGCGGCTCCACCTACAGGTGCATCTCAATAAATTAGAATGTCATTGAAAAGTTGATTTATTTCAATAATTCAATTCAAAAAGTGAAATTATATATTATATAAATTCATTACACACAGAGTGATATATCTCAAGTGTTTATTTCTTTTAATTTTGATGGTTATGGCTTGCAGCAAATGAAAATGTCAAATTCAGTTTCTCAAAAAATTAGAACATTATATAAAATTAATTAAAAAAAAAGATTTTTAATACAAATGTTGGCCGATTGAAAAGTATGTCCATGTACACACTCAATACTTGATCGGGGCTCCATTCGCATAATTACAGTGCAGCATGGCATGGAGGCGATTAGCCTGTGTTACTGCTGAGGTGTTATGGAAGCCCAGGTTGCTTTGATAGCGGCCTTCAGCTCGTCTGCATTGCTGGATCTGGTGTATTTCATCTTCCTCTTGCCAATACACCATAGATTCTCTATGGGATTTAGGTCAGGAGAGTTTGGTCATTAAACCAGGTATTTGTACTTTTGGCAGTGTGGGCAGGTGCCATGTCCTGCTGGAAAATGAAAGCATCTCCACAAAGCTTGTCAGCAGAGGGAAGCATGAAGTGCTGTAAAATTTCCTGTTAGATGGCTGCACTGACATTGGACTTGATTAAACACAGTGGAAAAACACCAGCAGATGACATGGCTCCACATATCATCATTGACTGTGGAAACTTCACACTAGACCTCAAGCAACTTGGATTCTGTGCCTGCTCACTCTTCCTCCAGACTCTGGGACCTTGATTTCCAAGTGACAGGACTTGGCACCTGATTTGGGGAGCCATGTCATCTGCTGGTGTTAGTCCACTGTGTTTTATCAAGTCCAAAGTCAATGCAGCTGCCTACCAGGACATTTTAGAACACTTCATGCTTCCCTCTGCTGACAAGGTTTATGGAGATGCTGATTTCATTTTCCAGCAGGACTTGGCACCTGCCCACACTGCTGCCAAAAATACCAAAGCCTGGTTTAATGGCCACGGTATCACCATATTTTACTGGCCAGCAAACTCTCCTGACTTAAACCCCATACTGAATCTATGAAGTATCGTCAGCAGGGAGATGAGAGACACCAGACCCAACAATGCAGATGAGCTGAAGGCCGCTATCAAAGCAACCTGGGCCTTCATAACACCTCAGCAGTAACACAGGTTGATCACCTTCATGCTATGCCACAGTGATGCAGTATTAATTCATGCAAAAGGAGCCCTGACCAAGTACTGAGTGTGTGCATGAAAATACTTTTAGTCTGCCAACACTTCTAATAAAAAAAAAAATCATTTTTTTAAAATTGATCTTACGTAATATTCAAATTTTTTGAGAAACTGATTTTCGGGCTTTCATGAGCTGCAAGCCATAACTATCAAAATTAAAAGAAATAAGCACTTGAAATATATCACCCTACCTGTAATGAATCTATATAAAATATGAGTTTCAGTTTATGAATTGAATTACTGAAATAAATCAACTTTTTGATGGCATTCTAATTTAGTGAGATGCACCTGTACAGCATGGGAAAAAATACATAGAAAGGTCCGACTCCAGAACGGAGTGCTCCGTAACAAATAATAGATAATAAATGAAATTGGAAACCACATATAAATTTTATAGGAAACAAAATATCAAAAACAGTTGCAATAGTCTATAAATGCCAAGATTTTTTAAAATCAGCAACACTGTATTCTTTGTACTGCTCCCTCATCCTTCCATACATTATCTACTGTGTAAAAGTGTGGGGTAACACATATAAAACTAGAAAAGCACTCGGAGAGCGCAGACCTCCGCCAAGCGCCACAGTTCCCCCGGTGATCCGGATCACCACCAAAATGTAATCTGTAGGATACCCCATTTCTGACAATCTCTGAAAATTTCATGAAAATCCGTCCATAACTTTTTGAGTTATCTTGCTAACAAACAAACAGACAGACAGACAGACAAACCAACGCTGATGAAAACATAACCTCCTTGGCGGAGGTAACAAATACAAATCCAATATTCATCCTTCAAAAAAGAGCAATAAGAATAGTAAATAAATTCAGCTATAAAGCACCATCAAACCCACTCTTCATCAAATTAAAAACACTCACATTTAAAGACTTTGGGGATTTTAAAAAAGCTCAGATCATGTTTAAAGCAAAACAACAACAATTACAGTATCCAAGGGTTATTTCACTTAAGAGAAAGCCAACATGAACTGAGAGGGTTACTTTTATTCAAAACACCTCAAGTAAGAACCAATGCAAGATATCACTGTATCTCAACCGAAGGAGTTCAGTTTTGGAATAATTTTACTGATGAAATGAAAACCTGTGGGTTACTCACCAAATTTAAAATACACTTTAAAAATCATATATTGAACAGATTTATGCCGGACTGATTTCTTCTGGGCCTGAATGTATGGCTCTTGTGAATATTGTATTTATTATTATTATTATTAATAATAATAATAATAATAATAATAATAATAATAATAATAATAATAATAATAATAATAATTTACTTTTTTGATTGTGTGTGCAGTATTTCCTCTCTGGTTTGCTAATGACTGAAGTTACTGACACGAGTGACTGATGTTTGAATTTCATTTTTAAAAAAAGCTGAGAGAGGGGGTAGAACTAGGAAAAGGTTGTTTTTTTTTTAAACTTCCTTCTACTCCTTTTCAAACATACATTGTTGATCTGATTTGATAGAAGAATGTTGTTGAAGATCTTTTGTCTATGTCTCTTTTCAAATTTCCATTTTGTCTTATTTTCTATGTTTACATGTTTGAAATAAATTTAAAAAATGTCCCAAAGCCAGCAAGCCCCAGGACAGCCAGGCAACTGCCCCAGGAGGGATGGCTGAGGGAAGTGAAGCGGCTGGAGCAGTGCCCGCCCCCCCCCTTCCCAGCGGGGCCAATGCCAGTCCCCGGGCCCCAGGTACCGGAAGGTCAAGCCCCCACACTTGCAGTGGGCACAAATGTGCACCAATGCCCGGCAGTGGCCGGGAAGCCCACCAGCACAGACCAGCAGCCACACCCTCGCCAACTCATCCCAGGGCAGCTGTGGCCACAGAAGCAGCCAACCACCACCAATGCCCACCCAGAGCAAAGGATCAATGGACCCACTGCAAGTGCCCAGAGATAAGATAAGATAAGATAAGATAAGCCTTTATTAGTCCCACAATGGGGAAATTCCAGGATTGCAACAGCACAGGGATAGCAACACTCAGCAACAATCAGAAGACAAGAAAAAACAAGAGCAGCGAGTATACATACGTACATATAAATATATAAATATATAGACACACAGTGCGGAGCATTGTAGCTAGATGGAATAAATATATAAATATATAAACACACAGTGTGGAGCATTGTTGCTAGATGGAATAAATATATAAATATATAAACACACACAGTGCGGAGCATTGTAGCTAGATGGAATGAAACGGCATAACCGTCTACTTAGTTATCCTACATGGAATGATTATGTACCCATACATATTGTCGCCCTCTGTAGCGACCGGTATTTTCCTAGTTGTATACCGGAGGGAACCATTGTGTAAGTCTATTGCGTCTTTTGCATTCAATACTATTAGGTTGTCACGTCTTTTTGCTATCTCTGCGAGCAGCCCTACTTAGGTTGTACAGTCTGACAGCCGTAGGAAGGAAGGACCTGCGAAACCTCTCAGTTGTGCACCTAGGATGATATAGTCTGCTGCTAAATGAGCTCCTCAGTGCATTCAGTATGTCCTGCATAGGATGGAACTCGGACTCCAGCAGAGAGTCCGAATTCTAGTGGAGTCTATCTCCTCCACTGGGTCAAGGCGTTTCCCCAGGACAGAGCTAGCTTTCTTGATCAGTTTGTTCAGTCTCTTCCTATCGGCTGCTGTAACGCTACTGCCCCAGCAGACCACTCCAAAAGTGATGGCTGATGCCACCACCGTGTCATAGAATGACTTCAGCAGTGCCCCTTGTACACCAAAAGACCTGAGTCTCCTCAGTAGGAACAGCCTGCGCTGTTCCTTCTTGTAGAGTGTGTCAGTATTGCGTGACCAGTCTAGTTTATTGTTCAGATGAACACCCAGGTACTTATAGGATGTCACCATCTCGATGTCAGTTCCATGTATATTTACTGGTGCAGTGAGGGGTTGTCCTTGCCTGCGGCAGTCCACCACCAGCTCCTTAGTTTTCCTCGCATTGATCTGGAGGCAGTTCCGATGGCACCAGTCCACAAAGTCCTGGATAAGCCCTCTGTACTCAGCTTCATCTCCGTTGGAGATGAGGCCAATGATCGCACAGTCGTCAGAGAACTTCTGTAGATGGCAGTGTGTTGTGTTGTGTGAGAAGTCCGCAGTATAAAGGGTGAACAGGAAGGGAGCCAAAACCGTTCCCTGAGGGGCCCCCATGCTACCGATGATCGTGTCGGACACACAGTCCCGGGTTCTCACAAACTGAGGCCGGTTCGTGAGGTAGTCCAGGATCCATGATGACAGGTGCTGGTCCACCCCTGCGCGCAGCAGCTTGTCCTTCAGGATCATCGGTTGGATGGTGTTGAAAGCACTGGAGAAGTCAAAGAACATGATCCTCACCGCATTCCCGGGCTTCTCCAGGTGGGACGGAGAACGGTGAAGGAGGAAGATCACGGCATCCTCCACCCCAATGCCATGCTGGTAGGCGAACTGGAGTAGATCCATCGCTGGTCCCACCAGGGGGCAGAGGTGAGCAAGGAGCAGTCTCTCCAGGGTCTTCATCATGTGGGACGTCAGGGCCTCTGGTCTGTAGCTGTTCAGATCTTTGGGGTGGGAAGTCTTTGGTACAGGTACCACATGTTTTCCACAACTGTGGTACCCTCCCCAGCTTCAGGCTCAGGTTGAAGATGTGAGGCTCAGGTTGAAGATGTGATGGTTGAAGATGTTGAAGATGCCAACCAACATACAGAGCACCACACAAATCTGACCCACCACCACCATTACCATCACTCCCTCATTCTCACTTACTCACTCTCTCTCTCTCTTGCTCACTCCCTTGCTCACACCTATTCACTCATGGTAGTGCCTTGGGATGACGACAACATGATGCCCCAGGTCACCACACATACCCCAGGCCCCCGGCAGAAGGAGGGCAACGGGGGTGGAAGAAGACCCCCAGCCCCCCACTCCCCATACGTGAATCGTGCTGGGTGAGTGTTGGTTGTGTGCTGTGATTGGGTGTAGGTGTGTGAACTACCAAAGTGCAGTTAAAATGGGGTGGGGGGTTAATTATTGTGATTATTGTTGTGTATGTTTGAGTGTGCAAGATGTGTGGGAGTGAGTGTGGGTGTGGCTGCTCCATCATGCTTGTGGTGGTGGGAGCACCAGGGAAAGATGCTGGTGGATTCTGGGCTGCTTGGCCTGGTGGCCCTCGCTCTGGGTTCGGATCTGGGGGCAGTAGGTGGCCTCCTGAACCAGTTTGCGAGCTTGCCTCTGGGAGGGTTGGGTTCCCTTTTGGACCACCTGTCTCCCAGCCCCCCCCCCACCACCACCACCAATTCTGGGTAGAACATACACCTTCTTGGATATATTTAGAGTTTTGGGGTGGGGGTGTGTCGCACTTTGTCGGTGAAGGGGATAACTCTGTCTACTGCACAGTGAGGCCGCCCTCACCTCAATTTTAATTGCATTTTAGACACTGAGGGCTTGGGAGGATGGGATCCCCACTGCCCATCACAGTGGCTAGTGGTGCTCCAACCACCATCCCCCTGATTTTAACTGCACTCTGGTAGTTCACACACCTGCACGCAATCACATCACACAACTGATACACACCCATCATGATTTGTGCATGGGGGGAGGTCTTCCCCCACCCCTGTTGCCCTCCTTCTGCCAGGGCTTGGGTCCAAGCTGGGGGCTTGGGGCTTGTCATGTTGTCAAAATCCCTGGGTGCTGCTGAATGAATAGATCCAAGCAAGGGAGTGAGAAAGTGATTGAACAAGAGAGTAAGCGAGAGTGACGGTGTGATGAGTGGAGATGGTGATGGTGGGGTGGGTTTGTGTAGCACTTTGCATGTCAGGTGGCATCTCAGAGCGCCTGCGGTGGTCCGCTGATCAGTCGCTCGGGTGGGCGTTGGGGGTGGTGGTCTGCTTCTGTGGCCGCAGCCACCCTGGGATGGGTCGGCGGGGGTGTGGCTGCTGGTCTGTACTGGTGGTCTCCCTGGCAGCTGCCGAGCGCTGGTGCGCATTCATGCTTGCTGCATCTGCATCACAGTCGCCCTAAGTAATAAGGGTGAATGAGTGTGGGTGAGTGTGTGGGGGAGAGCACAAATGGATGTGAATAGGTCAGAGCGTGAGTGAGAGTGTGTGTATGAGTGAACATGAGTGAGTGCAGGTGACTCTGAGGGTGAGTGGGAGTAAGAGCGAGATTAAGAGGGTACAAGAGTGGGAGATAGTGGGTGGGTACGGGAGTGCGAGTGAAGGAATGTGTGGGGGAGAGGGCGAGCGAGAGTGAGTGAGTGCGTGTGGGTACATATGAGAGCATGAGGGTGTGAATGAGTGGGAATGGGTGTGTGTGCTGGTCAGGAGGTGCTGGATTGAGGAAGTAGTACCTTTTGGTTGCGTGGGCTCCCCTGGATGGGGGGGTACCTTCTTTGGGCATGGGGTCCCCAGGGTGTGTGGCGGTGGTGTTGGGGTGGGGGCGGGCACCCTGTGGGGGTGCCTGGGGGGACTTGCACTGGGGGCGCAGGCCAGTCTCCGGCCCGGGGGGCGGGGGGCGCTGGCCTCCCGGTACCTGGGGCCCGGGGGTTGGTGTTGGCCCTACTGGGGGGAGTGGGGGGTTGGCCAGTCCGGGGGCGTGGACCCGCCGCACCGGCCGCCTGGCCTCCCTCAGCCATCCCTTCTTGGGCGGATGCCTGGCTCTGTGGGGGTTGGTGGCATTGTCTTGCTTGCTCGGGGTCTCGGGGGGGGGGGGGGGTTGCTGTGACTGGCCGCCCTCTTTGTATGTTTCCTGACAAACCACTCACATGCACACACTTATTTTGCACGTGCCTTCAAACACACGCGCACAGATGCACACACACATTTGTCTCTCCTTTAATAGGTGCGGATACCAGACTCATGTTGAGACCTCTTCAGTGGAAGAAGCAGTCTGTCTTCTGTTTGTTTTAGTTGTTGGTTTGTTTGTCTTCTTTGTCTGTTCCTCTCCCTTTTCTTTCCCCCTCCCCACACCTCCTTTCCCCATTCCCCTCCTGCCGGGTCCTTCATGGGTAAAATAATTTAAATAAAGTATTAAAATTTATTCCAAGAGGAGTTTACAACAATATACAGGGCATATGTATGTGCTACATAAAGCTCCTTTTGGCAAAGTAAATCTGTTTGTCACAATAAGGGTAGCAGATTTGTGTTCTGCTCACCTGGCTGCTTGACAGAACAAGGGGGACAAAAAGAAAAAAAATTGGGGATATAGTGTGATAGGACATCGCGAACCATTGCTATTGGCAGCAGAGGTCCCATCTCCCCCAAGCCCTCAGTGTCTACAGTGCAACTAAAATTGAGGTGAGGGTGGCCCCACAGCGCAGTAGTCGACAGAGGGATCTTCCTCACCAACACCGTACGGCACACCCCCACTCCAAAACCCTAAGTGTATCCATTAAGATGTATGATCCAACCAGAACTGGTGTTCGGTGGTGGTTGGGGGGGGGGGGGCGTTGGCGCGGGTTGGCGGCCACGTTTCCGTCAGTTTGCCCCGGGGCATCTGTGGCTGCAGGGGTAGCCTACCACCAGCAGTGTCTGTCTGGGGTGGATGGTGGGTGGGCTCGTGGGGGGCGCTTTGGGATGTCGCTTGACATGTGGATCACTGTATTATTATTATTATTATTATTATATGTTTGTGTACGTGCATACAGGGTGTGTACAAGATGCGTGAGAGCAAGTGTGAGTGTGGCTGTCCCATCATGCCTTTGATGCTGGTGAGTGCTGGGGTACGACATTGGTAGGTCCTGAGTTGCATGGCCTGGCACCCCTTGCCCTGGGATGGGATCTGGGGACAGTGGGTGGCTTCCAGAGCCAGTTTGGGAGCTGGCTTCTGAGGGATGTGGTCCCAGAGAGAGCGTTTTCCAAACACAAAAATACAGTTTTGGGAACCCAACAATGTCCAAGGCCCCAAACCAAAAAACAAAGTGGGTTGGGTGGCCTCCCAAAGTTCACAGACTCCCAAAACAGAAGACTTGGCGGGTCGGGTGATCTTCCCATGTCCCAAGACCACTGGACTGGAGAAGAAGGCAGGTCAGGGAGCTTACCCAAGTTCATGGGCCCCCAGACCAGAGTGCCGGAAGGATCAGGCAGCCTGCCAAAGTCCCTTGGCCACCAGAACACAAAACAAGGTGGGCAAGGGAGCGTACATTCATACGTTCATGGGCCCCCAGACCAGAGAACAAGGGGTGTTGGGGGGTCAGGGGGGTTGGCCAGAGTCCGCGGACCCCCAGACCAAAGAGCAGGGTGAGTTGAGCAGGAAGGGCGGTAGCTGAGGTGTGCCAACCTCAGGCCCAGATAACAGTGGCATGCCAGCTCCAGGAACTGCCAGTGAAGGCGCGCTGGCCTCAGGAGCAGACGAAGAAGGCACGCCAACCTCAGGAGCAGATGATGAAGGCGCGCTGGCCCCAGGAGCAGATAGTTGGAGCGCGCTGACCTCAGGAGCTGACGGTTGGAGCAGCTATTGTGTGTGTGTAGGGGGATCGTTTCGGCCCACCTGGCCTTATGCCTCCACCACTCACCCTGGGAAGGTGAATTTTTGTTGTTTTTTGAGGGTCGTCTGGAAGTCACCCCTTAAGAGGAGGGTAGTGTCAGACCATGGGTTACGCCCATGTCCTCGTATTGTGTTCTAGTTTATGTTTCCTTGTCACCAGGACATGGGCTCAGCCCACGGCCTCACTTTGAGTTTGGCTTTGTATTATTCTCTGTTTGTTTTGATTATCATTCAATTCAATTCAATTCAATTCAATTCAACTTTATTTATATAGCGCCATTTCACAACAACAGTCATCTCATAGCACTATCAACTGTAGGGAGGACCCCCACAGTTGCAGAAAGACCCCAGCAATCAGGCGATCCCCTGTGAGCAAGCACTTGGCGACGGTGGAGAGGAAAAACTCCCTTTTAACAGGAAGAAACCTCCAGCAGAACCAGGCTCAGGGAGGGGCAGTCATCTGCTGCGACTGGCTGGGGGGTGAGGGGATAGAGAAGAAGAAAAGAACAGACATGTAGAGAGCAAACAGCACGATGGGGACTCAATCTATGGGAGAGAACAAACAAATGTTAATGACCAGCAAAAAAAAAAATATTTCATAGAGAGTGAGGAAAGGAGTGAGGCCCAGTGCAATATCATCATGATTATTTTTAGTAGGTTATTCCTGTCATCATCTGTGGTTTTGGTTTTGGTTTTTATTTTGACAGCACCTTTTGTTTATTTCGTTTTCTGATAGCTTGTTCTTGTCTTGTCAATTTCTGTATTGTCCATGTCTGTTTGTAATTTAGTTTAATTAGTCCTGTCCTATTTAAGGAATGCCACCCCTTATCCGGGCGCGGTATCCTCGTCATCTCACCGTACGTCTACACGCGTTTATCTAGCCTGACTATACCCTAGCCTGTTTGTTTTTTGGTATTGCCTTGCCTACATTGCCAAGTCATGTTTTTGTTTCAGCCCACGAGCTGTGTTATTTTTTGTGTTTATTATTAAACCATGTCATTTACGCACCACACAATTGAGTCCGGCTTTCTGCCCTGTTAAGGCATCCTCCATGACATGCAGCAGCAAAGGGATAGTAGCACTGAGATTGATAGTAAGTAATAAAATAGGGCAAAAACAGTAGATACACAGTGCAAGAAGTTAAAAAAACTAGAATAGTTTTTACAGTTAAAAATGAAGTAAAACAGTATTTACAGCATTACTGTATATTAAATTATTCAGCAATATTTATATTAACAGTATATTTCACAGTTGAATAAGTACAGTGTTGTTGCCACCTTCAGTAATAATCATATTAACAGTATATTGGAAAGGAACGTTCCTTATTATTCAAAGTAGTAGCATTATGTGCGGTCACTATGAGAAGTGCAGATTGTAAAAGTCTGACAGCAGCCAGTAAGAAGAACCTGTGAAACCTCCCTTGTGCACTTTGGATTGAGCAGTCTGCTGTTAAACAAGCTCCTTAGTGCACTCAGCGTGTCCCACATGGAGTATGACTCAGACTTGTGAAAGATTTATTTATTGCATATTTTAAAATTACACTTTGTCCCAGATATCCCAAAACACAGTACATCATGTTTTTATGCCGTCCCACATTCAGGGCTAACTCATAGACAGCTAGGCACTGTATTTTGATTACTCAGCATTCCATGCTTATCTATTTTGAAGTGTATTAAAAACACTCTCCTTGTTCACACACTCAGGAGCTCTCGCTGTTTCACAGCCTGAAAAGTAGCATTACGTGCCCATTCTTTTCTTAACTAAATAAATCACTAAAAATGCATCTTTGGGACTACAGTTTTTTCTTTATTCACCAGATCAAAGGGACATTTAATAGTCAAAACTAAAATCCAGCACAGACTCCAACAGAGATGGTAGCTTAGCCACCATCCTTCTCTGTCCTATCCCCACCACTGGGTCGAGGCGGCGCCCCAGAACAGCGCTGGACTTCGTAATTAGCCTGTTCACTGATATAATATACACTGTATGTAGAATTGGGCATCATCTGCGTAGAAGTAGAGGCTATGGTAAAGGGCATTACTGAAAAGGGAACAAGAAAAGGCTGAATGATGATCCACCTATCTATAACCATGAAAATCTCCTATTGTGTAGTGGATCATGCTTGCTGATACCAGCCGAGGAATGAGCACACACACTGTGACATAGGCTAGTGTGGCAGACAGGAAGGAAAGTCAGCTTCCAAGACGTGGGGGGGCTGTGCTGGTATTTCCTGTGTCTGAGGAGGCGCATTAGACCCAAGACAATGTCACAGCCAATCACCTTCACCACTGTCACATGACTCGTCGCGGTTGGCCATCTCTTCCTCTTCCCTTCCTCCTAAAGCTTTCTGACAGGCACCCCCAAATCTGAAGGACTCCACCTGTCCAAACACACCTTTCTTCCCCAGTGCTCGTCCACTTCTTCTTATATTTAATTTAATTATTTTTCAATTCTCCTCCTCATCTTCCTGCCTCCATTTCCCCTTTTTCGTGCCCACGCCAGCTCATTGATCTCTGTCAGTATTGAATGTCAGAGACACGTTCAAAGATGCTTTTCGCTCCCCATTAATAATTCACACCACCTGAATCATCAATAATAATTCTCACAGAGCAATCATTCAGCTTTACCACCACACTCTCTCTCTATCTGTCCCCCATGCTTCTCTTCCTGCCCTAGGCCATTCTCCCGTTCCTCACCTTATTCCCCACTTAAGTCCCTCCCACTCTGTGATATCTCTTTTTGCTTATTCGGCCCACTTTTCTCACCCTTTTATGTGTATCATATCTTCATCCTTTTTCCCTTGGCAAGGCACTTTTTCTTCACGAGGTCAGTGTGCGCTGTTATAGTGATGGATTATCTAAACATGACTGATTTTCACTGTATTCAAAAAGGAGCGAACAGCAGTGTTTCCCTATGATTTTTATCCTCTTGAAATGAAGCATTAATGCAGTGTTACTAGACTTGCAGGGCAATCGGACTGCGGTTTTTCTTCTTTAACCATGGCTATAACTCAAGTGCTGCCAATCACCCGCTCAAAAATGAATGAGGATGGACTATGTGTCACCACCCAGCCAGTGTATATTTACTTTAATAGATATAGTGGAGGGGAGGAAGAGGCGGAGGAGGACAAATAGAGGCAAAAAGCCTTCCTTAATGTACATGTAAAATTCTCTGGTGGGCTCATGCCAAGTGTAAGTGGTTGAGTGATATTGGCAAAGGGAAAGAGGAGGGGATGGAGGGAGAGAAAGTGTCAGATTTAGGCATTTTCCTTAATGCTATAAGAGCTTATTGATATTTTGATTTTCACCGGGGGCCGGCAGGTGCTGAGCCAGCTGCTTTTCGCCTCGTCTCTTTACGGGTGAGAGATGTGGAGTTCATCCTATCCCGCTCACAGAAAACCGTCCGGAAAACTGTCTCCTGGGAATGTCGCCACGATCAGAGAGAGAGAGAGAGCGACTGAGGAAGGGATGGATATGTTGTTGCATGCAGGGCAAGCAGAGGATGGGTCATCTAAGGTCTGTCAGTTTTAAGACTCGTTTCACTTTATTCTCATGACTAGTGGACCCTGACAAAGAGGAAGATGCAGACATGGGCTCCATAATGTGACCTGTGATGACTTCAGGCCATCGCAGGCTGACAGCCAATAGCTGTGCAGAAAAATAAGGCCAACCACCCTAAGTCAGACTTTGATCTCAAACTACGTAGTACCTCTAACAATTACTGGTCTGATTCCCACTAAATTTGGTGTGAACTTTCATGGTTCCCAGAGGAGCTAATATTTTGATGAAGTCCCTTGCCTTTACTTTGATATGGTCCTCCGGGCCACATCTCAGGCTTTTTATGTTAACCTCACATAATGATGTGGTGTTCTGCTAGTCTTTAAATCACTGAAGTGTTTTTTTTTTTTTTTACCTTTTTTGGTTGTGATCCTCTAATATGATCCATGGATACTGTCTCCAATATTATTATTTTTAGAGGTTACAAGATCCTGTCCCTCCTAATCACTCCCAATGAGAATCTTAGCATCTTCAACTCTGCCATCTCTAGCTCCGCCTCCTGTCTTTTTGTCAGCACCACCATCTCCAAACCATACATTGTAGCAGATCTCACTACCGTCTTGTAATCTTCGCTTTCACTCTAGCTGCTATCCTTCTGTCACAAATCACCCCTGAAATTTATCTCCACCCACTCCACCCTGCCTGCACTCTCTTTCTTCTCCTCTCGTGCATTTTCCATTGCTTTGGATGGTTAAGCCCAGGTATTTAAACTCATCTAATTTCACTACCTCTACTCCTTCCATCTTCACCATTACATCTGCCTGCTTCTCATTCTCACTCATGTATTCTATCTTTCTACTGATTTTCATTTCTCTTCTCTCCAGAGCATACTCCACCTCTCCAGGTTCTCTTCCACCTGCTCCCTACTCTCACTAGAGATCACAATGTCATGATCCCCAATGTAATCCCACCCTCACCTTGAATCCATCTGTCACTCCTACAGCACACCTCATCACCATCTTGCTGCCTTCATACATGTCCTGCACCACCCTCACATACTTCTCTGCCAATCTTGACTTTATCATACAGTACCACACTTAGACCTGCACCCTTTCCTGTGTTCAAACTCTGAAATTCCCCCACATCCCTTGAATCATTTTAATGACATTATTCACTGACGAGGGAGAAGTAAACAAACCATTCCAATCTTTCTTTAGAAATATTAGTTATAAACACCCATTCATCCATCCATCCACCCATCTGGGTAGTAAAGGCAGCAATCTCAGCAGAGAAGCCCAGTCAGTTGCCCAGTTCACACAGCATCATGATCCCCTTGATCCCTCCTGCAGGTGGTGAGCCCACTAGAGGGTGGACCCATGTGGCCAGGTCCTATGAACAGAAACTCGGTCACCAGGCATTTATGTTCAAGCCCAGGCAACCCTAAAATTGTTCGTGGATACAGTACTAAATCCTTGTTGTAACTTCTTCATGGGGATCAGCTGGACTGTTCTTAGTCTGGCCATTCACCCAGAACCAATTTGCCTTAGGAGATGCTAAAACTGCGTTTTTTAATGTTTGAATTTTCTTCATACTGTGGCGGTTCGGTTAACCCCCACAACAGACTAAGGACAGTCAGCTCGCTTCTCTTGGTTTTTTCCGCTGCACTACTGAGATGTAATGTGCCATTCATGCTTTGAGATGTTAATGTGCCATTCATGTATAGTGTTCATGCATCCTGTCCTTACTGTGACCTAGAGACTGAGATCAATATGTAGATGTGCCTTGTAACCTCTTTGTCCTGCAAGCTGGAGCAGAGACCAGCAATCTGCCTATTGTTATGTATGTCTCTTAAATGCAAATGTCTCAAATGCTGTGAATACCCTTTGATGTATTGTCTGAGTTGGGTATAAGTACTGCACTGAAATCCATGTTCTCTCTCTCACTTTCACTTCTGCAACTGCTGCTGCTGGACCCACACACTGTGTGTCTCTCTTCACTGAGAGCCTGAGGATCCCGCTCCGGGCTGCTCTCACTATGCTCCGGAACGGGGATCCTGTGAAGGCGGTGTGATTAATAAACCTGCTTAAAACCTACACTAACGCTGCTTTATTTCATGCTGCCTCACTGGTGACCCCGAGAATGCACACGCTTTGTGCATCGCAACCTTCTGGTCTGGACATCCACGCTGAACCGGTCGAGGGACACAAGACGTCTCCTCCCTCTCGCCGCTCCAACGCACCATGACCCGAAGGCAGAAAAGAACACGCTGACAAGGAACGCAGCACCCGGCGGTGATGCTCCGACGACAAGTGAACGCAGCAGCTCCCTTCTGCTTCAGGGAACTCTCCAGACATCACTCACGACCGGGAAAGCCGCAGCAACTTCATGGTGAGATCTGCACGCCTAGACCGGCACATCCACGCTTGGACCGGCCGCTCTCACAGCTTCTGACACACGATTCTGTGTCTCCTTACGAGAGCACACGCACCTCGTCCTTTCTCCACAACAGCGACCTCCACGGCCGACGGAGCACACGTGGACCTGAACGCACCATGACCCATCTGCTGCAACTACAACAGGGATGATTAAGCTCCCTGACCCTGGCTTTTCCTCTCCAGCTGGCCCACCCACGCACGGAGCCCCGGCACACGCACCGGGGAGTTACGAGGACGGCGCACCACGCACGGGACACATACGGCTCCACTGACTGCCTTCCTTCTGCTGCACATTGGCCCTTCAGGCTTGCTCGTACACCTGAGGCACGCTGCTTGCTCACTGGATTTTATGGTCTTAGCCACGGCACACAAGGGGAATTCAGCTGTCTGTGGTTCCCGAGGCTTTAGCGCCTACACCTAAAGCCAACAAGCCAAGTCCCTCTGCTTCTATTTTTTTCTTACAGCCGCTACGCAGCCTCACCTCTCCTGTTTTCTTCATGGCCACGAGAGGAGTCAGAGACTAATTTTTCTTCTTGTGATCTCCGCACGTGCAACGGGACAGCCCCTCGATGCGCGGAGCAACAAGCAATTTTTGCGTGGCTCGGACGATTTCACCGTCCCCTGCCGGCACTTACTACCCCCCTCCTCCCTCCCCCTCAGCCTGCAGCGAGCTTCTCCCACAGCTTGCTCCCATAGATGGATTATCGAGGTCTCGGCCCCCTGCCGTGCCCTCCGGGGGGGGAGCGTGTGCCGGTTCGGTTAACCCCCACAACAGACTAAGGACGGTCAGCTCGCTTCTCTTGGTTTTTTCCGCTGCACTACTGAGATGTAATGTGCCATTCATGCTTTGAGATGTTAATGTGCCATTCATGTATAGTGTTCATGCGTCCTGTCCTTACTGTGACCTAGAGACTGAGATCAATATGTAGATGTGCCTTGTAACCTCTTTGTCCTGCAAGCTGGAGCAAAGGCCAGCAATCTGCCTATTGTTATGTATGTCTCTTAAATGCAAATGTCTCAACTGCTGTGAATATCCTTTGATGTATTGTCTGAGTTGGGTATAAGTACTGCACTGAAATCCATGTTCTCTCTCTCACTCTCACTTCTGCAACTGCTGCTGCTGGACACACACATTTTGTGTCCCTCTGCCGAGAGCCGCTGAGCTCGCTCCCGGCGCGCATGCATGGCGCCGGGAGCGGAGCTCATGACGGCGGTATGATTTAATAAACTCTACTTAAAACCTCTCAACGCTGCCTTTATTTTATCATCCGCCGCAATACCATCCTTTTTCCTATTTTGCATTTGAATTTTGTACCCAAAATTTGCACGCACATGAGTTGCCATGGAGTCAGTCATTGCTTTCTCAAGGTCCTGACATAAACCCTTGAAGCAAAACACCAATGGTTTAAAGTTCTCAGCATGGCTTCATAGCCGAAGTACTGACAAGTGTGTGGGCCAATGAGCCTCTTTGTTATGTGTGAAATAAGCGAGACGTGAGCCATCTTATGCTGAACAATGAACTGCCCTTTATTGAGAAAACAGTCAACATAAATACACAGGCAGCAGACCACCTGAAGTCATCCTGTCTGACGCCAGATGCTAGCTACGGGAAGACCCAAAGCACAAACCCTCCCAAACTCACATATCACCCCCCCTTCCCGAAAAAAAAAAAAAAAATCAAAACCCAAATTCCCCTTTGCAAAAAAATTAAAAAAATTTTTAAACAGGAATTAGTTTGTTAGCTAGTTAGCCCTCCTCAATTTGATATATTAATAAACCAACATTATCAACATTCTTATCTAAACACACACACACAACATTATCATGTATTCAAGAACATTCAACATTTCAATCCCTTTTCTTTTTCTTTTTTTTTAAAACATGAACCTCAGAACAGAACCCTAACTGGACACTTGGGTAGAGTGTCAAGATGCCCATGTGTTGAGGTGGATTATTCTGCCACCTTTACCAACACGTACTAACTACCCAAACCCCACAATAAAGTCTCTCAGATGACCAGGCCTCTGTCAAACCCTTGCTGAGCGCCTCACCGGTTGAAGCCCTGCCACTGGTCCTGTCAGCTGTTCTCCAGTGTCTTCTAACCCCGTGTCAGCTCTGGGTTAGACTCTGGGTCGGCTGTGATTTCCTGAGACGGCTAGCATGCCACCGTGACCCATCAGAGAGGTGAAATGTGGCTCGACCCAGCTGTGCCGTGATCTGCAGCGGCGCCATCCAGAATGATTGCAGCTTATGTGTGGGGTTGGGGTGCTTGATTCTGATACAGTCCGACACTCTGAGCCTGTGTCCCTTCATCCTGTGCTTCTTGTCAAACCGCCGCTTCATTTGACGCTGCTGTTTGAGCACCCACCCCCTTGATGATGCTCTGTCCGCCGGAGAGGTCATTGCAGGAGGTCACAAACAGTCCAGAGGGAGATATAGTTCACACCCCGGCATGAGCCTCGCTGGTGAGCACCCCATCGTGGCATGGGGAGTCGCCCTATAATGGAGTAGTGTGCTTTGAAGAGCATCAGCGAACTGAAAACCATCCGCCAGATGTGCCCTTAGCCCATTTTTTAAAGTCTTATTGAATCCTCCCCCCACCCCCGTCATTTGCCTGCGGATGGTAGAAAGCGGTCTTTATGTGTTCCACGCCCCTCTCACCCAATAATGCCTCAAACCCCCCTGAGATGAATTGTGGGCCATTGTCTGTTGTAATGGCATCCGGAATACCCCAACGAGCGAACAGCGAAGTGAGGAAACTAATGACCACATCGGTTGTGACCGAGCTGGTGGGCATCACCTCCGGCCATTTCGAGTGCAGATCATAGGCCACCAGCAGGAAATGTCCGGTTGCAGGGGCCGTGTGCAGCTCGTCACAGATGTCTAGCTCGATGTGTTTCCAGGTGCCTGCCAGATACCGTAACTGTTGCAAAAGCGGGGGCGGGGCCATCCCAGTTTTCCCACTCACCAGGCATGGTACGCAGTCTTTCACCATAACTTCAATGTCCTTGTCGATGCCTGGCCACCAAACCAAGTCCCTGCAGCGCTGTTTCACTCTAACCACCCCCAGGTGGCCCTCATGAAGCATGGTCAAAACGTGAGCTCTCACTGACTCCAAGACTATTGTATAATGTCCTCTCACCACACATACATCGTTCCAACAGCTCAACTCATCCTTGACCTTGTGAAAAAGTGCCAGTTCTCCCTGCATCTTCGTGGACTATCCCCCTGATGAACGAACGTAATTGTGATAAGGTTGGGTCCTGCTCCAACTCCGCCTGGAGTTCCTGGAGAAATACAGCATTCCGGAGGGGGGCATGTAACGCGTTGATCACTTCCGCCTCCGGGGGGTCGCAGTCACTATTTTCTCTGGTGTTGGGTGTGGCACAGGACAGGAGGTCCACCACTACATTCTCTCTGCCCGGGGTGAACTGAGTAGTGAAGTTGTATGTCCACAGCCTTTCGGTCCACCTGTAGATCCACAGGGGATTGTGTCCCGACCCAGATGTTTCCAGCAATGTTGTCAAGGCTCTGTGGTCCATTTGTAGAGTGACGTGTCATCCATAGAGGTAAATGTGCCATCGTTCGCATGCCCAAACACATGCGAGTGCTTCTCTTTCGCCCACCACGTACCGCTGTTCCGCCAATGTAAGAGACCTCAACACGAACACCACCAGGCGTTCCATCCCATTTTGGAGTTGAGACATGACTGCACCCACCGCCAAGCCTGACGCGTCACACGTCACGAAAGTGAGACACCGTGGGTCAAAGTGAGCCAACACTGACAGGGAGGTGAGCTGAGATTTCAGTTTAGAGATGGTAGCTGAGCAGGCCGGAGTCCACTCCCATGGTGCATCCTGCTTCAGGAGGGCACGGAGTGGCTCTATTGTTTCTGAGTAACGAGGAATGAAGTGCCCATAAAAATTAACCATGCCCAGAAACGATGAGATTTATACAGGTGTTGTGGGGTCCAGAAGTTGCAGGACCGCCTCCACATTTGAGTGCAGAGGGCTCAGGCCCTCAGCAGACAGAAAAAAACCCACAAACTTGATGGCGTCTGCTGCAAAGATGCACTTTTCTTCATTGAGCATGACACCCTGATTCAACAGCACCTCCATTACCTTTCCCAGGCACTCATCGTGGGTGGCTCCATTTTCCTTAACTAATGCTCTTTTATGGTTCCTCATTTTCCAATACAGTACCAATTCAAGCTATGGTTTTCCTTCGTTCCACAAATCTTTGATAATACACTTTATGCTCAGTAATCCATGACCAGTTTAATGTGCTCATTATACATGTTGAATTCCATGTCTTAAAGTCATCTGAATGTGTTAATGTATTCTGAAATTTCTTATTAAACTATCAAAAAGACAAATGAGAGTTAATGCTTGATTTTATGTCCAGCTTCTTGAGTAAAAGCAGACAAGAACTCACAGGATTTTTTGAGATGGATTCATTATTGGTACAAATAAAGAATTAATAATAAAATTGTACATTCTTTTGGACTGGTGCCCCACGAGCTTATGTGTGTTGGTAATGAAAAGAAATCTTCATTCCCACTCACATTCATATTTACATAAATACTTGTACCAACAATAATCTATCATATAAAAACCTACAGAGTCACGAAAGCCATCAGGCTACAGCTAGCTGGGTGGAGAGGTACCTGTAGGTAGCCTTGGCGGAGGTCCAGCTTCAAAAACATCCTGGAACAGCTGAATGTCGCAGTGAGCTCCTCCATAATGGATAGGGGTTATTTATCTGGAATGATTGCTTTGTTGACCATCCTGAGATCAATGCATAGTCGTATGCCACCTGATTTTGTCATGGGCAGCGACCCTCCCGTCCCGTCTCACCTTCACTAATTCATCACTGCACCTGAGGCAGCCTACTGGTGCTACTGCTACAGCTACAGCCTACTGCTTTCTCGATGATGCCGGCATTCAAGAGTTTGTTCAGTTCAGCCGTGACGTCGTCCTGCAGGGTGAGGGGTAGCCGGCAAAGGGGTTGAATCTTGGGTGTCACCTTCGGGTCGATGAACAGTCGGTGGTTAAAAGCAGCTATGCAACCTAGGCCTACAAACAGCGCTGGCCAGCGGTAGGGCCAGGCTGGTGAGACGGTTAGCACCGCGGCACCTGATGGGTCCTTTATGGAAAACCCCAACTCGCCCAATAAGTCAATGCCTAACAAGTCGGCCCCAAGGCATGAAACTTGAAAAGTGAACGCCGGAATCGTCTTCAGGCCACAAGACACTGAAAACTGACCCTCCATGCCAATTTTCACATGTCCATAGCCAAACATATTATCAGCCCTTGCTACAACTGGCTTTTTGTGGAAGAGTCTTCTTACCATGGCCATGCTTGATATAGACCATGCAGCACCCGAATCCACCATGAGCGGCACGTCAACCCCATCCAGCTGTACGATGTACCACTTTAGCATCCAGTTTTTGGTGCCTGCTATACATACTGTGGCTACACCCGTGGATTCTGCATCGGCCTTCTCATGGGCGGTGGAACAAACCCTAGCTAAGTGGTTAACCCATCTACAGTAGTAGCATTTCTTTCCTCTAGCAGGGCAGATGAATGAGCTTGTTGGGTGATTGAGGGAACCACAGCTGCCACACAGTGTCCAGACTCCCGCTCCTGCCCGTGCCACAGTCCGCCTCCGTGTGAAAGTCCGCCCCGAGCAGCTAGCTGTGTTGTTATCTGCCTGGCGTCAAGGTGTTGTCTGGAGAGGTAGTTGTTCATTAACTAGTAGCTGCTTCGCTAGCTGGGTGGCAGATTCCATTTGGCTATCCATCTGCATGACCTGACTTAGCATGAACTTGTCCGTTGCTAGCAATAGCTTCTCCTTTAGCAACTCGTTGTTCATGTAATATGCTAGCTTGTCACGCACTAGCTCGTCTTCTAAAGGCCCAAAGGCGCACGAGCTCGCCAACTTATGGAGCTCTGTAACATAGTGTTGTGTCGACTCACCCACTTCTTGGTAGCGGTTGAAGAATCTGCATCTTCGAGTCGTAATGTTGCACTTTTCACCGAAAAACTCGTCCTTTAGACTCACACAATCGTCCAGAGAGTCTGTACGGCCCAGAGTGCGAAGCACCTGCTGTCCTTCCTCGCCCAGACAATGAATCAGGATGTTCTTCCATCTCTCTTCTTCAGTGTCACCCAGGTCAGCCACGTTGACATAGTTCTTAAACAAGTCCAGCCAGTGGTGCCACGGTGTGGATGGCATGCCTGGTGACTCTAGAAACAGAAGCGGTGGTCCTGAGCACGCTCCCATGGCTTTACCTCTCCTCACCAAATGTTATGTCTGAAATAAGCGAGCCATGAGCCATCTTATGCCAAACAACAAACTGCCCTTTAGTGAGAAAACAGTTAACATAAATACACAGGCAGCAGCCCGCCTGACATCATCCCGTCTGACACCAGACGCCAGCTACGGGAAGCCCCGAAGTACAAACCCTCCCAAACTCACATATCACATTCTTCATGCACCCTGTTGTGCTTTACTTATACTGTATATTGTAATTGCCATGATTCTCTAAATGTAAAGTTGTGTATAATGATCCCAATTGTAGTTATTTCACAGTATATAAAATCTGAACGGCAAATTTCAATAGCATGTCCCAAAAAAAATGAAATTAAAAAATAAAGATGCAAGTGTTCCTGATAAGAATGATTTCTAATTTTAACTCACTCTCTCTCTCTCTTTCAGTCCTATTGGCTGGCTGCTCCACTGCAAATAAATACAAGGACTCCTTCGCCTCATTAAACGAGGAAGCTTGTAATCACCTCCCACACTTTACACACCCCGAGTCTCTCCAGCATGCGTTTGCGTTTAATTGAAACCACTCACTAACAACTCTCTCAGGGATGCGGCTCTTTGTTCAGTCTGCTCTCCTCAGCACACAGAAATGTATACAGAAATATAAACACTTGGCCCATTTAGAGACGACGTCTTAGACTCTTTTATTTCACATCATGCACCATACTCAGGTTCAATGATTGTTGCACACACTAAAGTTTCTAATAAAGAGTCTGCTATATGTATGTGTATTCCCCATGAGCAAAAAGTGCAGGCTTTACTGAGATGAACAAAGAGTATAGATGTGGGTGAGTTTCGACTCTAATGGGCCTCAAATCCAGAGCGACATGCAACAATTTTGCTTTATCCATGTTGCTTTGACAAAAACTACAAAAATGATGTAAAATATTTTAATATGCATTTGTAATTATTTAAATGATTTCCAACATTCTCCAATTATAGAAATGAAGAACATGCTCACATTTCCTCAAAATGTCAAAATTATATCAGCTAAAGTGTGCTGCATAGCTTAACATTCATCACCTCATGTTTTTGAAGCGCCATGAACCTCGATATCAGTTGATCATGTAAATGTCTCATCCATCCATAATTTGTCTAAGTATTTTGAATTAAAACAAAAATTGCAAGATCAAAAAGGAATGAGAATATTTAAAATATATTTTTTCTCTATATACTATGTGTTTTCTCAGTTTTCAGACATTTAACTTTTAAACTTTGGGGAAAAATACATTTTTGTCTACTAAACTGTATTTGTGTGTTTTTCCATTTCATTTTATTTCTATCTACAAATTTCACCAGTGCTCCTCTAGCGTAGTTGTGTTTTTGTACACAGCCAGCATGTCCATGTGGGTGGTTAAAACGGGCTGTCTTATGGGTTCCATGCTGGCCCCATCTGTGTTTTCCCACATGGACTTCACCTATTTACCTATTTACAACTTATTTTCTCACAAATTTGCAATTTTCTTGTAGAATTGTGACATTTTTCCTGCAAATTTGATACATTTTTCTTGTAAATTTAAAACCTTTTCATAACTTTTCAACTTTTTTTTCACTGGAAACTTACAACTTTTTTTGTTGTTTTTCTTGTATAAATTTTGTGCTGCAATTTTGAAATGTTCTCATAAATATGCCACTTTTGTACTGTTATCTTGCAACTTCTGTAAATTGTAACTTTTTCCTTGCAAATTTTCTATTTTCTTGTAAATTTGTGACTTTTTCCCATAAATTTGCAACATTTTTTTGTAATTTTGGGACTTTCTCAAAAATTTTAATTATAAATTTGTGACTTTTTTTCTCATATATTTTTAACTTTTTCCCATAAATTTTCAATTTATTTACTTGTATATTTGCTACTTTTTGTTGTTTGCAACACTTTCTATTTTTTCCTCATAAATTTGTGACATTTTTCTTTTAAATTTGCTATTTATTTTCTTGTAAATTTGTAACTTTCTTCAAATAATTAAAAAAAAAAATTCTTGTAAATTTGCAACTTTTTACTCCTAAATTTTCACTTTTTTCTCATAAATTTGCAACTTTTTGTAGTAAATTTGTAACTATTCTAATCTATCTATAAATGCAAAGAATCTGTGTGTGTGTGTGTGTCTGTCTGTCTGTCTGTCCTCACATACTGTATCTCTCAAACCGTTTGTCAGACTGGCCTCAGATTTTATAAGTGCTTTGCTGAGGTTACTAGGATGTGCAACCCCGAGTATGGAGTTGCACAGTAAAAATATATAATTTTTATCAATAAAAATTTAGCCACCACTATGTCTCATGTGCAGGCTTCTAGAAGTGTGGACCAGGTTTTGGATTGACTCAGTACTGATTGGATAATATGTGGCATTATGGTATCAGTGCTTTGTGAGCAAAATGAGGACGTGAAAAGCTACAAATTTGACTAGAAAAAGATAATACTTAAGATTTAATGCTTAAAAAATTATACCATAAAGTTGCTGTGATTCCATAGGTCTAATGGATAATTCGGCATGGAGAACATGAGATGCATGGGTGAGCTGGGGGGGGGGGGCACTGGCAAAAACCCGTGGTGCTGCACAGGACATCACTGGCACACGGGTAAAGCAGCAGCTGAGATTCCCGTTAACTGGGCAGGCTGGGCTTGGCTCCCTGTGAAGGACTGAGATCCACCAGTTCGGCTGCTGCTTCTCCAACACCGGTGTCCGACCGGGTGGACCACAATCCTTTGCGGGGAGGCACATCCAGCCTGCCCAGTCAGTGGTAGATGGGAGTCCCAACTGCTGCTTCACCCGTGTGGGACCACTGTCCTTTGCAGGACCACAAGTCCTCCTTCCCACGGGAGTATCTAAAAATTAAAAACTTAATAATAATAAAACCGCCATGATTGTGGAGTGGAATGGCCAGATCAATTGCATATCATAAGCGGACACGTGCACGCTTTGACTAAATGACGAAAAGACACAAAAATGCCCAAATAATGAAATAAATCATTTTTATTGAAATATTTAGAGACAAATGGGCAACACTGATGCAACAGTCACAGCCAAAAGAGGTTATTCTGCTGTGTATAATAATGTTGGGTGTTTTGGACTTATAATATTGCTAAAATATAAAAGGATGTACTGCACTGGGTCTCAAATATTTGTAAACGTGTCCTGTTATAGGACTGCATGAGTTTATTGACGGTCAGTATTGGGAGTACTGTAACGCGTTACTGCAGTGCCACTACTTTTGCAGTAACGTGTTGTGTAACGAAATTACTGTTTAAAAATTCAGTAATGCGTTACAGTTACTGAAATTTGATCAGATGCGTTACTCGCGTTACTCGTTTTATTAATAAGGATAAATATTTTTAGCACAAATACACTGACCCTACCATAGCTGGTGCAGCTGTCAGTCTCCTCCGTGGGTAGGTTTCCTGTCCTGCCTCAGTTAACGCCGCAGCCTGATAGGAAGAAATGCCGTGGCGGTGGCAACTTCTCATATCGAGCCCTGATCACCTGTTGTCCCGGCGGTGAGTAGCCCCTAACAGCTCCTACCTCTGTGGTTTAACATGAGTATTTTTTGAGCAAGAAGCTTGCATTTAATGTCCTCATTAAATGCATTTAAAGTTTTCTTTCGCACAGAGAAAAAGTCAGTAACTCAAAGGTAACTCAGTTACTTTTGAAAAGAAGTAACTAGTAACTTTAACTAGTTACTATTTTTTTGAAACTTGCCCAACACTGTTGACGATAGACTACAAACTACATATATAAACTAACACAATTATACTGGTGACTGAACAACTCCCATTGTCAAAAGTGCAAGATACAACACTTATGAATATGAGTCATAAAAAATCAGACAAATAAATCTGACAGAAAAATAAACAAGCGGTTCTTAAACAGTGGCTAATATTGGATTGGATGTCCCATTCATTTTCAATTATTCTGTAATAAATATTCACAAAACCAAATAAATCTCAGTTCAGTCCCTTTCATATTTGTCAAAGTCTAACATATGTGATTGCCTACATATAGGCTACACCTCTGTATTCCACTTTCAGACACAGCCTACATTTGGGCCTGTAAAGCCTAAGTGACCAACCTGTATCAGACAGAAATACTTGCTTTCTATGGGCATGCACGAGTAAATTTTCACTTTTTTTCATACATTTGGAGCCTTTTAATAGTAAATTTGTGACTTTTTTTTCTTGTAATTTTTCCTATGGCGCCACTGTTACTGAAACCTGCTTACCCCCATTAAACCCACATAAGGCCCAGGTGGGTTTAATGCAGGTCTGCTTACTTGTGCCACACGTAAAGGTCCAAGTGGGCAAACACAGATGGGGCCAACACAGAACCCACAGACAAACCCACATGGGACCCATAAGACAGCCCAGGTTTAACCTTTGGTGGAGCCCACATGGGCATGCTGACTGGGTAGTTTCCAGAATTTATTAAAAATAACAAACCATGATACTTTTTTAAAATAAAATATTAAAGTTACAGTACCAGCTAACCCTTCTGTAGAATGATGTCATCACGTCGTCACGTCACGTACGTGGCACACACACACAGCCAGGACTACTGGTATGTACACCTGCTTTCTTCCTGCATCGCTGAATAAAAACGTTTGTGAAATAACGCCTTCGGTGCCGTTCTACATGGTGTCAGAAGTAAAGCAGCGGAAACTAATTTTCCTGCCGAACTCTACATAGACCCAGTAAGTCAACTAATTATTTAGTCAGACGTTAGAAGCGTATTCTGTGGTACACGTGTGCCTCCCCCAGCTAACGCTAGCATGGCTGATGGATTCCGCCGTCCGGACCCGCTTGTGTTCAACGACGAAATTGCAGAAAACTGGCGAGTGTTCGAACAAGAATACAACATTTTCATCGCGGCTGCCCACAACGACAAGCCCGACCGAACCAAAGCCTACATACTCCTCAATTTGGCAGGTAGCGAGGCTATTGAAAGGGAACGCACGTTCACCTATGCACCAGCTCAACGGAATAACGAAGGGGAGGAGATCCATCCGGCAGAGTCACGGGAGGATCCAGAATGCCTAAAAAGAAAGTTCAGATACCTCTGCAGTCCACAGACAAACATCACAATGGAGAGACATGCATTCAACACAAGGAACCAAAAACCCGGTGAGACCATAGAGGCTTATGTAAGCGCACTCCGAAACAAGGCTAAAACGTGTGACTTTGGAGCATTGCATGACGACTTAATTCGCGACCGGCTGGTCGTTGGTATCAGCTCCGATAGCGTGAGGAAAATACTACTGAGAGAGAGCGATTTAACACTACTAAAGGCCATCAAAATATGCCAAATCAATGAACAAACAGAACAACATACTAAAACTCTAGCAACAACACCACGTAGTTCAACAAATATGGATGCAATACGCCAAGACCGCAGAATGCAAAAAACAGTTCGCCACAAGCAGTACAAAGAACATTACAGTCCCAAATCAGACTACATAAGCTGTACCAACTGTGGACATGAACATCCAGTGAAGAAGGAACTCTGTCTGGCATATGGGAAGCAATGCAATTACTGCAAAAAGCCCAACCATTTCAAAAACTACTGCAGATCGGCAGCAAGAAACAAGCAGTACAAACCTGTCAACCAAATAGCCCAAGCAGACTCCGACAGTGACGGCGAGGACTCTGAATCATTCGACATCAACGGGCTGTCACCAGCCGCAAATAAGATAAACACACTGTCTACTGATGATGTGAAAGAAGAACTACATTGCAATGTAAAACTCAATGGCAAGACACTCAAACTGAAAGTAGACACTGGCGCAAAGTGTAACGTAATCTCCCTGGATGCATTCAGGTATGTGAGAAACACAGAAAAAATAAACAAAGACAACAAGGCCAGGCTCATCGCTTATGGAGGCACGGTGATAAACACTGAGGGGACTGTGTTGTTCAAGTGCCAGACCAGTGACCAAAGATCCTACAACCTGCGTTTCCATGTAGTAAACGGCAAAGTGCAACCACTGCTAGGGCTCCCGGACTGCATGAAGATGGACCTGATGACTCTGAAAGACCAGGTTTTCCAGGTGAACGTGACCGAACCGAGCTCCTCTCAAAAGTGGTTTAATAACTATGCTGAGCTTTTCAATGGCGAACTAGGTTCACTCCCAGTAACCTACCACATGAAACTGGACCAGAATGTGACACCCGTCATCCGGCCCCCTCGCCGCATTCCAGTTGCCATGATGGACAAAGTGAAAGCAGAACTGGAAAACATGGTGCAGCAAGGAGTCATCACACCCATTTCAGAACCCACTGAATGGGTATCCTCAATGGTAGCGACACACAAAAAGGACACTGACAAGATCCGTGTGTGCATCGACCCAAGAGACCTAAATGAAGCAATTATGCGCCCCCATCATCCCATGCGCACAGTCGAGGAAGTTGCTGCACAAATGGCAGGCGCAACCGTGTTTTCTGTGCTTGATGCCAAGAGCTCCTTTTGGCAGGTCAAACTGGACCAAACGTCATCATTCCTCACCACTTTCGCCACTCCATTTGGGCGATATCGATACCTGAGAATGCCATATGGTATCAATGCAGCGTCTGAGGTCTTCCAGAGATCCATGGAGCAAATATTTGCCGGCCTCCCTTGCGCAATAATTGTTGATGACATCATAATCGGTGGAAGAAATCTTAAAGAGCACGACGAGAACCTTCAAAAAGTGCTCAACAGGGCAAGGAACGTGAAATTGAGGCTGAACCCCCAAAAATGCAGATTCCAGCTAAAGGAAGTCAGCTACGTGGGCCATGTCTTCACTGAACAAGGGTTGAAACCCGATCCAGCAAAGATCCAAGCGATCACTGACATCCAGGCCCCCCAGGACAAAGCTGCTCTACAACGCTTCCTGGGTACGATAAATTACCTGGGCAAGTTCATTCCAAACCACAGCAACATTGCAGCACCTCTCCACCAGCTCCTGCATAAAGACACAGCATGGACTTGGACTGAACAACAACAAAATGCATTTGACACTCTGAAACAGTGTGTGACGTCACCTCCAGTACTCCGGTACTATGACGTACAAACACCAGTCACTCTGACATGTGACGCCTCGCAGTATGGCCTTGGTGGTGCATGTCTCCAGAATGGCAGTCCTGTCGCATATGCCTCTCGCACTCTTACTGAAACAGAAAGAAAATATGCACAAATTGAAAAAGAGCTGCTTGCTGTCGTTTTCACCTGTTTCAAATTCTATGACTACATATACGGAAAACCAGTGATCGTGGAGACAGACCATCAGCCCCTGGTCTCCATCCTGAAGAAACCTCTCCACACAGCGCCTGCGCGTTTACAACGCATGATGCTGAAGCTGCACAAGTTCAACCTCACGCTAGTTTACAAGAAAGGAAAGGAATTGCACTTGGCAGACATGCTGTCCCGTGCACCGAGCAACGCCATAGCCTCACATGCCACTGAACGTGAGGACTTCGAGGTAATGACGGTGCAGCACATCTCATCCAGTCGTCAGGAAGAACTCCGCACACATACAGCGAAAGACACCGCCCTCCAGGCCCTGAGCAACATCATCAAGCATGGATGGCCAGATAGGTTGAGCAAAGTACCCGACACAGTGAAAGAATTCTTCCCGTTCCGCGATGAGCTCTGTGTGGAAGATGGAATAATCATGAAAGGTACAAGAGCAACAATTCCACAAACGCTGCACAAAGAATATCTCCTGCTGCTCCATAAAGGACACCCCGGTGCTGAAGCCACCAAGCGGCGAGCACGCAACATAGTCTATTGGACCACAATGACGAGAGACATTGACAATTTTGTACAGTCATGCAGCACTTGCAATGCCCTTAAACCACATCAGCAAAAGGAGCCAATGCAACCACACACAGTCCAAGAGCTCCCGTGGTCAACAGTGGCAACAGATCTGTTCGAATGGAACAGCCAGCACTACCTGGTCCTGGTAGACTCCTATTCAGGATGGTATGAACTGGATCCAGTCAAGAAAATCACATCACAATGTGTAATTAACAAGCTGAAACGTCACTTCTCAGTCCACGGAGTCCCCCACAAGCTGCTGTCAGATTGTGGAACACAATTCACTAGTCAGATGTTCCAAGACTTTGCGAAAAGCTGGGATTTCACTCATGTCACCAGCAGCCCTGAGTATCATCAAGCAAACGGGCTGGCAGAGAGAGCCGTACGGAGTGCGAAACGACTGTTGGAAACATCCAAAAGAGACGGTACTGACCTGTTCCTCAATCTTCTGAGCATCAGAAATGTCCCACGAGACGGCACGCTGGGCTCACCTGCACAAAGACTGATGTCCAGAGAGACACGCACAAATATTCCCATCAGCAGGCACCTGCTTAAGCCAATGTCCAAGAATCCAGAGTCGATCCACGCCCACCTGTCAAAGAAGAGGCAAGCACAAAAAGGATTCTACAATCGTGGCAGCCGGCCACTTCCCCCGCTCCAAAGCTCCCAAGTAGTACGCCTGCAAACAGAGAAAGGACATGACAAAATTGGCATCATCAAAAGAATCGCAGCAGAGCCACGGTCTTACGTGGTGGAATCAGGAGGAAAAGAATACCGCCGGAACCGGCGACACCTGCTGCCAGTCACAGAACCACCACCAACAGAACCAGAACCAGATCCAGCCTCACCGGCAGACTCACCAACACAGAAGACCAGCAGTGAGACTGTGCCCAGTCTACCCGCATCTCCTCCCAGGCATGATGCCGTGCACACTTCCCCCAGGCAGGCCGCTGTGCACGCTCCTCCCAGGCTTCCTGCTGCGCACACTGACCACACGCCTGGCCTCCTCGGAGAGCCATCGCTCCCACAAATCACCGAGACCCCCCTGGCCCGTTCCAGGTTTGGTAGACTCCTGAAGCCTAATCCCAAGTACAATACAGACTGATTGTGACATTTACTGAAGCTGATGTTTTTGTAGTTTCGTGTTGAAATATAGACATATTTACAAGCCAGGCATAAGTTCATTTTCAAATTAGATCAGTTATGTTGTGTCACGGGAATTTATTTTATTTGCAAGCCAGGCATTAGTTTATTTTCAAGATAGGTATGTTATGTGGTGCCATTGAAAGTTATTTTACTAGTTGTTTATTCGTCACAGTATACTCACTCTCACAGGAATGTGACATGTTTTCTCATACCAATCCAAGAGTCAATAGTGTTCTCTTTGTACCAAAGTTCTGGTTTGGCTGCACGGTGGCGCAGTGGTTTAGCACTGTGGCAGCACAGTTTACCCTCGGCCGGGGGACCGCGGGGATCATGAGATCGTGGGTTCGATCCCAGCCCCCGACCAACAGTGAGCTGTGTGGAGTTTGCATGTTCTCCCCGTGTTGCGCGGGTTTACTCCGGGATTTCTCCGGTTTCCTCCCGCATACCAAAAACATGTAGGTTTAGGGCGCTCGCGCACGCAGCGACCAGCAGCCGGTGGCTTGTCACCAGACTGCAAACCAAGTCTACCTACGGGTACAAATAAGTAACAAAAAAAAAAAAAAAGTTCTATACTAAAGAAGGGGGATGTAGAATGATGTCATCACGTCGTCACGTCACGTACGTGGCACACACACACAGCCAGGACTACTGGTATGTACACCTGCTTTCTTCCTGCATCGCTGAATAAAAACGTTTGTGAAATAACGCCTTCGGTGCCGTTCTACACCTTCCTTGATTAGTATTTATTTTTATTTGATTACATTTATTTCAGTTAAAGGTTGGACTTTTTCTGAGTGAGGAGCGGATCCGGAAGTTGATGCTGTGATCGCGAGAGACAATTGCGCAATAATTTGAACGGCGACTGCTGTCACCAAGATTGAAACAAACTTCTCCACAGGTAGTTTTTTTTTTTTTTTTTTTTTGTAATTAATTCATTAATTAATTGTCTGTGTCTTTTTTTTTTTTTTTTTACGGAGCTGGAGGATTTAGAATGTTATATCGACGCATTTTACGACCGTTTTTGTGTCATGGAGCAGGCGAGTGTGTGTTCTGCTGCTGCTTCTCAGTCTAAGCGACCGAGACCCGCAGATTCACCCAAAATAACACCCGAGAAGTCACAGCAGGGCACCGAGGTTAGCGATATCCTTCTCTCTATTGAGAATAAACTCACCAGCATGGATGGCAGACTGGCGCCGGTTGAACTTCTTCACAAAGAGTTCCAAAATTTGCGGGAGAGTCTTGAGTTTAGTCAGGCGCAGCTCGTCTCTCTCGTGGAGGAAAATAACAGCCTGAAAAAGTCAGTCACCACACTAACCGCACGGCTTGGCGTTGTTGAGGGAGAAAATCGGAAAATGAAGGAGACAGTTCTCAGTTTGCAGTCACGCAGCATGAGAGATAACCTCGTTTTTTTCTGGAATTATTGAAAAAAAATAATGAAAATCCAGAACAGCTGGTCCGAGAATTTATGTCATCACAACTAAAACTATCCCCCGAAGTCACAAACTCAATTACCTTCCACCGAGTCCACCGAATAGGGCAAAAACAATTCCCAGAATAAACGTCCCAGACCTATTGTTGCCAAATTTGAACATTTTAAGCAAAAAATTTTGGTACAGAGGCAGGGCAAGCAGCTTAAAAACACCAATTATGGTCTAAATGATCAATTTCCACAAGAAATCTTGGAAAGGAGAAGGAAGCTTTTTCCCATTAGGAAGCAATACATTCAAGAAGGTAAACGTGCTATTGTTTCTGTGGATAGATTGTATATAGATGGCAAGCTGTTTATGGATGAAACTATAACTCCCTGGTTATTCTAGAGCCCCTTTTTTTTTTTTAGCTACAGGTGGAAAAGAGAGTGGGATTGTGCGGTCTCTTACTCGATTTCAGTTTAATATGTTAACATTTGTCAAAATGTTTATTTCTTTGTTTTTGAGGTTGTTGTTTGTTTGTCTGTTGTAGGTCTTTTTTTTAAGTTTTTAGGTCATTGTTGTATGTTGTCTGCATTTTTCCACCACTTACTAACCTTCATGTCTGTTTTTTCCTCATACTTCTGGTTTATAGGAAATAACTTGAAATACATGTACCCCATTTGCTTGCAATTGCAGGCAAATGGCACAGAGACATCATGCGCGCACACCCAATTATATATGCATAGGTGTATACACACAACATATATATACATATATATGCATACATTACAGACATATCACATAGGCACATATAGTTTACACATTTAGTTAGTCTTTAGTACACAACCAGTTAGTGAAAATATGTCTTCATTTAAGTTTGTCACGTGGAACATACGTGGAATTGGAAACGGGGAGAAGAGGCTAAAAGTTTTTAATCGATTGAACGATCTACAGGTAGACTTTGTTTTATTGCAGGAGACACATGTCTCTAAGTCGTCTGTAGATGCGCTCACCTCACCAGAATTCCCCCATATGTACTCAGCCGGCTTTAATTCTAAGCAAAGGGGGGTAGCTATACTGGTAAATAGAAGAATACACTTTGTTATGAATAACACCATAATAGATCCAGAAGGTAGATTTATAATACTAAAAATTTCAGTCCAAAATTTGGATCTATGTATTGCAAGCGTTTATGGCCCAAATGTTGACGACCCATCCTTTTTTCACACTTTTTTCACTTCTCTTTCTGAGCACTTGGACACCACACTTATAATAGGAGGGGACTTCAACTTGGTATTAAACCCTGCAGTCGACGGGCTCAGTACATCGGGGGTTTACCGAAAATGGCTGGCTACTGACACTCTCAAACAGTACATGAATGATTTTGGTCTTTGCGATGAATGGCGATCTCTTCACCCAACTCTTCAGGAATATACCTTTTTTTTCATCAGTTCATAGTTCATATTCGCGTCTAGATTTCTTCTTAGCCAGTAACTCTATTGTGAGGGACATCATAGACACTGAAATATGTTCAAATCAAGCTATTAGCGATCATCATCCAGTTTCTCTTACACTAGTAAATAGGGAAGCTACAAGGGAAACTAGGAGCTGGAGATTTAATATATCACTACTGAAAGATGAAGACTTTATTAATTATTTTAATAAAGAGTGGGAATCATATCTGGAATATAATGATGTGCCAGGAATATCCCCAGGTGTTCTTTGGGAAGTAGCAAAAGTGGTCATGCGAGGTAAAATAATCTCTTACTGTTCATACAAGAATAAAAAAGAAAAAGCACTGATACTGGATTTAGAACAGAAGATTAAATCACTGGAGACAGCTTGTGCCATTTCCCCACAGGAACAGGCACTTAACGATTTGAGAAAATTAAAGCTGGAATTAAAAGAAATTACAAACAAAAGAGCACAGTTTTTAATACAAAGACTGCGTCTTGAGAATTTTGAACACAGTAATAAATCGGGGCGATATCTTGCGAACCAGCTTAGATTGAATAAAGAAAAAACAACTATCCATTCTATCAAGGATATGACTGGAAATATTACCCATGTGCCTGAAGAAATAAATAACTCCTTCAGAAAGTTTTATGAAAATCTCTACTCATCACAGGTTAACCCATCGGACTCAGAGATAAATACATTTTTGGACAATATTAACCTACCACAATTAAATAATGAACAGATTGCAGCTCTGGATGCACCTCTTCAGGTGTCTGAACTCCAGGAGGCACTTAAGCACATCCCAAACAACAAAGCCCCAGGACCAGATGGTTTTCCAGTAGAATTTTATAAAGAATTTTGGCCCGTGATGGCACCTACTTTTTTTAAAATGGTGAACCAAATCAAAGAAGATAATGTAATTCCTCCGAATATGAATTTGGCTAGTATTATCCTGCTCCTTAAACCTGGAAAAGAACCCACGCTTCCATCCAGCTACCGTCCCATCTCGCTTATGTCGATCTCAAAATAATTTGCAAAGCTCTCGCCAAAAGACTGGAAAGGATAATTCTGTTTATTATACACCCAGATCAAACAGGTTTTATCAAGGGTAGGCACTCGGCTGATAATACACGCTGGCTATTTAATTTAATAGACTACTGCAAGATCAATAATGTAGAAACTACAATCTTGTCCCTGGATGCAGAGAAAGCCTTTGACCGGGTTAACTGGAAATTTCTTTTTATGGTGTTAAACAAGTTTGGGTTTGGTTCATCTTTCATAAACTGGGTTAAAACACTATATAGATGTCCAGTTGCATCTGTCCGAACAAATGATCAGACTTCCCGAAGCTTTAATCTTCAGAGAGGTACTAGGCAGGGGTGTCCACTCTCTCCCTCACTTTTTACCATCTTTATTGAACCATTAGCAGCAGCCATACGACAAAATGTTGATATCAGAGGTATTCAAACTGGAGAAAAGGAACATAAGATAAGTCTTTATGCTGATGATGTATTGATTTTCCTTGAAAACTCAGAAAGATCTCTTCTTCAGACAGTGGCGCTCATTGATAAATTTTCATCATTATCAGACTACTCTATTAACTGGGTAAAATCAATAGCTTTACCCATAAATTGCAATTTCCCAAATACATCTACTATTCCGATACAATCAGGGAATGTTAAATATTTAGGAATAGATATTTCTCTCAGGCTCTCAGAGTTATTGCGACTAAATCATATCCCCCTTTTAAAAAAGATACAAGACAATCTTACGCGCTGGAGGACACTACCTTTATCATTAATGGGAAGAGTCGCAACCATTAAAATGATGGTCCTTCCTAAAATTAACTATTTGTTCTCAATGATCCCTACCCAACCATCAATGGCCTGGTTTAAGTCTCTAGACTCAAATATAAGTAAATTTTTATGCAAGGATAAAACCATCACGGATTAGTTTAAAAACCCTCCAAAAAGCGAAAGAGTGCGGAGGCTTAGATTTACCAAATTTTTTTAATTACTTTTTAGCCAATAGATTGCAGTTCGTTTCAAAATGGACAAAATCAACCCCATTAGGGAACCCATGGTTAGATGCTGAACAGGCTCTCTGTGGGTCGCTAAATATCTCTGACTTACCTTTTATAAGTCCCTCTATTAAACGCCATGAGTGTTTTAAAAGTATTAATATTAGTTCCTCTCTGACGGCTTGGTGGAAATTTTTAAAAATAACAGGGTCTTCACTTGTCCCCTGTAAACTCACGCCCATTTGGAATAATCCTGATATCCTGCAACAAAAGAGGACATTAAAATTTCCACTATGGCAAGAGAAGGGAATAAACAACTTAGAACATCTTATTCAAGGTGGAAATTTTTATCTAATTTCAGGATCTAGTGTCACAACACGAAATCAGTGATAAAAAGTATTTTGAATACCAACAGCTTAAATCCATAATAAAAGCAAGATTTAATCTTAATCAGACAGATTTAGAAGTTCCAGTTAAGGTGGCAGAGTTTCTAAATCTCCGTTCCCCAAAATTGATATTGAAAATATATAGACTATTATCAAAGTTGGATGAGTCCATATCTCTTCCAATATCAAAATGGGAGACAGACTTATCGATTAATAAGGAGGAAAGTTTCTGGACACAAATATGTTTAAACACTTTTAAGATGACTAAAAACTCTAACTTACAACTTATGCAATATAAAGTTCTACATAGAATTCATTATACAGGACAAAGGATGTTCAAAATGGGCCTGAGTCACACAAATATCTGCCCTCACTGTACTAGCAATGTCCCGGATAGCTATATGCATGCTATGTGGTCCTGTGCACCGGTTCAAAAGTTCTGGCAGAAGACATGTGAAGACCTGTCGGCATGGCTTGGGTATAGTGTCCCACCCTCACCTACACTTTGCATATTAGGTGATTTAAGTGAAATAAATATAGATGCAAGGATGTCACACATGGTTCTCACTGCCTTATGCATTGCAAAGAAAGCTATCCTCATGAACTGGAAAACAAGAAATAACTTATGCACGACTTACTATAATAACTTACTATTGGATTATATTAGCCTGGAAAGAATGTCAGCCTCCTCAAATAATCAATTGGCGGAATTCAATTCTCTCTGGTCCCCGCTTATTAATTCTATAATCTGAGGGGTGGCGGGCAGTGACTCACTCTCCTTGGCACCACTGGCGGCTGGCTGCGCCCCAACCGCAGGTGTCCGGGGGGCCTGCTCCGGGGTGGCCGTCTGTCTGGCCCTGGGGGGGGGGGGGTTGGTGGGGGGGGCTGTGGGGTGGGCCGGGGGGGTTGGGCTGTGGCCCCTGGCCGGCTGGCCTCACCCCTCGTGGGGGGTCTGGGTCTGGCCCTGGGCCCCTGGTGCTGGGGGGGCGTCCCCCCGCCCCGGGCCGGGGTCGGGTGTGTGCCGGCGGTGGGGGTTGTCCCTGATGCATCCTTGCGTGGTGGGGTCGTGTGTTTCCTGGGGCCCGGGTGCCACCCAGGGGCTGGTGCCCGCATCCTGGGTTGCCCTCCCCATTCACGGGGGTCTGCGGGTGGGGGAGGGGGTGTGTGAGTGTAGGCTTGTGTATGAGCGGATGTGGAAGTGGGTGTGTGTTGAGTGGGCAGGTGGGGTTGTGTGTTTGTGTAGGTGGGTATGTGTGATGGTGGGTGGAGTTATGCGTGTGTATGGAAGCAGTTACTTGTGGGTAGATGTCTAGGGGGCGGAGGATGCGTGTATGGGTAGGAGAGCTTTGTTGGGTGGCAGGGGTTGGGCAGTCCATCCAGTGGCATGGGGGCTGGCGTTTCGGGGCTTGCTTGTCCCGGCCGCCCTGCTGTTGTGTTGGGGGGTGAGGCACTTTGCTACATCGCCCCTGATGTCATTGGCAGCGGGTGTGCGTTGGTGCTTGGGGGTGGCTGGGGGGGTCATTGGTGCGGGTTGTTGGCTGTGTTTCCATTGGGTTGTTCCAGGGTGGCTGTGGTTGCAGGGCGGCCTGCAGCTGTCGGTGTGTGTCTGGGGTGGGTGGTCGTGGGCCTGCGTGGGCGCTCGGGTGTGTCGCCTGGCGTGTTGAGCGCTGTGTGGGTCCGGCCCATTGTTCACTATTGTGACTGTTGTTGTCCATGTTCGTGTGTGTAAGATGAGTGGTAGTATGTTTGGCTGCCCCGTCATGTTAGTGGTGCTGGAGTGCCAGGACGTGATGCTGGTGGGTCCTGGGTTGTTTCCACTGGCAGCCCTCGCCCTGGGTTGGGATTTGGGGACAGTGGGTGGCCTCACAAGCCAGTCTGCAAGCTGGCTTCTGGGGGGGGGGTGCGGCCTTGTTTTTGGACCGCCTACCTCCCAGTCTTATTTCCCACCCTCCTCCTCCCCCTGATCTTTTTTGTTACATTTAGGGCTTTGGGGTGGGGGTGTGCCGCACTGTGTCAGTGAAGGGGATACCTTTGCCGTGTGGTGGGGCTGCACTCACCTCAATTTTAATTGCATTTTAGACACTGAGGGCTTGGGGGGATGGGGGCTCTGCTGCCCATCACAGTGGCTAACAATGCTTCAATTACTATCCCCCCAATTTTAATTGCACTTTAGTAGTCCACACATTTATACACAATTATATCATTTAACCGACACACACCCACCATGTTCTGTGCGGGAGGAGGAGGTGGGGGTCTTCCCCCACCCCTGTTGCCCTGTCTTGCTGGGGGCGTGGGGGCCTGGTGGGGAGCCTGGGACCTATCATGTTGTTAAAATCCCTGGATGCTACGAATATATATATACAACCAAGGAAGTGACGGGGGGCTGAATATGAGTTTAAGTGTGAGTGAGAGGGTGATGAATGGAGGTGGTGATGGTGGGTCGGTTTTGTGCGGCGCTTTGCATGCCGGGTGGCATCTTGGGACGCCTGCGGTGGTCTGCTGATTGTTCGCTCAGATGGGCGCCGGGGGGTGGGGGTCTGCTTCTGTGGCCTGCGCCGGTGGCCTCCCTGGTCACTGCCGGGCCACTGGTGCATGTTCAGGCTCACTGCATCTGCTTCGCAGTCGGCTTTTGAAATAAAGGTGAATGAGGAGTGAATTTAAGTGGGTACTGGAGTGAGAGAGAATGGGTCAGTCTGGCTGAGTGAGAGGGGTGTGCATGGGAACATGTGGGTGTGAAGGTATGGGGAGGGGTGTGCCTGCAAGTCGGGAGGGGCTGGATTAGGGGGGTAGTGCCTCTCAGCAATGTGGGCTCACCTGGGCGAGGGGACTTCTTTGGACGTGGGGGTCCCCGGGGTGTGTGGCCGAGGCGCTGGGGCGGGACTGCTGTGGGGGTACCTGGGGGGGCTCATGCCGGGGGGCGCTGGCTGGCCTCTGTCCTGGGGGGTGGGGTCGCTGGCCGCCTGGGGCCCGGGGGCGGATGTTGGCCCCGCTGGGGGGGTGGGGGTCGGGCGGGTCCAGGGGGGTGGGCTCACCGCGCCGGCCGCCGGGCGGCCTGCCCTTCCTTGATCGTCTCTCCGGGGGTGGATGCTTGGCTTTCCTGGGGCTTGCTGACCTCGGGGCTGGGGGTTGGTGGCGCTGCCTTGCCTGCTCGGGGTCCTCGGGGGGAGGGCTGCTGCAACCGGCCCTCCGCTCGTATGTTTCCTGACAAACCACTCACATGCACACACTTATTTTGCGCGCGTTCTCATATATAGGCACACAGACATAGATGTACAAGTGTCTCTCCTTTAACAGGTGCAGAAACCAGACTCGTGTTGAGACATCTCCGGTGGAAGAAGCAGTTTCTTTTGTTTGTTTTAGTTGTCTTTTTGTTTTTTTTTTGTCTGTTCCCCTCCCTTTTCTTTCCCCCCTTCACACACTTCCTTTCCCTCTTCCCCATCCTGTTGGATCTTCCATGGGTAAAACAATTAAAATAAAGTATTAAAAGTTATTACAGGAGGAGTTTACAACAATATACAGTGCAAAGTTAGGCACTGTATAGGCTCCTCTTGGCAAAGTAAAAAAAAAAAAAAAAAAAAAAAAAAAAGGTTGGACTTTTTCTGACCTCTCTTTATTTTTGTTTGGATGTATTCTCCTGTTCTCCTCTCGGCGCCACACCAGTAGGCTGCCTTTTGCAACAGCGGCTCGATTCCGAGTTTTTTTTCCCTTCCTCTCTCTTTTGATCACTTTTTTTTCACCCCACTTACATCACGGACACACAGATCGTCCCAAATGTCTCCTGAGCCGGTGGACGGAGCCACTGTTTATAGCAGGATACGATACAACAGGGAAGAGCTGCTAGCATTTAACCGCCACCCGGTCCCACTGGAAAAACTCGACATACCGAGAGAATTGAGGCGAAAGCGTCGCGGCTGCCGGGCTGGAGTAAGGCAGAGGACAAAAAATATAAGGTACAGACCCTCCCTTCCATCTGTTGTCATGGGAAATGTACGGTCGATACTGGGAAAGTTAGATGAGCTAGCGGCTATCTCCCGTTATGATAGCACTTACCGGGAGTGCTCTCTCCTTTTGTTTACTGAGACGTGGCTAACTGAACTAGCAGCAGATGCTAACATTGAGCTGGAGGGTTTTCACATGATACGAGCTGACCGAACACCAGAGAGTGGCAAAACTAGGGGCGGTGGAGTGATAATGTATGTTAACAACAACTGGTGCAGACCGGGACATATCACTGTTAAACAACGACACTGCAGCAAAGACATTGAGTTGCTAGCTGTTAGCATGAGGCCTACATATCTCCCGAGAGAACACTCACACGTGATCTGCATTGTTGTTTATGCAAATCCGACGGCGAACGCTGGGACAGCGCGTGACGTCATCCATTCAGTAATCAGCAGGCTGCAGACAGAACACCCAGATGCTCTTCTCCTCATCTCAGGCGATTTCAACCACGTTTCACTGTCTCCCATTCTGCCCACTTTCACCCAGTATGTCACATGCCACACTAGAGACAATAAAACACTGGATTTGTTCTACGCAAACACTAAGGAGGCGTACACCTCATCACAACTCCCCCCACTTGGGAGATCGGATCACAACTTGGTTCATCTCCGACCGGTGTACAAACCCCTAGTGCACAGACAACCTCCGGCCATGCACACTGTGGAGTTATGGTCTGAGGAGACAATGGACACTCTAAAGGACTGTTTTGAAGCCACTGCCTGGAAGCAGCTCTGCGATCCACATGGTGAGGACATCGATGGCCTCATTCACACCTTCACGGGCTACCTCAGCTTCTGTGTAGACAAATCCGTTCCCACCAAGACCATACGGCGTCACTCAAACAACAAACCCTGGATCAACCCTGAGATAAAAACACTTCTGAGAGAGAAGAAGAGGATCTTCAGGTCGGGGAACAGGGAGATGCTGAAGTCCGTACAGAGGGAGCTGAGGAGAAAGATCAGAGAAGGCAAGGACAGCTTCAGGAAGAAGATGGAGGACAAGCTGCAACAGAGCGACATCAGCGGGGTCTGGAGAAACCTCAAAACCATCTCGGGGCTCCAGAATACCTCCCCCCAGGCCACGGGGGGCAGGGAGTGGGCGAACAACCTGAATCTGTTTTTCAATAGATTTGACCAACCGCCCTCCCCCCTGTCTGCACAACAACCACTGCTGCCTCTAAGAAATCAAGTCCTGCTGCCCACTCCCCACTCCACCGACACCCCCCCCACTCCCACCACCCAGCCCCCCATCCTGACCCTGACCAAGACCCAGGTGAGGACGGAGCTGAGGAAGATCAAGGCGAGGAAGGCGTCGGGACCGGACGGCATCAGCGCAAAGCTCCTCAAGTCCTGTGCAGACCAGCTGTGTGGGATTGTGACATATATCTTCAACATGAGCCTGAAACTGGGGAGGGTACCACAGCTGTGGAAAACATCTTGTGTGGTACCTGTACCAAAAACTTCCCACCCCAAAGACCTGAACAGCTACAGACCGGTGGCCTTGACGTCCCACTTGATGAAGACCCTGGAGAGACTGCTCCTTGCTCATCTCCGCCCCCTGGTGGAACCAGCGATGGATCCACTCCAGTTCGCCTACCAGCATGGCATTGGGGTGGAGGATGCGGTGATCTTCCTCCTTCACCGTTCTCTGTCCCACCTGGAGAAGCCCGGGAATATGGTGAGGATCATGTTCTTTGACTTCTCCAGTGCTTTCAACACCATCCAACCGATGATCCTGAAGGACAAGCTGCTGCACGCAGGGGTGGACCAGCACCTGTCATCATGGATCCTGGACTACCTCACGAACCGGCCTCAGTTTGTGAGAACCCGGGACTGTGTTTCCGACACGATCATCAGTAGCACGGGGGCCCCCCAGGGAACGGTGCTGGCTCCCTTCCTGTTCACTCTTTATACTGCGGACTTCTCACACAACACAACACATTGCCATCTACAGAAGTTCTCTGATGACTCTGCGATCGTTGGTCTCATCTCCAACGGAGATGAAGCTGAGTACAGAGGGCTTATCCAGGACTTTGTGGACTGGTGCCATCGGAACTGCCTCCAGATCAACGCGAGGAAAACTAAGGAGCTGGTGGTGGACTGCCGCAGGCATGGGCAGCCCCTCACAGCACCAGTAAATATACAGGGAACAGACATCGAGATGGTGACATCCTATAAGTACCTGGGTATTCATCTGAACAATAAACTAGACTGGTCACACAATACTGACGCACTCTACAAGAAGGGACAGCGCAGGCTGTTCCTGCTGAGGAGACTCAGGTCTTTTGGTGTACAAGGGGCGCTGCTGAAGTCATTCTATGACACGGTGGTGGCATCAGCCATCACTTTTGGAGTGGTCTGCTGGGGCAGTGGTATTACTGCAGCCGATAGGAAGAGACTGAACAAACTGATTAAGAAAGCTAGCTCTGTCCTGGGGCAGCGCCTTGATCCGATGGAGGAGATAGGAGAGAGAAGGACGGTGGCTAAACTGTCATCTCTGCTGGAGTCCGAGTTCCACCCTATGCAGGACATACTGGATGCACTGAGGAGCTCATTTAGCAGCAGACTACATCATCCCAGGTGCACAACCGAGAGGTTTCGTAGGTCCTTCCTACCAACGGCTGTCAGACTGTACAACCTAAGCAGGGCTGCTCGCAGAGATAGCAAAAAGACGTAACAAACTAATAGTTTTTTTGAATGCAAAAGATGCAATAGACTTACACAATGGTCCTCTCCGGCATACAACTAGGAACATACCGGTCGCTATGGAGGGTGAGAATATGTATGGGCACATAATCATACCATGTAGGATAACTAAATAGACGGTTATGCTGTTTCATCCCACCTAGCAACAATGCTCTGCACTGTGTGTGTTTATATATTTACATATTTATTCCATCTAGCTACAATGCTCAGCACTGGGTGTGTTTATATTTATATATCTATATATTTATTCCATCTAGCTACAATGCTCCGCACTGTGTTTTTATATATCTACATATTATTCCATCTAGCTACATTGCTCCGCACTGTGTGTGTTTATATACTTGCATATTTATTCCACCTAGCTGCAATGCTCCGTACTGTGGGTGTTTATATATTTACATATTTATTCCATCTAGCTACAATGCTCTGCACTGTGTGTTCATATATTCATATATTTATTCCATCCAGCTACAATGCTCTGCACTGTGTGTCTGTGTGTGTGTGTGTGTGTATATATATATTTTATAGTAATATGTACATATGTATATTAGCTGCTCTTGCTTGCTTGTTTTTTTTCTTGCCTTCTGATTGTTGCTCTGAGTGTTGCTATCCCTGTGCTGTTGCAATCCTGGAATTTCCCCGTTGTGGGACTAATAAAGGCTTATCTTATCTTATCTTATCTTATCTTATTTATTCAAATTAAACTTCAAAAGGAGTTTCTAAAAAAGGTGGAGGGTACTGTATATGTATTTATAGATAGATAGATAGATAGATAGATGTACTTCATTGAACCCAAACTGTGAAATTACAGTGTAGCAGCAGCATGACAGTAGATGACCAAAATGACAGAAACACACACAGCATAATAGACAAAGGAATTACCCAGGAAAGTAAAACTGCCTAAATACTTGTATATACATCACAAATGATGACCCGTATAGATAGACACATCATACTCGCTGTACATTACAGGACAATCAGGTGCAGGGTGAAATGTGAGGTACCAATTAGACTGCAAGGTGCAGTATGGCAGGATTGTTATGACCAGAATTTAACATCAGAGTGAGTTATTGTACAGTGAAATGGCATGTGGCAGGAAAGTTTTCCTGTACCTAACCGTTCGGCAGTGAAGCTGTAGCAGTCTGCAGGAGAAAATGCTCCACTGTCTAGTGTATGGTGGAGGGGGTGATCAGGATTGTCTATGATGGATAACAGTTTGTTCAGTGTCCTCTCCACCACACTCTCAAAGGTCTCCGGCCTGTCAAGTCTGTTGGTGTCGCTGGCTGTGGTACTGCTACCCCAACAAACAGCAGCAAAGAAGATGGTACTGGCAACGATAGCCTGATAGAAAAGCTCCAGCATCTTATTGCACACGTTGAAGGATTTCAGCTTCCTCGGAACATCAAGTCTGCTTTATTATTTTATGTATTTATGTATATTATCAGACATTATTTTTTGGTATATTTCTTAAAATTGTCATGCAAATATGAGTTAATGTAGATATAATCCTTCACTTTTCAGTCCGTAAGGTCAGTGAAGCCCAGTAAGGGTGATTGAACACCTGATGAGGCCACCCTTGGCTATGTCACCTGTGTTTGTATGTAGAAACATAATTTTGTGTGATTTCATGGTGTCTTTTGCATTTTCAGTTCTTTTCTTTAGAGCTTAATCAGTCAGACTGTAGCAAAGTAATTTACAGAAATTAGGATTTTGAAAAGAAACACACAGTTGGACACTGTATTGTAAATCAAACAGACATACTGTTGCTTTAACTGTACCTTTTGAACAAGAGTACATAGAACCAGTGCTTTAAATAGTATTTTTAAGAGCTTTTTTAGTATCAGGTATTGGGAAATCATTTGCTATCATGAATAAAAGATAATAGATAGTGATGATTTTCACAGCAAAATCTACTTGCTGTCATGGTGAGGCCCTCACGGACCGTTAATGAGACGCTATAGGCGACCAGTGAGTTTACGTATTTATTAAACAAGGAAAAAGGTACAAAATAATGAGCCACGTGGGGCAAAACATAAACAAGGACTATGGTTAAGGCACACAGACGATAAACACAGGCTAAGGAATAAACTTGCAGAGAATGGCGAGGAACAGGAGGATGACTGGAGCCGGGACGTAGGGACTCCAGCCTAACGTTGGGGAGACCAGCGTTATCCATACACGTATGAGGTCACAGCCCCGAGAGACCGAAGCTGCTCCCTTAAATAGGAACAGGATAGCACAGCTGATGAGGGCATCATCAGCTCCATTGATTCCAGCTGTCACAGCCAGCTCAGCTCTGACAGCCGGAAGCCCCGCAGAGACGCTGTCAGAATAAGAGCTCTGCGGGACCATAAGGAATGCTAATGAATGGGAGGAAAATACTGCATGACCCGAGCGTGGACGAGATCGGCGCTCAGACCATGACACTTGCAGTCAAATTGAGTCAGAAAATAAGTTGCTGTGAATGTGGTGATAATGGAACTCTTGCACAATGTAAAGTAACATACTTCTGCATTCAGGTCCCCCCACAGCTCTGGTTCCACTTTCAATATATTTTCCCATTCACTGGTGCTTTTTCGTCAATAAATCAATTTTACCACTTTCATTTATCATTATACACACTGGAAATAGTGTGTGGGCAGATAGTTTTTTCTTTATAAAGTTTGTATTTCATATTTTGATTGTTTTTGTAACCATACTTAACATTAATAGTTCACCCAGTTCTTAGCAGCTAGCAGCTATTGTGTTTTTTCATGTCTTTGCCATTCCAAATACCACTGCATGGGCTGTAACAGACCTGTGTAATGGACATGTATTGTGCAAAGTCTTTACACGAGCTCATTCATATTCATTTGAGTCCATGCAATGTTAGTAGGAGTGAGTCAAGTTTATTACGAGAATAAGTAACACACTATAGCAACTGGAAACTAAGCTATTATCAATAACAGTAAGGTAACATTAATAACCGAGGGATTCTGCATATACAAAGTAATATTAAAAGAAGTCAGAACAAGTGGGAGTCGGACATGTTTCAGTGAGCTTCACAGGTCTATTACAGTCCATGCAGTGGTATTTGGAAAGGCTTTGCTTGCGGTTGTCCATCGAGTCCGATGATGACGTCCACTTCTATCGGTGAGTCCTTTGATGGCTGTGTAGTCGTATCCTGGACCCACATGTCCTGTTGCAGGTAGGGCATGTAAAAGTTCTAGTAGTGGCAGCAGGGGCTGCAGGTGCATTCCTCCTCAGTCTCCTCTCCTGTCTCCTGGCTGTTCTGTCCTCCTCCATCATATGGGTCCCCACAAGGCACTGCTGTCGCCAGGTGTTCCGGTCAGCAGCAGCCTCCTTCAGAGCCTCAGGTCTGATCCTGCACTTCTTTAAGACCATCTTTAGCTGGTCCTTGTAGCGCTTTCTGCCCTCCAGCAGAGCGTCGACCATGGTGTAGCTGGCCATATAACACCCTGCGAGGCAGCTGGTTTGGGGGCATCCTCACCACATGTCCCAGCCAGCGTAGCTGGTGCTGGGTGATCGTTGCCTCAATACTCGTACAGCTGGTCTTAAAGAGTATCTCAGAATGAGGCACATGGTCACGCCAGGTGATTCCCAGGACGCGCTGAAGGCAGCGTATATGGAACCGCTCTAGATCCCTAATGTGGCAGCTGTAAGTCACCCAGGATTCACAGCTGTAGAGGAGAGTAGTGACACAGACTGCCTGGTAAACAGAGATCTTCGTTTGGAGATGGAGGTTCTTGTTCTGGAAGATCCGACGCCGGAGTCTCCCAAAAGAAGCTGATGCCTGCCTGATCCTGTTCTGGACCTCACTGTCAATGGTGTTGTCTACAGAGGATGCTTCCCAGGTACTTGAAAGATGGAACAACAGACAGCTGTTCACCAGCAACAGTGAAGGTAGGTGGAGTAGATGGGATATTGGTGCTCCATTGGCATACAACCTCCAGTTGTATGCCAACACTCCAGTTCGCCTACCAGCATGGCATTGGGGTGGAGGATGCGGTGATCTTCCTCCTTCACCGTTCTCTGTCCCACCTGGAGAAGCCCGGGAATATGGTGAGGATCATGTTCTTTGACTTCTCCAGTGCTTTCAACACCATCCAACCGATGATCCTGAAGGACAAGCTGCTGCGCGCAGGGGTGGACCAGCACCTGTCATCATGGATCCTGGACTACCTCACGAACCGGCCTCAGTTTGTGAGAACCCGGGACTGTGTGTCCGACACGATCATCAGTAGCACGGGGGCCCCCCAGGGAACGGTGCTGGCTCCCTTCCTGTTCACTCTTTATACTGCGGACTTCTCACACAACACAACACACTGCCATCTACAGAAGTTCTCTGATGACTCTGCGATCGTTGGCCTCATCTCCAATGGAGATGAAGCTGAGTACAGAGGGCTTATCCAGGACTTCGTGGACTGGTGCCATCGGAACTGCCTCCAGATCAACGCGAGGAAAACTAAGGAGCTGGTGGTGGACTGCCGCAGGCATGGGCAGCCCCTCACAGTACCAGTAAATATACAGGGAACAGACATCGAGATGGTGACATCCTATAAGTACCTGGGTATTCATCTGAACAATAAACTAGACTGGTCACACAATACTGATGCACTCTACAAGAAGGGACAGCGCAGGCTGTTCCTGCTGAGGAGACTCAGGTCTTTTGGTGTACAAGGGGCGCTGCTGAAGTCATTCTATGACACGGTGGTGGCATCAGCCATCACTTTTGGAGTGGTCTGCTGGGGCAGTGGCATTACTGCAGCCGATAGGAAGAGACTGAACAAACTGATTAAGAAAGCTAGCTCTGTCCTGGGGCAGCGCCTTGATCCGATGGAGGAGATAGGAGAGAGAAGGACGGTGGCTAAACTGTCATCTCTGCTGGAGTCCGAGTTCCACCCTATGCAGGACATACTGAATGCACTGAGGAGCTCATTTAGCAGCAGACTACATCATCCCAGGTGCACAACCGAGAGGTTTCGTAGGTCCTTCCTACCAACGGCTGTCAGACTGTACAACCTAAGCAGGGCTGCTCGCAGAGATAGCAAAAAGACGTAACAAACTAATAGTTTTTTGAATGCAAAAGATGCAATAGACTTACACAATGGTCCTCTCCGGCATACAACTAGGAACATACCGGTCGCTATGGAGGGTGAGAATATGTATGGGCACATAATCATACCATGTAGGATAACTAAGTAGACGGTTATGCTGTTTCATTCCATCTAGCAACAATGCTCTGCACTGTGTGTGTTTATATATTTGCATATTTATTCCATCTAGCTACAATGCTCCGTACTGTGGGTGTTTATATATTTATATATCTACATATTATTCCATCTAGCTACATTGCTCCGCACTGTGTGTGTTTATATACTTGCATATTTATTCCACCTAGCTGCAATGCTCCGTACTGTGGGTGTTTATATATTTACATATTTATTCCATCTAGCTACAATGCTCTGCACTGTGTGTTCATATATTCATATATTTATTCCATCCAGCTACAATGCTCTGCACTGTGTGTCTGTGTGTGTGTGTATATATATATATTTTATAGTAATACGTACATATGTTTATTAGCTGCTCTTGCTTGCTTGTTTTTTTTCTTGCCTTCTGATTGTTGCTCTGAGTGTTGCTATCCCTGTGCTGTTGCAATCCTGGAATTTCCCCGTTGTGGGACTAATAAAGGCTTATCTTATCTTAACCTCTGTTTTGATGGTGTTCACCATCAGTCCCATCCAGCTGTATGCTCTCACCGCAGCAGTAAGAACAGACTGGAGATCTTGTGGGCTATGAGATACCAGAGCACAGTCATCTGCATACTGTAGCTCAATGACTCTCACCCTTTGCAGTTTGGTGATTGCCTGGAGCCTCCTTATATAAAAAAGGTTGCCATTTAGACGGAAGTCCACTGTTACACCGCTGCTGTCCTCAATCTCCTTGTGGAGAAGCTGGGTGACAGAGCAGGAAGATGTTAAAAAGTACTGGTGCTAATACACACCCCTGCCTAACCCCTGTACAAACGGGGAAGGAAGGAGATTCCTGTCCTCCTATAGTCACCTGAGCAGTCATACCATCATGAAATTGGCGGAGGATATTGACAAACTTACTGGGGCAGCCAAACTTAAGAAGAACTTCCCATAGGAGTTCTCTATGGACAGTGTCGAAAGCTTTGGAGAGATCGACAAAGGCCATGAAAAGGTCCTGGTGTTGCTCCCGACATTTCTCCTGCAGCTGCCGAGCTGTGAAAATCATGTCCACCGAGCTCCTGCCCTTCCTGAAACCGCATTGCGATTCAGGCAGCACTGATTCTGTGATGATGTTGATCAGCCTGTGAAGCATCACCTTCGCCAGGACCTTACCAGCAACAGCAAGGAGCGAAATACCCCTGCTGTTGCCGCAGACAGCCTTGCCACCCTTGTTTTTATAAATGGTGACAATTGTGGCATCTCTCCATTGTTGTGGGATGTTATCATCGGCCCAGACCTTGGTGATGTACTTGTGCAGGGTTTTTGTACACAAGTAGCCTCCTTGTTTCAACAGCTCGGCAGGGATGTTGTCATTACCAGGGGACTTGTTGTTTTTGAGAGAGCGGGTAGCTGATAGAACCTCCAGGAAGGTTGGGGGCTGATCCAGGTCTTGCATCGGAGGAAGTGTAGGCAAGTCGTCGAGAACAGTGGGGTCGGCATCTGAGTCCTGGTTAAGCAGGATACTAAAGTGTTCAGCCCATCTCAGCAAGATGTTAGGCTGATCCTTTAGGATTCTCAGCCCATCTGCTGTTTTCAGGGGAGTGATGCAGCGATTTGTTGGGCCGTAAATCTTCTTGACAGCATTATAAAAATTATGCATGTCATTTTTATCGGCAAAGGCCTGGATTTCATGTGCCTTTTTTGTCCACCACTCGTTCTGCATTGTCCGAGTAGCCCTTTGTACATCCCGCCGAGCTCTCTGCCACTGATGCCTGATGATAATGGATGAGGGGTTCCTTAAGGTTGCCTGATGTGCTCTGTGCTTGTTCTCCAACAAGTCGTGGATGGTGTCCAAGTTGTCATCAAACCAGTCTTGGTGGTTCTTTCTCTTATAGCCAATTGTTTGGGCTGCTGCCTCACAAAGAGCCGAGCTGATAAAGTCCCACTTCTGGTCCATGGTCTTCTCAGGCAGACTCAGGAAATGCTCCACCCCCACCCCCCTAGTTTCTCAACCAGGGAGTGCCGAAAGTCCGTCTTACATCCAGATTTGCCAGACTGGAGCAATCAAGTTTCCTCCTTTTGGGCCCTTGTAGTCGCAAGGGGGGTGCACTTGCATGTGGACCTTGGCCACGATCAGCCGGTGATCTGTCCAGCATTCTGCACCTCTCATGGCACGGGTGATGTGGAAATCTCTGATGTCACTGCACCTCACAATGATGTAATCAATCAGGTGCCAGTGTTTAGAGCGAGGGTGCATCAATGATGTTTTGTATTCGGCCTTTTGCTGGAAGATGGTGTTGGTTATGGTCAGGTTATGCTCAGAGCAGAGAGTGAGCAATCTCACTCCATTTGCGTTAGCCTGGCCAACTCCATGTCTGCCAAGCACTCCACTCCATATCTGATTGTTCTGACCCACTCTGGCGTTAAAAATCTCCAAGTAAGAAGATCTTGTCATTCTTGGGGATCCGGCAAAGAGTTTCGTCCAGTAACTGGTAGAAGGAATCCTTGGCCTCACTCTCCGATGGCAGGGTCGGTGCATAGGCACTAAGAAGTGTAGCAAAGCGATTCTTAACCAGGGGGATACGGAGTGTCATCAGTCTCTCACTAATGCCAACAGGTGTTTCACTGAGTCTTGGTAGAAGGGTGTTTTTGATGGCCAGTCCTACACCATGCAGATGTTGTTCTCCTGAGGGGTAACCCCTCCAGAAGAATGTGTAGCCCATCCCTTCCTCTGTTAAAGAGCCCTCATCTAGGAGCCTGGTCTCGCTCAGTGCAGCAATATCAATGTTGTAGCGACTCAGTTCAGCAGCAACCAGAGCTGTTCTCCTATGGGGTCTATCAGAACCTCGATCCAGGAGTGTCCTTACATTCCATGTTGCCAGTTTTAGGTTGCATGTTCTCTTTTTATTATTTCGACCGCAGAGGTGGAATGACCCAACAGGCGCGGTAACCTGTTCAGGCGAAAGATGGGTGGGCAATTTTTAGGCCACTTTTTCTAGGCCCCTCCCCAGTTGGGGTGAGCAGTGCTGTCCTAAATAGGGCTGCTCAATCACACAGGGGTCTGCCGAAAACAGCTGCCACCCCAGCTGTTAGCGACCATAATAGATAGCCCTGTGCTGCTGACGTGCAGGGTTATAGCTAGGAGCTCCCAGTAACATTCATACCTGTCCCGTCGCCACACACCCTGTTGCCGCCAGACTTCAACCAGATGTCCAGGAAGGTAAGGCCCACCATGGTCAGAGGTGGACACCTGCGCATTGAATTATTTAGAGTGCCGTAGGGGGCGCGCTCTTCCCAATAGCACTGTCTTCACAATGATGAGGTAAATCCGGTGGCGTGGGTAAGCCCATGACGACCAGTTCCTCAACATGGCTGCAGGAGGCTGCCGGGTCTTTGGTCTTTTAAGTCCCGCCTTTTGCGCACCACCAGCACATTGCTTTTCTGTCAGGGGTTGCTCCCTTAGCCTTCACCTTAATAGATTACCCACAAGGCAGTGGGGCTATTTACCCATAGTTGGGGCAGGGGTTGACGGGCGCCAGGGCGTGTCCACACAGGGTGGGCCTATACGCCACGTCTCTGGGGCCCCCTGCTGCTCCGAGATCCCCTCCAGTTTAGCCTGGGACCGCAGGATACCCAGTTACCATGTGTGGCCACGAGGAGGCACTGCAGGGGTCTTGGTGGTGGAGAGGCTATGTACAGTGGTACCTCTACTTACGAACGTCTCTACATACGAAATTTTCAGGTTACGAGACGCCTCAACGGGAAAATATTGCCTTGTAGCGGTTTGATTAAACCCCCCACAACACACAAACAGAACACAGAGACAGTCAGCTCGCACTCCTGGGGTTTGTTCCGCTGCACGCTGAGTTTACAGCCTTGAAGTTAAAGTGTTCATGCATTTTGCCCTTACTGTGACCTAGAGACTCAGATCAATATGTAGATGTGCTGGTTACCAGCCTCTTTGTCTGACACTTGGAGCGAGGTCTAGCTAATCTGCCCATTGTGATGTATGTCTTACAAATGCAAATACCTCCTGCCTGTTCTGTTGTCCCTTTGATCATTCTAAACTGTGGGGTACGTCTCTTTGATGTATTGTTATGATCAAGTATTTAAGGTGCAACTCTGTAACGCAATCTCCCTCTCTCAATCTGACTTCAACCCTGCTGCAGGACACAGATTTTGTGTCCCCTCTTCACTGACAGCCTGAGGAATTCGGCTTCAGCCTGCTCACGCTATGGCTGGAGCCGAGTTCCCGTGACGGCGGTATGATTAATAAAACCTGCTTAAAACCACAGCACTGTTGCTTATTTTTTCATGCCGCCTCACTGGTGACCCCTCGAACACGCACATGTTTTGTGCGAAAGCAACCTTCCGAGCTGGACAGCCACACAGCTGCGTTGGTGGCCCCTTGAAGACGCACACGTTTTGTGCAACGCAGCCTTCTGTTTTGGATGGCCACGCTGGCGAACCGACGCTAAAAAAAAACGAGCGGCCAGCGAACGCAACACCCGGGCATGAATGCTCCGTCGCCTGAGATCTGCACAACCACGCTGGACCGGCCGCTCTCACTGAGAGCGCACGCACCTCGTCCTCTCTCCACGACGGCAACCTCCAGGGCCGACGGGGAGCGCAGCGCGTGGAACTGAACGCACCATGGCCGCACGAGCGACAACGATCGTCTCCTCCCTCTCACCGCTCCAACGCTGCTGCACGAGCCCGGGGCACAAAGATCGTCTATTGCCTCGCACCGCTCCAACGCGCCTCCACGAGCCCGAGGGACGGAGATCGTCTACTTCCTCACACCGCTCCAACGCAGCTGCATGAGCCTGAGGAACAAAAGATCGTCTATTCCCTCCCGCCGCTCCAACGCCTCTGCACGGGCCTGAGGGACTAAAGATCGTCTATTTCCTCTCAACGCTCCAACGCACCATGGCCAAATCTACAGCAACAGCTCAACCTGGATTTTATTGGCGCCGTCTGCGCTGATCTCCACCAAGTTTCTGCACCCTGACTCACCACTCCAGCGGCCCACCCACGCACTGAACCCCCGCGCACGCATCGGGGAGTTACAAGGACGGCGCATCACGCATGGGACAAGTAATGGCTCCACAGACTGCCTTCCTCCTTCGCCGCTGCCTTTCAGGGCTGCTCGCTCACCTGAGGCACGCATGCAGCATACTGGAAGGATTTGTTAACAGTCTCAGCCACGCCACAGACCGCCATCGTCCTCCGCCGCTGCCCACAGAACCTTCAGGGTTGCTCGTTCACCTGAAGCAAGCACGCAGCTCGCCACTGGATTTTTTAATGGTCTTAGCCACGGCACAACGGGATTTCAGCCGTCAGCTGTTCCCAGGAGCTTTGGGGTTGCTTCAGCACCCAAAGCCAACAGTCCCTATGCTTTGTTTACTTTTTTTCTTACAGCCGCCCCTGCTTTTCTTCATGGCCACAAGAGGAGTCAGAGACTAATTTTTCTTCTTGTGATCTCCGCACGTGCAACGGGACAAGCCCTCGACGTCACGGAGCAGCAAGCAATTTTTGCACGGCTCAGGACGATTTCACAGCTCCTGCCGGCACTTACTACCCCTCCCCTCCCTCCCCCTCCGCCTGCAGCGAGCTTCTCCCACAGCTCGTTCACACAGATGGATCATCGAGGTCGCGGCCCCCTACCGTTTCCCTCTTGGGGGGGAGCGTGTGTGGCGGTTCGTTTTAACCCCACAACAGACTAAGGGCACTCAGCCCTCTTTTCTCTGTTTTCCTGCTACACTACTGAGATGCAATGTGCCATTCATGTATTTGTGATGCAAACATGCATGTATTGTGATGTAATGCGCCATTCGGTATAGTGGGCATATGGCTTGTCCTTACTGTGCTTTTTCTGAGCATCTTACATATGTAGATGTGCTTTGGTGTATTAATGTCTACAGGTAGACGAGTTTCTTCTGTCTCACCTATGTGATGTTAATCGTTGCCTTTCAGGCATGGTATTCACATCGCGGAGCAGCAAACACTTTTGGTGCGACTACCCCCCCCCCCCCCTCCTGCACAGAGCTTTTCCCTGCTCGCTGCCCAGACTGCAACATCGAGGTCACGGTCCCCTACCGTTTCCCTCTTGGGGGGGAGCAGTGTAGCGGTTTGATTAAACCCCCCACAACACACAAACAGAACACAGAGACAGTCAGCTCGCACTCCTGGGGTTTGTTCCGCTGCACGCTGAGTTTACAGCCTTGAAGTTAAAGTGTTCATGCATTTTGCCCTTACTGTGACCTAGAGACTCAGATCAATATGTAGATGTGCTGGTTACCAGCCTCTTTGTCTGACACTTGGAGCGAGGTCTAGCTAATCTGCCCATTGTGATGTATGTCTTACAAATGCAAATACCTGGCTGCACGGTGGCGCAGTGGTTTAGCACTGTGGCAGCACAGTTTTACCCTCGGCCGGGGGACCGCGGGGATCATGAGATCGTGGGTTCGATCCCAGCCCCCGACCAACAGTGAGCTGTGTGGAGTTTGCATGTTCTCCCCGTGTTGCGCGGGTTTACTCCGGGATTTCTCCGGTTTCCTCCCGCACACCAAAAACATGTAGGTTTAGGGCGCTCGCGCACGCAGCGACCAGTAGCCGGTGGCTTGTCACCAGACTGCAAACCAAGTCTACCTACGGGTACAAATAAGTAACAAAAAAAAAAAAAAAAAAAAAATACCTCCTGCCTGTTCTGTTGTCCCTTTGATCATTCTAAACTGTGGGGTACGTCTCTTTGATGTATTGTTATGATCAAGTATTTAAGGTGCAACTCTGTAACGCAATCTCCCTCTCTCAATCTGACTTCAACCCTGCTGCAGGACACAGATTTTGTGTCCCCTCTTCACTGAGAGCCTGAGGAATTCGGCTTCAGCCTGCTCACGCTATGGCTGGAGCCGAGTTCCCGTGACGGCGGTATGATTAATAAAACCTGCTTAAAACCACAGCATCGCTGCTTATATTTTTGCATGCCGCCTCAGCCTCTAGTTACGAACAAAATTTCAGGATACGAAAGGCAAAAAAAGTACGCGCTCCTCGCAGCTCCCGTATTTTACCGAACGTAAACATACCTGTAGCTGCTCTGCCATTGGCTATCGCCTAGCATCTTCCTGGTATCCCATTGGCCACGAATGGGTGCGTTTGGTTGATCTCGCTTTATCTTATTATTATTTACTATTCTTACTACTTTATTTTATCCTTCTTACCTCTTGTAAGACTGTTGACTGAACTACACAATTTAGAGAAAAAAAAATTGTTAACTGCCATGTTTATCACCATCTACGTTATAACTCTGTACTTTCACCTTGTTCTTAATAAAGTTTTGGGAAAAAAAAAAAACATCAACGATCAGCACGGTATTAAAAGGAAGCCCTTACAAGCCGATAAAAGCAAACGTCCTTGGATCGTTTCATCACAAAACGTCAGGCAAAAACCACTGATGAGACAGAACATGAACCAAAGAAGGCAAAAGGTGACGCTGACGCCGACGCCGACGATCGCAGTTAAAAGGTAAATTAACATAATTTTTATTATTCTTTCTCTTTTATTATTCTTTCTCTCATTTTAAACTCTCATTTTATGTTTATTGTGCAGTAATCTAATTGTAACATGTATTTGTTACATGTTTTGATGCGTTTTTACGATTTATAAAAAATTTATGCCCGAATTTTGGGGGCTTGGAACGGATTACGGCATTTACATGTAAAATGCGCCTCTACTTACGAATTTTTCACGTTACGAGAATTCTTCCGGAACGAATTAAATTCGTAAGTAGAGGTACCACTGTACCAGCAGGAGGAGACTTATGCACTCGGCTCCTCTTTTCACCCAAGATGGGGGCTAGCTGGTGGCAGTAGCTGTAAGCAGAGCAGCAAGCAGAAAGCAACATGCAACATGCACTATCTACAAACATCTCTACGTTACTATACTACTGCACTAGGCGCTTCACACGCACCCTGTGTAAATGGGATACACACACACACATTTGGAAAGGCACAGACATGAACAAACACGATAGCTGCTAAGCTAACTGGGTGAACTATTAAATGCTCAGTGTGGTTACAAAAACGATCAAAATATGAAACACGAACTTTATCAAGAAAAAAAAAAAACAATGTGCCCGCACACTATTTCCGATATGTACAATGATAAGTGAAAGTGATAAAATTGACTTATTGACGAAAGCACCAGGGAATGGTAAAATATAATGGAAGTGGAACTGGAGCTGCGGGAGGACTGGAATACGGAAGTACGTTACTCTACATTGTGCAAGAGGTCATTCAGAAAGGATATGGCATTAGATGGTAAAGTAATCCACTATCGCCTTTAGAACAGTGCACTGTTCGACTTTTGCAGTAACGTGCTCTGTAACGAAATTACTGTTTAAAAATTCAGTAATGCGTTACAGTTACAGAAATCTGATCAGATGCATTACTCGTTACTTGTTTTATTAATATGGATAGATATTTTTAGCACAAATAAATGAATATACAAACTGACCCTACCATAGCTGATGCAGCTGTCAGTCAGCGTGACCTGTTGCAGAGAGCTGAGTTTTCACTGCTGTGCGAAGGAAAAAATGAAGCTACTTTGTTTTTGTTGAAATAGACAGATTATTTTTCCTTTGTCGCGGTTAAGGACAAAAGCATATTGGTGGGTTGGAAACTAAAGTGTGGTTGAGACCTACTGCAATCTTCAGAAGTGCCTGAAAACAGCAATAAAGCTATAACAAAGCTCGTGTTAAGTAATGGCTAGCTGTACTAACAACAGTGGATCTACGTACAACAGTACAACTATCTGAAAAGCCACAGCTGGATGTGAAGTGGAAATACTCTTGTCTCAACAGCCATGGCTGGATTTCAAGCACAGGTATGCATCTGAACAGTTTGTGGCCGACCAAGAATTAAACCTGATTGCCAGATACGTCGTTACAGACTGAAGATGTGATAACACTGGTTCATGCATCCATTCATCTGGTCAACACCAAATTTATTGTCTAAGTTTTTTTTAGCTGATTTAGGACAATTTTGATGTGCTGAATCCAAAAATCACATTGGTTTTGCTCAATCAGGTCAACTTTTTGAATTATGGCCACATGTTGTTTTATACGTTTTTGTTTACGTGTATGGGTATTTTCACTTTATATGATGCAAAATTCTTTTTTATGTCTTGAAACTCTCTGAATTTTGAACAATGATGACGTAACATTCAATTTACATGTACTTACCTTTATATAATGATAAGTACATGCAGGTTTTTACTTAGCACCTGATCAAGAGAAACGGATGTCATTGTCAGATTCAGCGGTGCTAAATTGTCTTAAATCAGCCGAAAAAACAGACAACTAACAAAAAAATTATTTTTGTAACCCTGTGTAATAGTCACTTTCCATCAGACAGCTGGACTGTGATCCACTGAATTTAAAACACGTTTACTTGCTACCTGGATAAAGAGTATTCAAAAATGGATTTTGACCTCCAAAAGGAGATCAAATTTGAGTAACTGGATCATGTCTGTGTCACAGCAGACATTTGGGCTGTGGATAATGGACATTTTCTTCAGATCACTGCACATCGGATTAAATCCATATCATAAAGGTAAGGTAAACATGGACAGGTTTATGCAGTGTTTCCAACTCTCACTCCAAAATGAGGAAATTACTGGCAATAATATGTTGATTTTCTTCATATTTTTCCCACAATAAGAGCTCTCAAGGCAGGATAAAGCAGACTGGACACGTTCTAAAAGCTCAGTCTGAAACAGTCTGTTTTCAGCCTGACATTAATAAGCCCGTAATGTAAGTTTATAAGTTTATTTATTTATAAAAAGGACAATGTATATTAATGAACATAAGACATGTAAATATGTATCACACAAGATTATAGCTGAAGATAATTTCCATCTTGTGTCCCCTGGCCAGCCAATGCCAGCCATATAGAACAGATAAGATGAGATAAGCCTTTATTAGTCCCACAATGGGGAAATTCCAGGATTGCAACAGCACAGGGATAGCAACACTCAGAGCAACAATCAGGAAGACAAGAAAAACAAGAGCAGCAACACTACCGTTCAAAAGTTTGGGGTCACCCAGACAATTATTTTGTGTTTTCCATGAAAAGTCACACTTATTTACCACCATGAGTTGTAAAATGAATAGAAAATATAGTCAAGACATTGACAAGGTTAGAAATAATGATTTGTATTTGAAATAATTTTTTCCTTCAAACTTTGCTTTCGTCAAAGAATCCTCCATTTGCAGCAATTACAGCATTGCAGACCTAACATGATTGCACAAGGGTTTTCTAATCATCCATTAGCCTTCTGATGCAATGAGCAAACACATTGTACCATTAGAATACTGGAGTGATAGTTGCTGGAAATGGGCCTCTATACACCTATCTAGATATTGCACCAAAAAACAGACATTTGCAGCTAGAATAGTCATTTACCACATTAGCAATGTATAGAGTGTATTTCTGATTAGTTTAAAGTTATCTTCATTGAAAAAAAGTGCTTTTCTTTCAAAAATAAGGAAATTTCTAAGTGACCCCAAACTTTTGAACGGTAGTGTATGTACATATAAATATATAAACACACAGTGCGGAGCATTGTAGCTAGATGGAATAAACAGCATAACCGTCTGCTTAGTTATCCAACATAGTATGAATATGTACCCATACATATTGTCACCCTCCGTAGCGACCGATATTGTCCTAGTTGTATACTGGAGGGGACCATTGTGTCAGTCTATTGCATCTTTTACATTCAGTACTATTAGGTCATCATGTTTTTTTTGCTATCTCTGCGAGTAATCCTGCTTAGGTTATACAGTCTGACAGCCGTAGGTAGGAAGGACCTGCAAAACCTCTCATTTGTGCACCTAGGATGATGTAGTCTGCTGCTAAATGAGCTCCTCAGTGCGTTCAGTATGTCCTGCATAGGGTGGGACTTGGACTCCAGCAGAGATGACAGTTTAGCCACCATCCTTCTCTCTCCTATCTCCTCCACTGGGTCAAGGCGTTTCCCCAGGACAGAGCTAGCTTTCTTGATCAGTTTGTTCAGTCTCTTCCTATCGGCTGCTGTAATGCCACTGCCCCAGCAGACCACTCCAAAAGTGATGGCTGATGCCACCACCGTGTCATAGAATGTCTTCAGCAGCGTCCCTTGTACACCGAAAGACCTGAGTCTCCTCAGTAGGAACAGCCTGTGCTGTCCCTTCTTGTAGAGTGTGTTGGTATTGTGTGACCAGTCTAGTTTATTGTTCAGATGAACACCCAGGTACTTGTAGGATGTCATCGTCTCAATGTCTGTTCCCTGGATGTTTACTGGTGCTGTGAGGGGTTGTCCTTGTCTGTGGCAGTCCACCATCAGCTCCTTAGTTTTCCTCGCGTTGATCTGGAGGTAGTTCCGATGGCACCAGTCCACGAAGTCCTGGATAAGTCCTCTGTACTCAGCTTCATCTCCATTGGAGATGAGGCTGACGATCGCAGAGTCTTCAGAGAACTTCTGTAGATGGCAGTGTGTTGTGTTGTGTGAGAAGTCCGCAGTATAAAGGGTGAACAGGAAGGGAGCCACCGTTCCCTTGGGGCCCCTGTGCCACCGATGATCGTGTCGGACACACAGTCCCAGGTTTTCACAAACTGTGGCCGGTTAGTGAGGTAGTCCAGGATCCATGATGACAGGTGCTGGTCCACCCCTACGCACAGCAGCTTGTCCTTCAGGATCATCGGTTGGATGGTGTTGAAAGCACTGGAGAGGTCAAAGAACATGATCCTCACCGCATTCCCGGGCTTCTCCAGGTGAGACAGAGAACGGTGAAGGAGGAAGATCACCACATCCTCCACCCCAATGCCATGCTGGTAGGCGAACTGGAGTGGATCCGTCGCTGGTCCCACCAGGGGGCGGAGGTGAGCAAGGAGCAGTGTCTCCAGGGTCTTCATCATGTAGGACGTCAGGGCCACTGGTCTGTAGCTGTTCAGTTCTTTGGGGTGGGAAGTCTTTGGTACAGGCAACACACAAGATGTTTTCCACAACTGTGGTACCCTCCCCAGCTTCAGACTCAGGTTGAAGATGAGCTCCACAATCCCACACAGCTGGTCTGCACAGGACTTGAGGAGCTTTGCGCTGATGCCATCCGGTCCCGACGCCTTCCTCGCCTTGATCTTCCTCAGCTCCGTCCTCACCTGGGTCTTAGTGAGGGTCATGTTGGGGGGCTGTGTGTTGGGAGTGGGGGTGTGTTGGTGGAGTGGGGTGTGGGCAGCAGGACTCAATGTCTTTAGAGGCAGCAGTGGTTGTTGTGCAGTCGGGGGGGGGGAGGGCGGTTGGTCAAACCTATTAAAAAAACAGGTTCAGATTGTTCGCCCACTCCTTGCCCCCCATGGCCTGGGGGGAGGTATTCTGGAGCCCAGAGATGGTTTTAAGGTTTCTCCAGACCCCACCGATGTTGCTCTGTTGCAGATTGTCCTCCATCTTCTTCCTGAAGCTGTCCTTGCCTTCTCTGATCTTCCTCCTCAGCTCCCTCTGTACGGACTTCAGCCTTCTCGTGGCGCCACGAGACGGCTTTTGTTGTGATGTGGCACATTATAAATAAAGCTGAATTGAATTGAATTGAATTGAATCTCCCTGTTCCCCGACCTGAAGATCCTCTTCTTCTCTCTCAGAAGTGTTTTTATCTCAGGGTTGATCCAGGGTTTGTTGTTCGAGCAACACCGTATGGTCTTGGTGGGTACGGTGTTGTCCACACAGAAGCTGATGTAGTCTGTGATGGTGTGAGTGAGGCCATCAATGTCCTCACCAAGTGGATTGCAGAGCTGCTCCCAGGCAGTGGTTTCAAAACAGTCCTTTAGCACGTCCATTGCCTCCTCAGACCATAACTTCACTGTGCGCATGACCGGAGGTTGTCTGTGCACTAGGGGTTTGTACACAGGCAGGAGATGAACCAAGTTGTGATCCGATATCCCGAGTGGGGGGAGTGGTGATGGTGGTGTATGGCGTCCAAGCGCACACTGAAAATAAAAGCTGCAGACACAGCCGCGAACAGATTAGTTCATCTGATTGACCTCTCATTCGACTAATAAGAGCCTTGAATTGGGTTTCTGAAACCTTGAAGAACCAATGACTGAAAACCTAGCAAGACGGACCCACCTACCAACGCTGTGAATGCAGTGAGCTAATTGAAGCAGGGAAGTTCGCGAGCTGTTTTTTTTAAGGCTGGGTGAAGACTGCTGCAGCGGATCAAAAAAGGACCCGCAGGAAGAACCCCACAGACCCAGCAGCATGGAGACCATCCACAAATGCAACCTGTGTGACAGGGAGTGCCATTCGCGCATCGGCATGTTCTGCCACAGGCGGTGCTTATTTTGTTTTGGTTCCAGCAGAGCAGACGTTATGATTTCTTCCATAGTCATAGACCGACAGAGGCTGACGACGAAGGCTGAGTGACACACACGCCTTCGCCAGTCTTTTTTTAATTACTACTGTTATTTGTTTTGAAAAATCATTCGCCAAAAACTGCAATCATGGAAGCACAAAACCGCAATAATGGAATTATGTTTTGATCGGGTCGCGAGACCAGAACCACGAGCGGACCAGCGTCGCGTTCGTCCGTCCGGTACACGGTTCGTTCGTCGCGTCCAGACCATGAACGCCGCCCCCCCCCCCGCTATTCTTCTGTAGCGAGGGGGGGGGGAAGCCGCGGTGACTGAGCTGCTGTCCCACATCCCACATGAGGCTAATCTGTCATGTAGCGATGGCGGATGTCCATCCTCTGTAGCGGGGGGGGGGGGGGGGACAACCCCCCCACACACACACACAGACACAGCCCTGAGTGTGACCTTTCATTAGAGCCCAAAATGAAGCTTCTACATTGAAGCATTCAAAAGTTACAGACGTTTTTCCAAACTGTGCCATTTGGCACAATTTGGCACAGTTCCAAAACGCCTGAGAACAGCCTGAGGAAAAAGCTGTGTAATATATTCATTTTTTGCGGTATTGTTACAAAATTTGGACCTCAGCTGGATCACACTTGGTTCTACATTTCTGTTGCATTTTCCAGCCCGGATCTGAAGCTGTGTGTTATTTGCAAGCATTTGTATCCAAAAAAACACCCAGGCCAAATTTATTTTCTTCAAGTTCACTATGTTTAGATGACTGTAACTCAGTGGCCGGAGCACTTAGAGAGATTATGACTGTTTTGCCAAAAAATTCAAAGTGTTTTCTTTTAAATGAGACCAACCCTATGAAGATGCTGTAAAGGGTTGAAGAACAGCTTTCGATTTACTTTGGGCACATTATTTTTTGGCGTTTTTAGGGAAATTGACCGGAGTGCAAGGGGTTAACTAATTTCTATGCATACTATATATTTACATACACAATAATTTTTTTTAAATTGTTGTTACTACAATATTTTTATTTGTGTTTTTAATTAATTATTCAACTATTTTCGCCCTTAATCTTAGTATTGGCTTGTCAATCCATAAACCACCTCAAATTGTACTGACCACCTCACATACATTAAAAAAAAAAATCATACACTGTACCATCAAAATGTATTCAGTTTCAGTCCTCATTACTGAGTCCCTATTTTTTAAAATGTTAACTAAAAACTAGGTGTTAGAACATAGACTTCTTTTTCACAAGAAACTACAAATGCTGCATAAGTAATAAATACAGTAATTTTATGGACTTCTATATATATTCTACCTGGACTTCTGTATACTATATAACAGTTTTCTCTTTAAACTCAGTAGTAATGTTTAACTTTATATTTTTGCTTAAACAAACACTTATAAAATCAATATTTCATGACAGTACCCCACTAGCAAAGTATTAAAAGTAAATAACAAAAAGTTTGCAGCTTCCTGTGAAATATTATAAATCAGTGGGGTCACCGCAGCATTTCCTCTGTGTGTGTGTGTGTGTGTGTGTGTGTGTGTGCTGACATCACAGGGACTGGTGGTAAGGGATATCTAACACCTAAGAGGCCAGATTCACCTGAGGCCGGTGCCAGTTTTCACTTCCTGTACTTATCGACTCCTGCTTCCTGTTGCAGGAGGAAGTGGCCACGCAGCACACGCAGCTAGAGTGAAACTAGAGATCGTGTTTGCGATGCTACATCGGGGTTGTGTTGACAAAAAAAAAAAAACAGCCTCCGGATAAATTATGAATGAAGAGTGATGGAGGGGATAAGGGGAGGAGGAGAATGAAGGAGGAGGAATGACGTGGAATTATTTGATTTTTTTCACTGAGAGAAGTGAGATGCAGAAAAAATACACACAAATATACACACAATGTTAATGAAGAGTTTAGTTCTTCTCATTTTTGTAGTTTTTAGAAACTACATCAGTTTTTAAATGATGATTTCATTTATTAAGGGAAAACAGCTGTTTTTTTTTTGGGGGGGGGGGTGCTGAGTTCAATTTTACTAGCCACACCCAGGCTTGATTACTGCCAGAATCAAGCAATCACTTCAATAGAATCTGTCTGACAAAGTGAAGTAGGCTAAAAGTTTTCAAAAAGCAACACATCATGCCATGTTTTGAAGAAATTCCAGAACAGATGAGAAACAAAAATCCACAATAACATCTAAAGAACTGCAGGCCTCACTTACCTCTGTTTGGACACCAGTCCATGATTGAACAATAACAAAGATGGCATCCATGAGAGACCTCCAAGGTGACCTCTGCCATTGTCTCACTTTAGCCAAAAGCATCTTGATGATCCCCAAGATGTTTGGCAAAATATTCTGTGGACTGATGAGACAAAAGTTGAACTTTTTGGAAGGCGTGCATCTTGTTACATCTGGTATAAAACAAACAAAGCATTTCATAAAAAGAACATCATACCAGCAGTCAAACACGGTTGTGGTAGTGTCATGGTTTGGGGCTGCTTTGCTGCTTCAGGACCTAGACGACTTGCTGTAATTGATGGAACTATGAATTCTGCTGTCTACCAGAAAATCCTGAAGAAGAATGTAAGGCCATCAGTTCATGACCTCAAGCTATCCACTGTGGCTGAATTAAAACAATTCTGCAAAGAAAAGTGGGCCAAAATTCCTCAACAGTGATGTAAAAGACTCATTGCTAGCAATCGCAAACGTTTGATTGCAGTTGTTGCCTCCAAGGGTGGGACAACCAGTTTTCGGTTTAGGGGGCCATTACTTTTTCACATAGGGCCAGGTAGGTTTGGATAGCTTTTTCCTCTTAACAAATGAAATAATCATTTAAAAACTGCATTAAAACTTAAAAGCCTCCTCTCGACTCCTTCTCTTCATGGGAGTGTTCAACCGACGAGTCTCCAGTTCTGCTGGAGCTCTCTGCCTGTGCACACCTGAATGCTTTCATGCCCTCCTCCAACACCGTATTATTGTAAGCCTTCTTCCCCTCTCTCTAACATCTCCATTCCTACCTGTCTTCTAGGACCTCTCTCCTCCCAGACGGAGTGGACTCATACCTTGGTGGAACTGGAACCACATTCAACCCTCTCTAAGTGCACCAAGGTAATTCAGTCTAACTGGTAAAGTCCCCGGTGGCAGAGTAGCTCTCTCTCATCCACAGGAAGACTCTTCTCACCCTTCTCAACACTGGATCAGCACCACCTGAAGACTTCTGCTGGCCACCTCTGTAAATACACATCTCTCGTCACTTCTGCACCAACTGTAAGAAAAGACTCTCTCTCTCTCTCTCTCTCTCTCTCTCTCTCGTGCGCATGCGTGGGCGTTTGTGGGAGCAGGGGTGTGGAGTGGTGTCGAGTGAGTACTTTAAACTTTGTATTTTCTAACTTTTTCTCTATCTTGTGTGTTTGAGGTGTGTGTGTGTTTAATATAGTGGGTTGAGTGTGTGTGTGCTGGGGTGTGAGTGTTGGAGTGAGTGTGTTGGGGGACGGTAGCTTCTGCTGCCGGTTTTTCCCGGCCGGCATCATGCCGGTGATTGATGGTGGTGTGGAGTTTGAGCGCTTAACCCGGCGTCATGGTGTGAGAATCCTCCCGACAGTTCCCTGTTCTGTGGAGGAGGCCAGCCTCGCTGTAGGACAGGTGGTTGGGCATGGCAGCATAAAATCAGCATCGAGGATGAACAGCGCAATTGTGATCTTTCTGGATTCGACTGAAAAAGCTGATCAGGTGGTGGCACAGGGAGTGGTCCTAGGTGACACTTTTACTCCCGTTTTACCGCTGGCGAATCCGTCTAGGAGGATCACCATCTCAAACGCTCCTCCTTTCGTTAAAAATGATCAGCTGATTAGAGAGTTGTCCCGTTTTGGCCAGGTTGTGTCCCCTATCAGAATGGTCTCTCTGGGTAGTAAATCACCCCTGCTGAAGCATGTTGTAAGTCACAGGAGGCAGTGTTGCATGGTGTTGAAAGACAGCTCTGCTGAACTGAACGTGTCTTTTAATTTCAGGATTGACGGCTTTAGCTACTTGGTGTTTGCAACATCTGAAACCATGAAGTGTTTTGCGTGTGGCGCAGAAGGCCATCTTATTAGGTCATGTCCTGAAAAGGCGAACACAAAGAGCACTGGCGGTAAGAAAGGTGACGCCGCTGTTTCTGGTGGTCCGGAGGGTAGTGCTAAGTGTGGTGCGGCGGATGCCGCTGCGGCGCCCGCTTCTGCTGGGGCGGTCGCGTCCGCGACTGCGGCCGCGTCCGCTTCTACTTCTGCGGGGGCGTCCGCGTCCGCGTCCGCATCCGCGTCCGCATCCGCTTGTGCTGGGGCGGCCGCGGCCGCCTCTGCTGGGGTGGCCGCGGCGGGCGCGGTAGTTGCCCCCCCCAAACAGTGATGGTGGGGAATTTCTGTCTGGCGGCAGCTCTGATCATTGTGACGAGCCTGTCGCCCGGGGTAAACAGGTGGAGGGTGTAAGTAAAAGTGCAGTTAAACGAAGGAACGTGAATGAACAGACTTTGCAGGCGGGGGAGGAGCGGTTTGAGGCTGTAGCGGACACACAGAGCAAACACTGCATGACAAACGTTGCGTTTCATGAAGAAATGCAGGAATGTAGTTTTGTTGAAGAGGATCCTTTTAAAGCTGCACAAAAAAGGAAAAGTGCGGAAAACTTGCAGAGCTCTGCTAAATCTAGTAAGGTTGGGAATTTAGATTTACTGAATGAGAGCGCTTCTGACGAAAGTGGAGATGAGTCTGAACTGATGCAGACGCAGGAGGAGCAAAGCTCCTATTGTTTTACTAAAATTAGGCAATTTCTCCAGGTGACTAAGGGGAGCAGAGCTGTGAAAGTGGAAAATTACTTTCCAGATCTGGAGTTATTCGTGGCATCAGCTCGCAAATTTATGAAACTGAATGATGGGAATGAGACTTTCACTGATCAGGAAATTTATCGTTTAAAGAAACTGGTTGCTAAACTGAAATTGCAAATTACTAACAGTCATGTTGACTCTTAGTTTGTTTCTTCCCTTTTATGCTATGTGTATGTTTTTTTACTGTACCCTATTTTTATCCTTTTTAATGCCCCACCTTAGAATTGGCACTCTCAATATTAATGGGGCCAGGGATGATGTAAAAAGGGCCTCTTTATACAAGCTTTTTAATTTAAAGAAACTTGACGTGCTGATGGTCCAGGAGACTCACAGCACTGTGGACATTGAGAGCCATTGGAGAAAAGAGTGGGATGGCTGCATTTTTTTTAGCCACAAATCCAGTAGCAGTGGGGGGGTGGCTGTACTTTTCTCTAGGGGTTGTGTGCCTGTCTCTTATGAGGTAGAAGAGGTGGTGAGAGGTCATTTCCTCTTATTAAAGGTACAGTTTGAAAACGTGAACTTCGTTTTTATAAACGTGTATGTGCCAACACAGAGAGCAGAGAGGATCAGGGTCTTTGACGTGCTTTCGGATACGGTTAAGTCCTGTGATCCAAATAGTTTTTTATTTCTGGGGGGTGATTTTAACTGTACATTAAACCACAGACTAGACAGGAACCATCAGGAGCCTCACCCTGCTTCTGCCAATAGGCTGAGAGAACTGGTGAAAACACATGAAATGGCCGATGTGTGGAGATCACATCATGGGGACCAGAGGCAGTACACCTGGAGCCATGTCAAAGATAACCTTTTATCTATGGCTAGGTTAGACCGTTTTTATGGTTTTAAACATCAAATGAGTGTTTTTAAAAATAGTTGTATCTGTCCTGTTGGTTTCACTGATCACTGCCTGCTGTTTTGTTCTGTGTTTATTGAAAATGTAAAGTGTAAGAGTGCTTTTTGGCATTTTAACAATACACTTTTAAATGATGTGTTTTTTAAAGAGGTTTTTCATGATGTTTGGAAGTCACACAGGGAACAAAAACCCTCTTTTAGTTCTCTCCAATTGTGGTGGGATTTTGGTAAGGCCCAGATAAAACAACTCTGCCAACAGTACACTCAAAATGTCACTCGTAGCTTGACCCAATCCTTGAAAGTTCTGGAGACTGAGGTGGTAGAACTAGAGGAGTTGCTCAGTTCTACAGGAAAACAGGAGCACTTAGAGGCTCTCAAGTCAAAAAGGTCAGCCTTGGCTAGCTTGCTAGGGGTCACCGCACAGGGTGCTCTGGTCCGCTCACGCTACATGGATGTAGCTCTGATGGACTCGCCCTCCCAGTACTTTTTTGGACTGGAGGGGAAAAATGGACAGAGAAAGCTCATTCACTCCTTGTTGGGCGATGACGGGAGAACAATCTCCACAGCAGCAGAGATCAGGAAACACGCTGCTAGCTTTTACAGTGAATTGTTTAGAGCAGAGTGGAGGGAGGACACGTCACTGGGCCAGGTTTTCCTTGATGGTCTTCCAGTGCTCTCAGAGGACCTTGTTGCCGGCTTGGATGCTCCACTGTCTCTGTCTGAGCTGCATACGGCGCTAATGAGCCTCCAGAATGGAAAATCACCAGGCATAGATGGTCTCTCTGTGGACTTTTTTAAGGAATTCTGGCCCCTGCTTGGTCCAGACCTGCTGGAGGTTCTCCAAGATAGCTTGGAAAGGGGGACCCTACCCACGACCTGCAGGAGGGCCATCATCACACTGTTGCCGAAAAAGGGGGACCTCCAGAGCCTAAAGAACTGGAGGCCAGTCTCTCTGCTCTGCACAGACTACAAGATTCTCTCAAAAGCTCTGGCCCGAAGACTGAGAAAGGTGATGAGCGAGCTCATTCATGTAGACCAGACTTACTGCGTGCCTGGCAGGCTGATTAGTGACAACGTCACTTTAATTCGGGATATTTTGGAGGTCTCTGGTTCATTGGCGGTAGAAACTGGTTTGATTTCAATTGACCAGGAAAAGGCGTTTGATCGGGTTGAACACCAATATTTATGGACAGTTTTAACAGCTTTTGGGTTCAGCCCAGGCTTCATAGCCAGGATACGGGTCTTGTACAGTGACACTGAGAGTGTGCTGAAGATAAATGGGGGCCTGTCTACCCCTTTAAAAGTCCAGAGGGGGGTTCGGCAGGGCTGCCCTCTCTCAGGGATGCTGTACTCCCTCGCCATAGAGCCTTTGCTTCACTGCCTGAGAAGGGATCTATCAGGAGTTACTTTTCCTGGCTGTGACACCACGTTCAAGCTGTCGGCCTATGCAGATGATGTAGTCATTCTGCTAAACAAGCAGAGTGACATTGACGTTCTGGTTAGGAGTGTCAATCTTTTTGGCCAACTTTCCTCTGCAAAGATAAACTGGGGAAAAAGCGAGGCTCTGATGGTGGGGGAGAAACTAGAAAATCAGCTTACGCTGCCGGGTGGGTTGATTTGGAAAAAAGGAGGTTTTAAGTATCTTGGTGTCTTTATTGGAAATCAGCAGTTTGAGCAAAAAATTGGGATGGGGTCATAGAGAAGATTAACGGGAGACTAAACAAGTGGAAGTGGCTAATGCCAAGAATATCTTTTAGAGGAAGAGTGCTCATTTTAAATAATCTTGTTTCCTCATCCCTGTGGCACCGCCTCATGTGCATGGACCCCCCTGCTGGTTTGTTGTCCAAAATTCAGTCTGTTTTGGTGGACTTTTTTTGGGGGGTGGACTCCACTGGGTTCCTCAAGCCCTGTTATTTCTTCCCAAAGAGGAGGGGGGGGCAAGGAGTGATTCATTTAGCTAGTAGAGGTGCTGCTTTTAGACTGACTTTCATACAGAGACTGCTGACGGGCCCCCAGGACCTGGTATGGAGGCCTTTGGCCTGTGTTATTTTACAGAGAGTCCTTGGGCTTGGGCTAGACCTCCCTGTGTTTTTAATGGATTTTAAGAACTCTAATGCACTGTCTTTACCCAGTTTTTACCGCAGTCTCTTTTCAGTGTGGACTCTTTTTAAAAAACAAAGAGGGCCATGCGATTCCCTCTACTGGTTGTTGAGGGAGCCGCTGGTTTTTGGTGGTCGCCTTGGTGTCCTGCCGGGAGTTGGAAGGACCTTCCTTGATAGGCTGTGTTCCAGGAACGTTCTCACTCTGAAGCAAGTGGTGGAACTGGCTGGTCCTGGCCTCAACAACGCCTCAGCTTTAGCAGCTCATCTTGGTGTCAGGTCGAATCGTTTCATCGATGGTCTTCTTGCACACTGGAAACAGGAGCTTCATGGACTTGAGCACTCCCTACTCTTGGACTTTAGCAATGGCACGCTGCAGCCAGAAAGCACTGACCCCTTTCCCTCTCTCACGCTCTATATGGACTTTGACGTCGCTCCTTCGCTTCCGCCCTCCCAAGAGAGCAGACGCTTTTTTCTTCTCTCCTGCTGACTTTTCCTCCCCTCTCCCCTCCTACTACTGGATCCCAGCTTGCTGTTGTCTGTCTGCGTCTAACTGCGACCGCCGAAAAGAAATTATGGAGTTATCAACACTGCTCAACACCGCACACACATTGATTCATGAACTGATTAAAGATATACTGTACACTGCTCTCTTGTGTCTTGTGAAATTCTGAGTTGTTGCTCTGTGCTATTGAGAGATTTTTTTTCATTGTAATCATAATCTGCTTAAAAATAAGCTGTATTATGATAACGAAGTTTTTTTTTCTCCTCCCCCCTTGTGTCGTTCCCTAAAACATCTTCTGCCAAAGTGTCCTTGTGCTCATATTGATACAACATTGCTTCAACACTACATCCACACTGACCCAGAAACTGACAACAAGATAACATTCACTGCTCTCCTTGTGTCCTGTGGACTCTGGTCTTGAATGTGCATCGTGGGCTTTTTTTGTCTTTGTAATCATAATATTGATTACTTATGGTCAATATTCTGAATTCAATGATTTTTTTGCTCCTTCCTATTGTATGATTTCTTATCTGTACCATCCTATTGGCAGGCACGTCCCCGATGCAGCCGTGTCACTGGAAATGCAGGTTCATTTTCTGTGTCAAGTCAAATTCTCTCGTATGTTATCAGTGATCTGTTAATGTACTTGGCAATCCCTTCCCCTCCCTTTCTTATCTATCTCTGTTTGATGAGGCGCCTATTATGGCTGCCGTGTCGTTGTGTCGCGCGCATGCGCACCAATGTCAAGTCAAGTTCCTCGTGTGTTTTTTACATGCTTGGCAATAAAGTTTATTCTGATTCTGATTCTGATTCTGATTCCTTGCTCCTTACTGGCATTCTGTGCTCCCACTGGTGTGGACTTTGGAGGAGCCAGTGGTAAGGCACTCTACAGACTGGTGGTGATGGCACTCAACAAGGACCGATTGAACACCTGTGTGGACACTCCTTGGAGAGCCTATTTTAAACTAGGAAAAGGGCATCGGCCTGCCTGGAGGACTCTTTACAAAGCCCCTCTCCCTAAGAGGCATGGAGACTTACAGTGGAGGGTCCTGCATGGTATTATAGCTGTCAATGCTTTTGTTTCTGTGATTAACAGCAGTGTCAGTGATCAGTGTGTTTTTTGTTCCTCTAGGGAGACTGTTTTTCATTGTTTTATTGAATGTCAGCGCCTGAGTGGCCTCTTTGAACTTCTCACAAAACTTTTTCATATTTTTAAGGAAGTTTTCTCTAAGCAGGTTTTCATTTGTGGTTTTATGTACAATCGTCGTTTTAAGCAGAAGTGTCAACTACTGAACTTTGTTTTAGGGCAGGCAAAGTTGGCTATCTATGTAAGCCGGAGAAGAAAACTTGAAAATGTTGAGAATGATGTTGATGTCAAAATTTTATTTGTGAGGCTACTTAAAGCCAGAATCAGGCTGGACTTTCAGTTTTTTATGGGGAATGGGGATGTGGAAGGTTTCAGGACCCTCTGGTCCCTGGAGAATGTCCTCTGTTCAGTTCATGATGGACAGCTTTTTTTGGGGCGTTTTTTGGGGGATTAATTTTCTGTGTAACATAGCATGATATAGAAATTGTATTGACTGATGGACAAGTGTGTTTATTAAAGATCTTTTAAAAATCAAAAATCTCTCCACAGGGGTTGTCAGATCTTCGCACACTCACATAAACTTCAGTAAACCTGGTTTGCCCTTGAACATGATTCAGTTTTATGTCTGCTTTTGGGTCTGTCAATACACAAACATGTCAAACGGTAAATAAATCATAACAATGGATGACATCAAGTATCTGATTTTCTTCTTGGCATGCTTCCTTGAATCTTCTCTGCCATAAGAAATATTTAAGAATAGCACATTTTTCCTCTGGCCCATTCCAGTCCCATCTGACCAATGGAGAGGCTACAGTGTGTAGCAGCACGCTGTAGATGCAACACTTCTGTGGTTCATTCCCTAACAGAGGGGTGCCAAAATGTGAGATGTATGGAGGGGTTATTTTTGTATTATTCAGATTTGACAGGTGAAATGCAAATAATACTGAATGATATTGCTTGAGAGAAACGGCTTAGATGTACATTTAGGAGATTCTGCAGATTGTTTTGATGGCAATCTAGCTGGCAAAAGAAAAGAAGGTATTCAGGAAACAAAGTAAAAGGGGTAAAAGAGTTTATGGATATCTATGCACTGTTAAAAAGTTGTTTCAACTTTAAAAAGTTACTGTCCAGGCTGGTTAAAGTTTAAATTGGCTCAACATGAGATGACGAGTTGTAATGATTTAAATGTTTTTCTCTTACAATTGTTTTCTCAGATTGAGTCAACTTAAAATTTCAATGCATCATTTTTAAAGTTAAAACAGCTATTGCTTACAATGCTTGTGTTGTGGGAGTGGTAATGGAAAAATTAAATAAAATGAAAAAGTAAAGCAAGAGGAGCAATTTCAAGGAAAATTTAGAAAGCAGGAAGGGGAAAAAGAATTAGGAAAGCTGGAAAGGTAAGAGCAGGAACTGAAGGAGGACATGAATACATGTAGGCAATAAAGGAGGGAAAAGACAAGAGAATGAAAAGAGAAGAGGAAATGAGAGGAAAGGAATACTGGGGAAAAAGGACTAGAGAAGAAACAAAGGAGCAAACAGAAATGGAAGTGAAGAGGGAAAGAGGTGAGAACAGAGGAAAGGGGAAGCTTGAAAATGTATGAAACAAGGAAAGAATTGAAGATGGAGGAAAAAATGAGGATAGGTTGGAAAGCAAAGGTTATAGAGGACATATGAAATAGTACAAAAAAAGTGTAAAATGAGAGAAAATATATTCAAAATGGCAAGGAAGGAGAAAGAGAAAAGGTTTGGAAATGGAAGAAGCAGGAAAAAGAGAAGTAGGAAATTAAAGGATAGAAGGGAAGAAATGATAGGAAAGGGAGTGAGGGAGGGAGGGATGGAAAAAGAAAGGAGAAAAAGAAGTAAAAGGAGGAAAATGGGGAAAGAGCTGGAATGAGATGAGCTTTAAAAAATGGGTGAAAGAAGAAACCAAGGGAAAGGAGAAAAAAAAAGGATGAGAAGGAGAGAAGAAATGAGCAGGAAACAAAATGAATCAGAAATAAAGCAAAGCACATCCAGTGACATGAAATGAGAGCTATAAGAAAGACATGGCAGTTGGGATGAATAATTAGGCAAATAAAGAGGAAAATTGATGGAGGGGAAAAATTTAAAAAAAATGAAACGTTCTAAGGGGATGAAGGAAGCAGGTGAGTGCAGGTCATGGGGGAAGAACGGCATTTAAAATGTAAAACTCTCAATGTGTACTTGAGTAAAAGCCCTTAAAGGTCTGATGACACATTTTTGACTTCATCTAATTTTTCAACACATAATACAATATGACGAAATAGGTTGGTCTGTGCAGTTGTAAGTCAAACAGGCTTTTTTTCACAAGAATATCCGACGTTTTCATGAGCACCACGTCACCAATTGCGTCAGTGGCTGGAAAACCCCCCCGGCCATGTTGTATCATCATCGACAGAACACAGCGCTTGGCTGCCCATTGTACCCACAGGATGTAAGCGGTAGAAAACATCGACGATGGTTCCAGCACATGTAGCCTGGAATTGGTTTGTGTTGTCCAATCTTCAGACGATTGTAGTTGCGAAGAATGGGATGATATTGAAGAATCTGGGGGCATCAGACCGTATAGGTTTGAGCCATGCAAAACGGGCATCGTGCCAAGCGAGTCAGACTCAGAGAGTGACAGTAGAGAGGCACACATGCCCGCCACAGCAGCAGCGACAAACACATGGCAGGGGAACACCGAGTGTTATGCTTTTGTTACAGATATCGCAACAAATTAGTTGTTCATAAATATAATTTATTTAAACCTGATTTTTCAATAAAATCATAGCAGTGTATTCTCTGTGGCTCAAGCATCAGGTTTGTTATGTATTATCTTTATGTATTTATGTATTATGTATTATCTGGTGAATCCTGCGCGTAAATCTATTCATCATGACCCTCCGTGCGCTCTTATGGAGGGCAGAGAGAGGGAGGATGAAATAATGAGGATTTACGTGCAGGGTTCACCACAGCACATTTAATACAGAAAGACAGACAATTCCCAAAAAGGTGAAGACGTACAAAAAGCACAAACACACTTACTGATGGCGTTCGGGGGCCGCCATCACCCAGAGAACGAATGAGAGGAGACATGTTAGCCAAAGGTGCACCCCAGAGCCTACATTGCTTCAAGGACGCATGGGAACCACGGCGAACATGGAGTGACTAACACGTCATGAGAGTGCTGAAAATAATGGCAGACTAACAGCACAGATGACAATACTATGGACCAGCAGTGTGTGACTGGCAAATGGACACTAAGTACACGCACTGCTGGTGATAGTGTGATGAGAAGCACCTGGGCGAGGACCAGGAAAGATGATCAGCGGGATTTTTAATCAGCTGATGATAATGATAGAGAGGACGTGGCTGGACCGGCGAGCCTCAGCATGCAATCACAGAAAGTAGAGCAAATCTGCACGTAAATCCATTAATCCATCCCCTCCTCGTGCGCTCCTCTTACATAAAAGTGCATGAGGAGCGCACGAGGAGGCTTATGACAGTTGGAGCTGAAGCGTGTGATGTGGTCTTTCACGGCCTGCTGTTTATCTAAGCCTGCGACACAACGCGAAGGCATAGCCGTAAAATTAAAACAAGAAACCAGAGAAACTGTGAGCTACAAAGCTGCTGTCATTCTAGTCAACAACACCGACTGCAGAGCGTGCCCAAATGCCAAGTCACGTTCCGTTACCTTGTATTCATACATGTGTAATGACAATACAGTTGAATCTCATCTCATCTCATCTCATCCGTTCTGGCGCTTACGTCGTGGTGGTGCCGTCTTTCATTTGGTGGGTGGCACCACAGTCCAGTCAGCGGCTGTGGTTTTTTGATGATAACTAGTTTATGCAGGCGCTGTTGTAAATATTATATTGATCATCGACAATGACTTTTGGGTTTACACAACATGCTAAAAAATGTCAAAATCGTGTCATCAGACCTTTAATTACGTATAGAAAGTGTCACAAGCCTGAACTCCCGTCTTCGCTGCTGCCTCCCCCCCCCAACAGTGACCTGGCGGACTGCCTCTCCACGTGGAGGGAAACAGCCACGAGTTAAAGACGAGCCCCCATTTGATCCATAATTGATCATCTTCCTGTGAGGTGGCTGGCGAGTGAGGAAGTAGAGGGGTGTGTGCGTGCGTGCGTGTGTGTGTGTGTGTGTGTGTGTGTGTGTGTGTGTGTGCGCGCGTGTGTGTGTGTGTGTGTGTGTCTGACGTGGATAACGAGCACACTTTCCCGCACCATGACGGCTCGACGTGACCGCAGGTTGGAGGAGAGGCGAGCGGGGAGAGTGCCTCGTTTCCATCTCTTGATGTTTCTCCCTCTTTTCTCGTTTAATGAGTGTCAGAATGCAGCTTTCTGTCTTTTTTTTTTTTTTTCATTTAAAGAAGAGAGGGGTGAGGGGGAAGGGGATGGGGACAAAAACAACAACAAAGCAAAAAGACCAAAAGAACAAGCGTTTCTGATAAAGTGCTTACGGAGCGTTTATAGTAAGTTCTGCAGACATGCGGTTGAACGCTGATGTAGGGCACAAGCCCACGAGTTGTGAGGGGTTTTATCTCAGTGATTAGAAGCACAGGGCGGGAACACAGAGTGGGAAGCATGACATCGTTGGGTGCAAAACCCTCCCTGCAATGATGGTATATTTTTAAGTGAGGGATCCTACTTTTTAAGGTCATTTTTAAGTCGCTGCGTAAGATGTACTTATGCCAGTTCTGAATTTGGAGCCTGTTGAGGTAGACTGCTGCCTTTACTGTCAAAAGTCAGGGTTTGGCTCACATAATTCTCACTTCGCTCTGCAGTTGCAGACCTTTAAGGATTTATTAGATTAGACTTTTTTTTTTCTAAACTGGAGATTTTTGCTGAACTTTCATCTGCTTCTTAAAATATAATTTCCCTTATTTATGCATCTGATCACAGGAAGCCTCTAAGTACCAAGAACTGTAGTCAATATTTCCTGTTTTTACATTGACAGTCACTACATTTCAGTGACACAGATGTGTCTTGTTTTTTATTAATAAGGCTGAGGTTGATTAAGATAAGATAAGATAAGCCTTTATTAGTCCCACAACGGGGAAATTCCAGGATTGCAACAGCACAGGGATAGCAACACTCAGAGCAACAATCAGAAGGCAAGAAAAAAAACAAGCAAGCAAGAGCAGCTAATAAACATATGTACGTATTACTATAAAATATATATATATACACACACACACAGACACACAGTGCAGAGCATTGTAGCTGGATGGAATAAATATATGAATATATGAACACACAGTGCAGAGCATTGTAGCTAGATGGAATAAATATGTAAATATATAAACACCCACAGTACGGAGCATTGCAGCTAGGTGGAATAAATATGCAAGTATATAAACACACACAGTGCGGAGCAATGTAGCTAGATGGAATAATATGTAGATATATAAATATATAAACACCCACAGTACGGAGCATTGTAGCTAGATGGAATAAATATGCAAATATATAAACACACACAGTGCAGAGCATTGTTGCTAGATGGAATGAAACAGCATAACCGTCTACTTAGTTATCCTACATGGTATGATTATGTGCCCATACATATTCTCACCCTCCATAGCGACCGGTATGTTCCTAGTTGTATGCCGGAGAGGACCATTGTGTAAGTCTATTGCATCTTTTGCATTCAAAAAACTATTAGTTTGTTACGTCTTTTTGCTATCTCTGCGAGCAGCCCTGCTTAGGTTGTACAGTCTGACAGCCGTTGGTAGGAAGGACCTACGAAACCTCTCGGTTGTGCACCTGGGATGATGTAGTCTGCTGCTAAATGAGCTCCTCAGTGCATTCAGTATGTCCTGCATAGGGTGGAACTCGGACTCCAGCAGAGATGACAGTTTAGCCACCGTCCTTCTCTCTCCTATCTCCTCCATCGGATCAAGGCGCTGCCCCAGGACAGAGCTAGCTTTCTTAATCAGTTTGTTCAGTCTCTTCCTATCGGCTGCAGTAATGCCACTGCCCCAGCAGACCACTCCAAAAGTGATGGCTGATGCCACCACCGTGTCATAGAATGACTTCAGCAGCGCCCCTTGTACACCAAAAGACCTGAGTCTCCTCAGCAGGAACAGCCTGCGCTGTCCCTTCTTGTAGAGTGCATCAGTATTGTGTGACCAGTCTAGTTTATTGTTCAGATGAATACCCAGGTACTTATAGGATGTCACCATCTCGATGTCTGTTCCCTGTATATTTACTGGTACTGTGAGGGGCTGCCCATGCCTGCGGCAGTCCACCACCAGCTCCTTAGTTTTCCTCGCGTTGATCTGGAGGCAGTTCCGATGGCACCAGTCCACGAAGTCCTGGATAAGCCCTCTGTACTCAGCTTCATCTCCATTGGAGATGAGGCCAACGATCGCAGAGTCATCAGAGAACTTCTGTAGATGGCAGTGTGTTGTGTTGTGTGAGAAGTCCGCAGTATAAAGAGTGAACAGGAAGGGAGCCAGCACCGTTCCCTGGGGGGGCCCCCGTGCTACTGATGATCGTGTCGGACACACAGTCCCGGGTTCTCACAAACTGAGGCCGGTTCGTGAGGTAGTCCAGGATCCATGATGACAGGTGCTGGTCCACCCCTGCGCGCAGCAGCTTGTCCTTCAGGATCATCGGTTGGATGGTGTTGAAAGCACTGGAGAAGTCAAAGAACATGATCCTCACCATATTCCCGGGCTTCTCCAGGTGGGACAGAGAACGGTGAAGGAGGAAGATCACCGCATCCTCCACCCCAATGCCATGCTGGTAGGCGAACTGGAGTGGATCCATCGCTGGTTCCACCAGGGGGCGGAGGTGAGCAAGGAGCAGTCTCTCCAGGGTCTTCATCAAGTGGGACGTCAAGGCCACCGGTCTGTAGCTGTTCAGGTCTTTGGGGTGGGAAGTTTTTGGTACAGGTACCACACAAGATGTTTTCCACAGCTGTGGTACCCTCCCCAGTTTCAGGCTCATGTTGAAGATATACGTCACAATCCCACACAGCTGGTCTGCACAGGACTTGAGGAGCTTTGCGCTGATGCCGTCCGGTCCCGGCGCCTTCCTCGCCTTGATCTTCCTCAGCTCCGTCCTCACCTGGGTCCTGGTCAGGGTCAGGATGGGGGGCTGTGTGTTGGGAGTGGGGGGGTGTTGGTAGAGTGGGGAGTGGGCAGCAGGACTTGATTTCTTTAGAGGCAGCAGTGGTTGTTGTGCAGTCAGGGGGGAGGGCGGTTGGTCAAATCTATTGAAAAACAGATTCAGGTTGTTCGCCCACTCCCTGCCCCCTGTGGCCTGGGGGGAGGTATTCTGGAGCCCCGAGATGGTTTTGAGGTTTCTCCAGACCCCGCTGATGTCGCTCTGTTGCAGCTTGTCCTCCATCTTCTTCCTGAAGCTGTCCTTGCCTTCTCTGATCTTTCTCCTCAGCTCCCTCTGTACGGACTTCAGCATCTCCCTGTTCCCCGACCTGAAGATCCTCTTCTTCTCTCTCAGAAGTGTTTTTATCTCAGGGTTGATCCAGGGTTTGTTGTTTGAGTGACGCCGTATGGTCTTGGTGGGAACGGATTTGTCCACACAGAAGCTGAGGTAGCCCGTGAAGGTGTGAATGAGGCCATCGATGTCCTCACCATGTGGATCGCAGAGCTGCTTCCAGGCGGTGGCTTCAAAACAGCCCTTTAGGGTGTCCATTGTCTCCTCAGACCATAACTCCACAGTGTGCATGGCCGGAGGTTGTCTGTGCACTAGGGGTTTGTACACCGGCCGGAGATGAACCAAGTTGTGATCCGATCTCCCGAGTGGGGGTAGTTGTGATGAGGTGTACGCCTCCTTAGTGTTTGCGTAGAATAAATCCAGTGTTTTATTGTCTCTAGTGTGGCATGTGACATACTGGGTGAACGTGGGTAGAATGGGAGACAGTGAAACATGGTTGAAATCGCCTGAGATGAGGAGAAGAGCATCTGGGTGTTCTGTCTGCAGCCTGCTGGTTACTGAATGGATGACGTCACGTGCTGTCCCAGCGTTCGCCGTCGGATTTGCATAAACAACAATGCAGATCACGTGTGAGTGTTCTCTCGGGAGATATGTAGGCCTCATGCTAACAGCTAGCAACTCAATGTCTTTGCTGCAGTGTCGTTGTTTAACAGTGATATGTCCCGGTCTGCACCAGTTGTTGTTAACATACATGATCACTCCACCGCCCCTAGCCTTGCCACTGTCTGGTGTTCGGTCAGCTCGTATCATGTGAAAACCCTCCAGCTCAATGTTAGCATCTGCTGCTAGTTCAGTTAGCCACGTCTCAGTAAACAAAAGGAGAGAGCACTCCCGGTATGTGCTATCATAACGGGAGATAGCCGCTAGCTCATCTAACTTTCCCAGTATCGACCGTACATTTCCCATGACAACAGATGGAAGGGAGGGTCTGTACCTTATATTTTTTGTCCTCCGCCTTACTCCAGCCCGGCAGCCGCGGCGTTTTCGCCTCAGTTCACTCGGTATGTCGAGTTTTTCCAATGGGACCGGGTGGCGGTTGAATGCTAGCAGCTGTTCTCTGCTGTATCGTATCCTGCTATAGACAGTGGCTCCGTCCACCGGCTCAGGAGACATTTAGGACGATCTGTGTGTCCGTGATATAAGTGGGGTGAAAAAAAAAAAAAAAAAAAAACCAGCAAGCTTTGACAGTCGTTCTTTTTCCTGTGATGTTATAGATCAGCTAGAAAAATCTCCAGTACTAACAAACTGAAAGGGAGAATATCAACTACAGTCATGTGAAAAAATTTGGACACCCCTTTAAATATTCAGTCCTTTATTAAGAAATGTTCACATATCTCTGTCTAACCTTGTTTTTGTTTTTATTTGCATTTTTTTTTAATTTATTTTAGTCATTGTAAGTGGGAATGAATGTAGGGATGTCCTAAAAAACATGGTGGGGGGGTCCTAATTTATTCCTCACTATTTGTTTAGAATTAATTTTACAGAAAATTTGAAAAAAGTCTTTAATTCATTTTTAGTTGTATTACATGAATCTCCCAGTATTTTTAAATTGATATTAAATATCCATATGTCCAAGTGTGTTAAAAAAAAAAAAAACCCACACCGGCTTATACAGGTTGTCCTAATTTTTTCACATGACTGTATTTCAGAGTCAACATACTTCAGCCAATAAGCCCGACTTCCCAGACAGTCATAGAAACAGGATAAAATGAAATGCTCGAATAGGGCTTTGACTGCAGAATGCTTTTAGTGTGTCATGGAAAAGTAGTGACTGGGAGCTACGGAACCTTTTAGCAGTGATGGTCAACACCCAACAGGTAGTAGGTGATGTGATTTCCAGCTTGTGTAGTTCAACAAACTTGTCAAATAGGGTTTTAGTCCAATTGAAATTATTTGTGGTGAGAATCATCTATACCCATGTGCCATTTAAAGTTATTGAAAACTTCTCCTAAAGCTCAACGGTTTGGCCACAGGGGTGTAGCCAAGTTTGATGTCTCAACATGACCCTTCCAATGGCTATTGCTTTGGTATACATAGTGTGATTTCAACCAAATTCAGTAATATGGATATTAGTCCAATTCCAAACGTTTTTATAGAACAATATTTACAGAAAGCTACAGCACCACCTATATGAGACAGAGAGCTTTGCATCATCTTTGTTTATAATACCTCAGAAAAACAGTGTCCAACTGTCACCAAGGTACATATGATGTATAAGAGTATGCCTCTGAACAATTCTGTCTATGAATATTGATGAATAGCAATAGCACTCTCTCTTAGAAACATTAAGATTATGGCAAATTGTTTTCTGAATATCTTGGAAATGGATTGTCTTATCAGTTCTATTTATGGTGAGAATCATCTATACCCATGTGCCATCAAAAGTTATGCAAAACTTTCCCAAAAGCTCAACAGTTTGGCCAGTGGAGCGTGGCCAAGTATGATGTCTTGCCATGACATTTCCAGTGGATATAATGCTGGTATACATTGTTGTCACCTCCTTTTTTGCTGGCCATTGATGTGGCTGCTATGCTTAGCTCTCCTTCTCCTGAGGATTATTGCCTTTAATTGCATTTTAATCGCCTCTTTTCATCTCCCGTCACCTCTCACTGCTGTCTAACAAGCCTCCTGCACTTGTGTGGGCACTTAGTGTCACCCAATCACCCTCTTTAGCCTTCTGTTCACCTTTCATCTGTGTTTGTGTTAGCGTCGGGTTAGCCACTAGCTATGGCTACTAGCTCCCCTTCCCCTTCTCCTCTGGTGTGCTCGATGTGTCAGAGGTTTAGCTACACCTCTGCCTCTTTTAGTGATAATGGTAAATGTAATAAATGTTGTCTTTTTGAGGTGCTCGAGGAATCCCGTCTCCGTTGCATTGAAACACTATCAAGCGGCAGTTAATACTGACGGATTCTCGTTAGCTGCAGCGAAGCATCGTAGCATAGGGCCTACTAGCCGTCCCCCGGCATCCACCTCTCCTGAGCAGCCAGGAGAGAACGGGTGGGTGATGATGAGAAGGAAGCAAAGTCGCAAGCTCCTGGTTCACCGCCACCCTGTTCACATTTCGAATCGATATTCCACGTTCAGCGACACACCCACAGAGGAAAAAACTCTGATCATTGGTGACTCTATTGTCAGAAATATGAACCTAGAGACTCCAGCGGCCATTGTCAAATGCATTCCCAGGGCCAGAGCAGGCGACATCAAATCAAATTTGAAAATGCTGGCTAAAAGTAACTGTAAATACTCCACAATTGTTATCCACACCGGCATTAACAACATTCGACTCCAGCAGTTGTAAGTCACAAAACAGCGTAGAATCGGTGTGTAGCGTTGTCAAAATGATGTCCCCCTCTGTAGTATTCTGTGGGCCCCTCCCCAACCTGACCAGTGATGACATGTTTAGCTGCATGTCATCCTTCAACCGTTGGCTGTGCAGTGTCCTGCAAATGATGTGGGCTACATAGACAATTGGAACTCATTTTGGGGAAAATCTGGTCTTGTTAGGTGAGATGGCATCCATCACACTTTGGATGGTGCGTCTCATTTATCTAACAATCTGGAATCATTTTTATCCAGGGTTCCAAAACCTTGACTACTACTCAGAATTGGAACCAGGAAGTAGAGTTGCAGTCTTACATGCCTCTCTGCAGCTTCTCTCCATCTGCCGCTCTTCAATTTAGCCTCTGTCTCCCCCATCAGAGAATCACTGTCTGTTCCCTCTGAAGTAAATAAAAATATAATGTACAAGCATCCCAAAGTGATTAAACAAAAAGCTGATAAAACTCAAATTAAACATGTAGCTTCTAAATCTAATGACTTGGCCTCTGTTCCTCCTCATAATTTAAAAATTAAATGTGGTTTGTTAAATATTAGGTCTCTAACTCCCAAGTCTCTGCTAGTCCATGATCTGTTAATTGATCATCAGATTGATTTACTATCCCTTACAGAGACTTTGTGAGGGTAAGAGGATTATGTTTGTTAAAATGAAGCAACTCCTTCTGGTTATTTAAGATAAGATAAGATAAGATAAGATAAGCCTTTATTAGTCCCACAACGGGGAAATTCCAGGATTGCAACAGCACAGGGATAGCAACACTCAGAGCAACAATCAGAAGGCAAGAAAAAAATCAACCAAGCAAGAGCAGCTAATATACATATGTACATATTACTATAAAATATATATATACACACACACAGACACACAGTGCAGAGCATTGTAGCTGGATGGAATAAATATATGAATATGTAAACACACAGTGTGGAGCATTGTAGCTAGATGGAATAAATATGTAAATATATAAACACCCACAGTACGGAGCAATGTAGCTAGATGGAATAAATATGTAAATATATAAACACACACAGTGCAGAGCATTGTTGCTAGATGGGATGAAACAGCACAACCGTCTACTTAGTTATCCTACATGGTATGATTATGTGCCCATACATATTCTCACTCTCCATAGCGACCGGTATTTTCCTAGTTGTATGCTGGAGGGGACCATTGTGTAAGTCTATTGCGTCTTTTGCATTCAAAAAACTATTAGTTTGTTACGTCTTTTTGCTATCTCTGCGAGCAGCCCTGCTTAGATTGTACAGTCTGACAGCCGTTGGTAGGAAGGACCTGCGAAACCTCTCGGTTGTGCACCTGGGATGATGTAGTCTGCTGCTAAATGAGCTCCTCAGCGCATTCAGTATGTCCTGCATAGGGTGGAACTCGGACTCCAGCAGAGATGACAGTTTAGTCACCGTCCTTCTTAAACTGTCAAAATCCCAGAAGTTTTGGTAGTGGAGGAGGAGTAGCAACAATTTACCATTCCAAATTACTAGTTAATGTAAAGCAAAAAACATGTTATAATTCCTTTGAGGGCCTGGTCCTCAGTATTGGGCATTTTAGCAATTTTAGGCTAAAGCCAATTTTATTCGCCATAGTTTATCGTCCTCCCACAGCTTACTCAGGATTTTTAATTGAACTTGCAGAGTTCTTTGCTGATTTACTGCTTAAATCGGATAGAATAATTACACTAGGGGACTTCGAGATACATGTAGATGTAGATAGTAATTGGCTTAATATGGCATTTAATTCAATATTACATTCAAGGTTTTCTCAGAATGTAGGAAATTCTACCCATTATCTCTGCCACACGTTGGACCTTGTGCTGATATATGGAATAGAAATAGAAAATCTGATAGTGTTTCCTCATAACCCTGTACTGTCAGACCATTATCTATTAACATCTGGTGTAATGTAACTATTTCTGACTATTTGGCTCCTAAAGAAAAACAGTAGATGTCTCTCAGATGATGCTGTTACCAAATTTAAGCACATTGTTTCCTCAATGCCACGTGTCAACACAATGGAGATAAGTTATGGAGATTTTACTCCTTCTGTAACTGACAGCATGGTAGATAGTGTTACAGCTTCTCTGCATCAGACTCTAGACATGGTGGCCCCTTTAAAAAAGAAAAAGTCTAATCAGAGATGTCTGACTCCTTGGTTCAACATAGAAACTCACAGCTTAAAACAGAAGACTCCTCAATTAGACGGAAAATGGTGCTCCACTAAATTAGATGAAATCTATCTAGTTTGGAGAAATCAACTTCTAATTTATTAAAAAAAAAAATCTCTGAGGAAAGCCAGAACAAGTTATTATTCTGCATTAATAGAAGAGAACAAGAAAAATCCCAGGTTTCTTTTCAGCACAGTCAGAGTCAAGACTCTGTCAAATCTAGCATTCCTTAGAGCTTACTAGTCAGGACTTTATGACCTTCTTCAATAAAAAAATTTCATCTATCAGAGATAAAATCAGTCAGATCCTTCCCACCATTAATTTAAACTAGTGCATACCCTTGCATGCCCATATAAACCCCTGCATGCCCGTAGAGGGGATGCATTGGAACAGAATTCTTGCCAGTTAGAGGACAGTTGGTATAGCAACACAGCACTAAGTGGCAATCACATGTGATGGCTTTTGTATGCAGCAAAACATAAAAATCACACAAAATATGCCCTGCCATCTGGAGCTGTTTGCCCCTGCTTGTTACTTCTTCTCCTGCCTGTCACTGCTCTGTGTTATGTTGCTTACCTGTGTCTATATACTGTATATGTCTTGTAGGGAGTCATGTGCTCTGTCTATGTGCCATCATATAGACATCATCTGGTGGGTCTTCTTCTTCGTTCAGACCACTGAAGGGTGTCCTCCTGTCTCAGACGGCTGTGGCGTACTGCTGGAACCTGAGGTGTTTCATGTTCACGGCATCCTTTCTGACGTGCAGCAGTTCTCCTCATTCTATTGCTCTCCATCTGGTGGGTCTTCTTCTTCGTTGAGACCACTGGTTGAGGGATAGGTGTGTTGTAATTCCAGTTCACGGGCACGATCCTGAAAAAGTGGCTTTCGACCCTGTTCATGCCCGTAGAAACCAAGAAACCAGAGCACCCGGAGAAAATCAGTGCTTTGCTTGGCATTTTACACATTTGTAGTGTAGACTGGCATTCGTCAAGGTTACACATTTGCTGTCATGTAGGCCTGGCGAGTCGTCCTATGATGCCTGAGTTCATAGGACGTGCTATGATGATGAGGCAGAGATCATAGGCCGTCCTATGATGTCCTAGAAACGTGCTTTAAAGTCTGTTGTACCTATGCTGGTGAAGGGTGGCTTTCGACCCTGTTCAGGAAGGCCCGTGCATGCCCATAGAAACCAAGAAACCAGAGCACCCGGAGAAAATCACATTTGTAGTGTAGACTGGCATTTGTCAAGGTTACACATTTGCCATCACGTAGGCCTGGCGGGTCGTCCTATGATGCCTGAGTTCATAGGACGCGCTATGATGATGAGGCAGAGATCATAGGCTGTCCTATGATGTCCTAGAAATGTGCTTTAAAGTCTGTCGTACCCTATGCTGGTGAAGGGTATCCTCCTGTCTCAGACGGGTGCAATGTACTGCTGGAACCTCAGGTGTTTCATCTTCATGGCATCTTTTCTGATGTGCAGCGGTTGTCGTCATTCTATTGCTCTCCATCTGGTGGGTCTTCTTCTTCTTCTTCTTCTTCTTCTTCTTCTTCTTCTTCTTCTTCTTCTTCTTCGTTGAGACCACTGGTTGAGGGATAGGTGCGTGGTAATTCCGGTTCGTGGACAGGATCATGAAAATAGATCTGAGCAAAATGAGGCTTTCCGGCATGGACTCACTGTATATGACATCATAAAGACATGAAGGCAGCTTTGCTGTATATGACATCATAAAGACATGTTGCCTAATGTCTGTCACTGTATATGACATCATAAAGACATAAAGACATGAAGGCAGGCTTGATATATATGACATCATAAAGACACATTTGTCTGTGTGCCGTCATATAGGCATCGCGAGTCATCCTATGATTCCTGAATTCATGGTCTATATGACATCATAAAGACACATTTGTCTATGTGTCCTATGATACCTGAGTTCAAAGACACATGGTCTATATGACATCATAAAGCCACATTTGTCTATGTGTCCTATGATGCCTGAGTTCATATGACATCCTATGATGTTCAGGCAGAGATCATAGGCCGTCCTTTGATGTCCTATGAACGTGACAGACACACACACAGACAGACAGACACACACACACACACACAGATTTCTTGCTTTTATAGAGTGAAGTGATGATATAGAGTGATGATAGTGATAGAGTGATACTGTAACAACTACAGCTCCATTTGGATGAGTTTACTCCAACTGACCTTTTAGGGGCAGATTTACTAATGTGCTGTGCCATCACAAAACTCTCTTTTGACATTAAAAAACTACTGTCGAGATTTACTAAAGGGTGCAGGGCAAAATTAGCAGTGGAAAGGCATGGACTATGTTAATTTTGCACCTGGCCTTATTGCATTTGTATTTGTGGGAGTTGTCATGTCAAAGCACAAATTTGAGGGAAGGGAGTATTTAAATGACTGGCACAAGGTGATTTACTAAGGTTTGCGGTTGTCAGTCTCCTGGTAAATATGCCAGGATTTAACATCCATAAAAAGCTTGTCTTAATTCATCTGCGCCTGATGACAGTGATCGTTGGTGCCGAGACACTGACGAGAACCGAGGGCGCGTGGCCGAAGAGACAGAAGCTCTTTATGCACGTGACTTTATTTGCCATGACAGAAGAACAGATTATATGAATATCAACGGTCTCACAGAGATCAGTGTTTTGCTGAACTGGACATCAGCCAGCAGTTTTTTTAAATTTCATTTGTTCATACTGTATATAGCCTACTACATGAATTTGCATCCATAAAATAGGATATAGGAACCCTTCCTACCTGCAGTGGACATACAGATAGTGTCAGCCGATAGTGACTTTTTTCTTTTCTGCGGAGGTTCACACTTGGGCTCCGGAGTTTTTCTCCCCTATCAGCTCCCCCTCGCTCTTGAAGCAAAATCTTTCACATTGCCAGTTTTCTTTGTTTTTTTCTATCCATTTTTCTTTACAGTATTTCTTTTTGCTGTGCGTAAAACGGCAATTCAGTTCCCTCTACTCTCTATTTCTCTCTGCCAGTTACACAATATAGGAGGAAAACAACGATATTGAATGAATGAATGAATGAATGAATGAATGAATGAATGAATCTTTATTTCGGATAGATTAGATTAAAAGATTAAAAGAAAGGAACAGAATAATATAACAAGGGGAAAAAAATCCAACAAGGTCAAATTAAACAATAGCTCCTCGGATCACACAATTCAACATAAGTTATCCGAAATGGGTGATGGCTGAAGCCACAACTTATATTGCCCACCCATGTTCCATCTAAGAATGAAAAAAAAAATAAATAAATAAAAATAAAAGTGATTACAAATCAAAATAAAGATTATTAACAAAAAGAGCACACAGATCCATGGAAATGTCCCCCGAAATTGCAATGGCAATTAAAAAATGGCATTTATAAAAAGCTGTGAACTGGGAGATCTGTAGATTTTGTTAAAACAATGTTATTCACATAATAAAACCCCTGAGTTTCCATCAGACCATCTTGATGGTTCTAGTGTTAATAAAACAAACATGTTGGTTAAATAATCAATTTATTCATGAGTAGTCCTTTTTAAATTAGATACAAATACTTCATTTATAAATATTAAACAAAAGTCTGCCATGTTAAATCAAAATCTAAATTTTGAAATATGACAAACAAAAATAAATTATTTTAGTGGGGTTTGCGTTTAAACAAATGCTTAAAAAAGCTTTATATATTATGGTCCTCCGAACTGGCTGTGCCAGTGTTGATGACCCGCTTCCTCATCACCTGTGTCTGTACGCAATTTTGCAGTGCTCTTGGTGGATGGGTGGTCATTATTGAAATGGAAGTGTTTGCATCTGTGTTCATAATGTTGCGTGCTGTTAGTAGATCACTGGCAAAAATTGGCCACTCCTTTAGGCGCTCTGTCTAAATTGTGCACTCGCTAATTTGCGTTGCCTTAGTAAATCTGCCCCTTAGAGTTAAATAAAATAATTTCCTCATCCAAGCCTTCAACTTGTCTTTAAGACCCTAGTCCTACCAATTATTTAAAGAAGTCTTCCCATTTATTGGTAGCTCTATTCTCCAAATAGTCAGTTCTTCATTAATATTAGTTCATGTACCGCAGGGTTTTAAAACTGCTGTAATTACTTACTTAAAAAAACCAATGCTGGATCCAAGAGTTTTAACTAACTATAGACCAATCTCTAATCTGCCTTTCATTTCAAAAATCTTAGAAAGAGTTGTTTCTATGCAATTATTTGACCACTTGCAGGGAAATGGTTTATTTGAAGAGTTTCAGTCAAGGTTTAGAATTCATCATAGTACTGAAACAGCTTTAGTGAGGGTCACTAACAACCTCCTTATGGCATCTGATAAAGGACTTGTTTCTGTACTTGTCCTTTTAGACTTTAGTGCAGCTTTTGATACTATCAATCATACTATTTTACTTGATAGATTAGAACACCATATTGGACTTAATGGAATGTCTTTGCAGTGGTTCAAATGTTACTGATCTGATTTTTTTCTAACTCAAAGCTCAACCATGGAGTTCCACAGGGATCTTTTCTAGGCCCTATTCTTTTTAGTCTATATATGCTTCCGCTAGGCAATATTATTAGAAAGCACTGCATACATTTTCATTGTTATGCAGATGACACACAATTATATTTGTCAATGAAGCCAGATGATGGTAATCAATTAGCCAAATTTGAGGCTTGTCTTAAGGAAATCAGAGCTTGGATGACTTGTAATTTCTTGCTATTAAATTCAGATAAGTTTGAAGTCATTCTATTTGGTCCAAAAACCTTAGAAATACAGTACCTTCCCAAATCAAACACTTAGTTTGGATGGGGTTACTCGTTCTCTTAATAGTAATGTGAAGAACCTTGGAGTCATTTTTGATTAAGATCTGTTCTTTAATTCACATATTAAAGCTGCTTCTAAGACTGCCTTACATCATTTGCGTAATATTGCCAAGATTATGAGAATCTTGTCACAGGGTGATGCTGAGAAACTAATCCATGCTTTTGTTAGCTCTAGATTAGATTATTGTAACTCTTTATTATAAGGCTCTCCTAAAGCATCTTTAAATAGTCTTCAGATGATCCAAAATGCTGCAGCTAGAGTTTTAACAGGTACTAGAAAGAGAGATCACGTCTCTTCAGTCCTGACCGCCCTTCATTGACTTCCCATATAATTTAGAATTAAGTTTGAAATCCTTCTCCTCACTTACAAAGCTCTAAGTAATCAGGCCACTTGTCATTTAAAAGATCTGATAGTACCTTATCATCCTAACAGAGCACTACGCTCCCAAAATGCAGGATTACTTGTAACACCTAGAATCTCTAAAAGTACAATGGGAGGCAGAACATTCAGTTATCAGGCTTCTCTCCTTTAGAACCAACTGCCAATCTGGATTTGAGAGTCAGACTCGATCTGTGTTTTTAAGAATAGGGTTAAAACCTTCCTTTTTGACATAGCCTATAGTTAGGGTGGGATCAGGTGACCCTGAACCCTCCCTTAGTTATGGTTCTAAAAGGTTTAGACAGCAGAGGGACCTCCAACAATGCACTGGGCTTCACTCCTTTCTTCACTCTCAATGAAATATTTTTGCTGATCATTAACATTTGTTTGTTTCCTCCCATAGATTGAGTCTCTGTCATGCTGTTTGCTCTCTACATATCTGTTCTTTTCTTCTTCTTCTTTATCCCCTCACCCTCCAGCCAGTCGCAGCAGATGACTGCCCCTCAATGAGCCTGGTTCTGTTGGAGGTTTCTTCCTGCTAAAAGGGAGTTTTTCCTCTCCACCATCTCCAAGTGTTTGCTCAAAGGGGATCAACAATTGCTGGGGTCTTTCTGCAATTGTGGGGTTTTCCCCTACAGTTTGAAAGTGCTGTGAGATGAATGTTGTTGTGAAATGGTGCTATATAAATAAAGTTGAATTGAATTGAATTGAATTGAACCAAATTTAATATTATGAATATCAGTCCAATACCAAACGGTTCTGTAGAACAATATTCACAGAAATCTACAGTGCCACTTATTTGACACAGAAAGTTTTGCATCAGAAAGTTTTGTGTCATCTTGTTTCTCAAATACCACAGAAACGGGTAGTCCAATTGGCACCAAGATATAGTGCATCTGGAAAGTATTCACAGTGCTTCACTTTTTCCACATTTTGTTATGTTACAGCTTCATTCCAAAATGGATTAAATTCATTTTTTCCCTCAAAATTCTACACACAATACCCCTTTAATAACAACGTGAAAAAAGTTTTGTTTTTTTTTTTAGATTTTTTTCACATTTATTTAAAATTAAAAACTAAGAAATCACATAAATATTCACAACCTTTGCCAAGAAGCTCAAAATTGAGCTGAGGTGCATCCTGTTTCCACTAATCATCTTTGAGATGTTTCTACAGCTTAATTGGAGTCCACCTGTGGTAAATTCAGTTGATTACCTCCGCCAGGCCGGAGGCCAGGAGGAGGTTATGTTTTTGCCAGCGTTTGTCTGTCTGTTTGTTTGTTTGTCTGTTGGTTAGCAAGATAACTCAAAAAGTTTGAGACGGAATTCAATGAAACTTTCAGGCGTTGTTGGAAATGGTACAAGGAAGAACTGATTAAATTTTGGGGATGATCCGGATCACCGTCTGGATACAGGAATTTTTTAAAGGATTCTTTAACATTGTGAGATACGGCCATTTTCAACATGTGTGCAGGCGCAATGGAGGGCGCTGCTCGTCGTGTCTGACGAACACAAACTCTGCCTTCTTCAAAGTTTTAGGCACAAAAGCACGCTGAAAAAAGTGGTGGGCAGGGCCCGGCAGTGTGCCTGTGTTTGCGCTACGCTGCAAAAGCTGAGACGGCCAGCTGTCCGCCGTCGGATTATTTGGCAGAAATTCCCCGGGCAGCCATAGTAGCTGCGCAAAAAGAAGCTCTCTGCCGGGGAAGCTTCCAAAACCTCTTTTGCCGCGGAGCGCAACCCCAATAAAACCCACGCCAACCTGTCTACCCAATTTGCATCCATCAGTGAAGCCCTCAGTGCTGCTTTCAGTGATCTATGAAAACGCTTGCATAACCCATTGGCCTGTGGGTTGTACGCGGTTGTGCCATGATTTCTTTTGGTTTTTCTTTTGAATTCTTGGATGGAATATGGGTGGGCAATATAAGCTGCGGCTTCAGCCATCACACATTTCGGATAACTTATGTTGAACTGTATAATCAGAGGAGTTATTGTCTAATTTGACCTTGTTGGATTTTCTTTCCCCCTTTGTTATATTATTCACTTTCTTTTAACCTGTACTCTTAATCTATTCAAAATAAAGATTCATTCATTCATTCATTCAATTGCAACACCCGCAGCCTGGGAGTTTGGAGATGGAGGAGATGGACACAACACCAACACTTCAGTTTATTACCTCCGCCAAGGAGGTAATGCTTTTACTAGTGAACCACTAATCCTATCATTGTCAATCCAATTGCTAGTCATATGTTTTCATGGTCAAGGAATCTGAAAACGTACACACAAACACTGTATGGGGGGCAACTGTGGCGCTTGGCGGAGGTCTGCGCTCTCCGAGTGCTTTTCTAGTTGGATATGATTTGGAAAAGCACACACTTGTCTATATAAGGCCCCACAGTTGACAGTGCATGTCAGAGCACAAACCAAGCATGAAGTCAAAGGAATTGTCTGTAGACCTCTGAGACATGATTGTCTCAAGGCACAAATCTGGGGAAGGGTACAGAAAAATTTCTGCTGCTTTGAAGGTCCCAGTGAGCATAGTGGCCTCCATCATCCGTAAATGGAAGAAGTTCAGAACCACCAGGACTCTTCCTAGAGCTGGCTGGACATCTAAACTGAGCAATCAGGGAAAAAGGGCCTTAGCCAGGGAGGTAACCAAGAACCCGATGGTCACTCTATCACAGCTCCAGTGTTACTCTGCGGAGAGAGGAGAACCTTCCAGAAGGACAACCATCTCTGCAGCAATCCACCAATCAGGCCTGTATGGTGCAGTGGTCAGATGGAGGCCATGCCTTAGTAAAAGGTGCATGGCAGACCACCTGGAGTTTGCCAAAAGGCACTTGAAGGACTCTCAGACCATTAGAAACATGGTGAATATAAACTGAGTAAATACATTGTGGGTGTGGTAAGTAAGGTATAGGGAACGCATTGTTGTATAATCATTATTTTGTGCACTTTTGAACTATGATAATCACAAAACCATACGAGCCTGTTAAAAGTGAAATCATTTCATCCTTTGTTTTGGTAATATTCTCTATGTCATAGAATAGTGTTACAGATGGTGGCCCGTATGGGGACATATGATTTCTGGCTTTATGGTTTAATTGTGGGTAATTCAAAATGGCAACAAGAAAATATAACGTTAATGCTGCTCAAGGTGGAAGGCCAATTAACCTAGATTTCATGGCCGGGCCGTGTAACAAGAATAAATCCGCCAGAGGACATTTCATCATTGTTGAGTACATGGTAAGATAAGATAAGATAAGATAAGATAAGCCTTTATTAGTCCCACAACGGGGAAATTCCAGGATTGCAACAGCATAGGGATAGCAACACTCAGAGCAACAATCAGAAGGCAAGAAAAAAATCAAGCAAGCAAGAGCAGCTAATATACATATGTACATATTACTATAAAATATATATATACACACACACAGACACACAGTGCAGAGCATTGTAGCTGGATGGAATAAATATATGAATATATAAACACACAGTGCGGAGCATTGTAGCTAGATGGAATAAATATGTAAATATATAAACACCCACAGTACGGAGCATTGCAGCTAGGTGGAATAAATATGTAAATATATAAACACACACAGTGCGGCGCAATGTAGCTAGATGGAATAATATGTAGATATATAAACACACAGTGCGGAGCATTGTAGCTAGATGGAATAAATATATAGATATATAAATATAAACACACCCAGTGCGGAGCATTGTAGCTAGATGGAATAAATATGTAAATATATAAACACACACAGTGCAGAGCATTGTTGCTAGATGGGATGAAACAGCACAACCGTCTACTTAGTTATCCTACATGGTATGATTATGTGCCCATACATATTCTCACTCTCCATAGCGACGGTGTGTTGAAGATGATGATTTTGGAGATGATGGCTCTGTTTATGGAGATGATAAAAATGTATGGGCTGTTTTAGAATCCAGGGAAGAGGAAAATGGGAAAGATGGGGCTCACCCGGCCATACAGGAACATGAGGAGCTAATAAAGCAGGTGGCAGTGTTAATACAGCAACTAAACAGGCTTGATGATAAAGTTGAGCACTTTATTAAAAGCACTGTTAACAGAGAGACACATTTCCAAAAGTTCGTTGACCGTAGTTTGGAAAAATTCACGGATCAATTTGTAACGTTGGAAAAAAGTATTGTAAATTGCCTGAGGCGGAGGAACCAACAGTGGAAAAGGCAGCTTAGCCAGTTACGGCTCGCCTCCAGTCCCAAAGCTCAGAAATCAATTTCAGTCTCTACACCCACTAGCTCTGTAGCTCCTATTGTATCATTGGATCGGCCTGGTGTACCCGCTTATGATCCCAAACCTCCCGTGCACCCAGAGCTTCCTGCAGTTGGCGCCGCCGGGGATGCCGCAGATGTCCACCAACCATGTGATGCAAGCGAGGGGAGCACCCAGGTGCACCACCCAGGGGGACACCTGCCTGTACTATGCCTTGCTGGCAGGGGGCACCCTACCCTATTGGACTTCAACCGCAGGCACGATACTCTCATCTACCACAGATGCTGATGGCCCAGGGGAACCCCTGCAAATCAGTCGGGGGTGGCCCACTGCCTTAGCGGAAATAAAGGCAGAGCAGGAGAAAGACCAGGTGGTTCATGACCTGAAACAGCACCAGTTGAACAACTCACGGACTTACCATATCCGGCATGCATCAGGGGGTGCTGTACCACCGGGTCTCTCTAAACGACCAAAGAGAGAAGCTTCAGTTGGTAGTACCACAGTCCCTCATCCCGGAATTCATCCGTTACTACCATGTAAAGCCCCAGAGGGGATATCAAGGGCCTTTGAAGACCCTGTTGAGCATTCTGGAAGTAGCCTGGTGGTCGAGTGTGCGGAAAGATGTCTGGAAGCATATGAAAACCTGCAGCTGCTGCCAACAGGATAGGAGAGACCTCGGTAAAACGGGGAGACGGGTGCAGCAATTACCTGCAAGCTCCCACCAACCGACTCAGCACCCAGAGCACCTTAACGGGATATTAAAGACCAGAAGAGCCTCGTCCGTGGGACAGTTTCACAACCGTAGGGACCAGTGGATCCCAGAGCTCTGTGAGCTACCTAATACTGCCCAACTGTGTACATCAGGAAGAACCCCAGCGGAACTGACCTTGGGCGCTAAACTACAGGGACCACTGGAGAGGCTCATCCACCCACCGCTCTCAAGTGACCAGCGAGCTACATGCATCAGGAAGGAACGACGGCAGAAGAGGGCCAAGAGGGTTAAGCGGAGAGTGGGGGTACATCAGGCTGGACCAGCTAAGCTGGATAATTCCCGCTGGAAAGAGGCACACTTGTGGCAGGGTAACTTGGTCAAGGCCAGAATACACCCACTCCCCAAATCCAATAATAACTGCTCGGCCAAGCTAGCGCCTAGGAGGATAGGACCAGCAAAAACGTATAAAAGAGGTGAGACCTATAAAAGACAAAGTAGGATGGAATTCCCCATCTGATATTCAGGATATGAAAAGTGTGGTAAATCTCAGGAGAAATTAGGGTGTTTTAACATAGTACCCTCCAGCTGGAGGGGGGGACTATGTAGCCCTGCCACATATTTAATTGCATCGCCTCTTTATGGAGAAAATGGTACCACATAAAGGGAGAGCCAAGGTATCTTAATTGATATGATGCAATATTTAAAATGCTCCATTTCCTATTTGTGCCTCTAGAATAGTCATGTTCCACTTTCTGAATGTATGTTTATATGTGAAAACCTGCTATACCCATCACTACATCAGCTGGTAAGGGGATTGGTCATCAGCTGATTTCCAGCAGCTGGGAGCGGCGTTATAAGAAAGGCGGAAGTCGCTGCAGGAGACTCACTTACTCACACACAGACTGACAGGCCGTGAAGTGAAAGAAAGGCCTTTTTAAGACCACAGGAGCAACCAGGAGGAGCATCGTACCGCTAGGAGTCTACGTGGGTCCGGCGGTTGGTGGCGTGTCCTTGCCAGGATACGACAGGTTGGTTGGCCCAGGAGGAGGATGCTGGACCGGGGGGAAGTCCGCTGTGCACCGGGAAAGAAGGGCAGCGGACCTGAGGACGGTGAGATTGTTCCTTCTTGTCTCTCACTCATAATTTTTCTCTCCTAATCATTTTGACTGAGCTCAGGGGTTTTTTTTTTTGGACAACAATACAAGAACGTTCTGGTTTGTTTGAGGAACTTCACAGGAACACTTTATTTTTTTCCTTTGTTATGCTGGCCAGCAAAGATGTGGGAATTGATAATGGACAATTGAAAGACTGTATGGAGTTATAAATAAAGGACTATTGGGTGAATATAAATTGAGTAAATACATTGTGGGTGTGGTAAGTAAGGTATAGGGAGCACATTGTTGTATAATCATTATTTTGTGCACTTTTGAACTATAATAATAATCCACAAAACCATACCAGCCTGTTAAGAGTGAAATCATTTCATCCCTTGTTTTGGTAATATTCTCTATGTCATGGAAGAGTGTTACAAAGAGATGGTCTATTTAAGCACTGCCAGGGAAGAGGCGGCAGGTATGTCCAATCCCGCAGGTGAGCTGATTGCCTGCAGTATTAGGGGAAAGTTCAAAAGGATGGGAGGGACAAGCACTCACCTGCACATGAGTGTGCCCCCCCCCAAAAGGAATGGCTCCTGGAGGTCCACTGGGCTTGTCCAGATGGGCTCGGAGGAAGGCCTGGACCATCCCTTTGTCATGAAAGTAGGATTTAGGGATCCAAGACCTGTCTTCAGGGCCATAGCCTCCCAGTGGACTAGACATTGTAACCCTCGGCCCTGGCGGTGACTATCCAGAATACTCCGAACGGCGTAGGTGGTCTGGACGTCAAGGGCCAGAGGGGAAGGAGGCGGCTTGGGGGGGGGGGCAGGGGGACAGAGTGGACTGGCGGAGAGGGGTTTGATCTGTGAGACATGTTAAGTCCAGTGGACATGAAGGGCCTGTGGGAGCTGAAGGTGGACTTTGGCGTTGTTGATGATCTGCGTGATAGGCAACGGCCCAAGGAAGCAGGGTGAAAGCTTCCTAGACTCAGCCTTCAGAGGTATCTGGCCCGCCGATAACCACACGCGGTGCCTGATTTTGTATTCCGGAGGTGGGGTCCGCTTTCGGTCCACATACTTGCTATTACGTTCAGTGGATCTTAGAAGGGCGACCCGGGTGGCTCTTCAGATCCGGCGGCAGTGGCGTGTGTGGGCTTTCATGGACAGCATAGCGACCTCCCTCTCTGCCATAGGCAACAGGGGCAGGGTGTAACCCATAGAAGCTTCAAACGAAGTAAGCCCCGTGGCAGCGGAAACAGCGGAGTTATGAGCGTACTCCACAGAGGTCAGATGCTTGCTCCAAGTAGCGGGGTTTTTGGCTGCTACACATCTGACGGCGGCCTCTAAGGATTGGTTGGTACGCTCAATCTGCCCATTCCTCTGGGGGTGATAACCAGACGTCAGGCTCACGTTGGTTCCCAGGGAGGGGCAAAATAATTTCCAAACTTAAGAGATGAATTGAGGACCCCGGTCAGATATGATGTCCATGGGGATACCGTGAAGGCGGATGATATGGGTGGTGAGGAAATTGGCAGTTTTGAAGGCAGAGGGCAGTTTGGGGAGGGGAACCAGGTGTATGGACTTAGAAAACCGGTTGACGATGGTGAGGATAACAGTTTTACCATGGGATGGGGGAAGTCCAGTGACAAAATCTAAGGCAATATGGAACCAGGGTCGACTGGGAATGGGTAGGGGGTGGAGCAAACCAGAAGGGGGTGATGAGCTGGACATGTTTCGGGCACGTCTGACATGCTTTCACAAACTCCTGCACGTCCCTCCACAGGGTGGACCACCAGAACGCTCGCTGGACCAGATCGATTGTGCGGATGACTCCAGGATGACAAGCAAAGTGGCTGGACTGACCCCATTGGATGACATCACTGTGGAGGGCGGCAGGAACAAACAAACGGTCCTTGGGACACCCCGCTGGTTCGTGCTCCAGGGACTGGGCCTGTCGAACCCTCTGCTCGATTTCCCATGTAAGAGCTCCTACAACACAAGAAGGTGGGGTGGGACGGGGAGGGGGGCTAACTGGTCGGCACCAAATTGCCTGGAGAGAGCATCTGGTTTCGGGAGCCGGGCCTGTAGGTGATAGTAAAGTTAAATCTAAGGAAGAATAAGGCCCAGCGGGCCTGCCTGACGTTAAGTCGGTGGGCCGACCAAAGATATTCCAAATTCTTGTGGTTGGTCCACACAACTACAGCTCCCTCCAACCAGTGTCTCCATTCCTCTAGTGCCAATTTAATGGTGAGGAGCTCTCGATCTCCAACGTCACAATTTCTCTCGGCTGGGGTGAGCCGCCGAGAGAAAAACGCGCACGGATGGAGCTTCTGATCGGAGGCTGAGTGCTGTAAGAGAACAGCATCCACCCCCGTATCAGTTGTATCCACCTCCAGGGTAAATTGGAGCTGAGGGTCGACCTGCGCCAAGATGGGCGTTTTTGAAAACAGGGTCTTTAATTTTAAAAAATGCCTGTTCAGCTGCCTTGGACCATAAAAATAGCACCTTAACGGAGGTCAGCTGCGTGAGATGCAGTGCTACCCCATTGTAGTTCCTGATGAGCTGGTGATAAAAGTTCGCAATCCCCAAGAAGCGCTGAAGCTCCTTGCGGGAGTGGGGTGTAGGCCAATCCAGTACAGCCTTCACCTTAGCCGGGTCGGCTCTCAACTCCCCCTCTGCCACAATGAATCCGAGGAAGGAAGTGGAGCTGATGGAAAACTCACACTTTTCGGCCTTCACAAAAAGTTGATTTTCCAGGAGCCATTGTAACACGGCCTTGACATGGACCCTGTGTTCCTCCGGCGAGCGAGAAAAAATGAGAATATCGTCAAGATATACAAAGACAAATTGGTTCACCATATTTTGGAGGACGTCATTAATAAGCCGTTGGAAGATGGCGGGGGCATTAGTCAGCCCAAAGGGCATGACCAAATATTTAAACTGTCCCAGATGCATTTTAAATGCCGTCTTCTACTCATCGCCCTCACGGATACGGATAAGATGATGAGCATTACAGAGATCGAGCTTGGTAAAGACCCGCACTTGCTGTAGGAGCTCAAATGCAGAGTTTATTAGGGGCAGAGGATATTTGTCTTTCACCGTTATGACGTTAAGCTCACGGTAGCCGATGCATGGACGCAAAGTTCTATCCTTCTTACCAACAAAAAAGAACCCTGCTCCAAGCGGAGCTGAGGAAGGCCGAATGAGGCCGGCGTTCAGAGAATCTTTAATGTATCTCTCCATTGCCTCCCTCTCTGGACCAGAAATGCAGTAAAGCTGGCTGGACGGCGGCCGCGCACCCGGGAAGAGGTCTATAGCGCAGTAGTATGAGCAATGAGGTGGTAAAGAAAGTGCTCTTGACTTGCTAAAAACCTCCCCAAGGTAATGAGAGACCTCGGGTACGAGGGAGAGATCCAGCGGCTCCACCAGAGGGGAGGAAATGGACAGAGTTGGTGAACACTCGGCTGAGCTTAAGCAGGAAGCAGGAACAGTACGGGCTCCAGGAGGACATGGAATTATGTGCCCAATTAATTACAGGGTTATGCCTCCGGAGCCATGGGTACCCCAACACCACCGGGGAAGAGGAATTTGGAAAAACAAGGAACGGAATCTCCTCCCGGTGGGAAACCAAATAGGCAACTTACATGAACCGAGCAAAGAACCTGATAGAGTACCAACAGGATTAGATGAACCAGCAGGATGAAGCTGGTCGGGGTTAGATTGAAAGTGATCTGACTGGGTGGAGTGATGAAGCTGAGACGGGGTGAGGATGATGGAGCAGGTGAGCACACAACAATCCCCAGAAGTACACCGTACATATGGCAGCAACCTGAAAAAAGAGAAGAGGAGAGGAAACGTGAGAAATAATTGCCTCTAAACAAAACCAGTTACTCGTTGCACAGGCAGTTTACCCAATGAGCCAACACCTCGGCGTTGAAGAGATGGTCTATTTAAGCGCTGGCAGGGAAGAGGCGACAGGTGTGTCCAATCCCGCAGGTGAGCTGATTGCCTGTGGTACTAGGAGAAAGTTCAACAGGATGGGAGGGGCGAGCACTCACCTGCACATTACAGGCACCGCTCATAACCATGCCAATTGGGGGTGGCAACATCATGTTGTGGGGATGTTTTTCAGCAGCAAGAACTGGGAGACTAGTCAGAATAGAAAGAAAGATGAATGCAGCAATGTACAGAGACATCCTGGATGAAAACCTGCTCCAGAGTGCTCTTGACCTCAGAATGGGGTGACGGTTCATCTTTCAGCAGAACAACGAAACTAAGCACACAGCCAAGATATCAAAGGAGTGGCTTCAAGACAACTCTGTGAATGTCCTTGAGTGGCACAGCCAGAGCCCAGACTTGAATCCAATTGAACAATTCTGGAGAGATCTGAAAATGGCTCTGCACCAATGCTTTCCATCCAACCTAATGGAGCTTGAGAGGTGCTGCAAAGAGGAATGGGCCAAACTGCTCAAAGATAGGTGTGCCAAGCTTGTGGAATTCATATTCAAAAAGACTCGAGGCTGTAATTGCTGCCAAAGGTGCATCAACAAAGTATTGAGCAAAGGCTGTGAATGCTTACGTACATGTGATTTCCATCCATCCATCTTCTTCCGCTTAATCCTTTTTGGGTCGCGGGGGGGGCTGGAGCCTATCCCAGCATCTTTGGGCGAGAGGCAGGGTACACCCTGGACAGATCACCAGTCCATTGCAGGGCCAACACAGAGAGACAGACAACCATTCACTCTCACAGTCATACCTAAGGACAATTTAGAATCCCCAGTTTGATGTCAATTAACCTAACGTGCATGTTTTTGGCATGTGGGGGGAAACCGGAAAAATCCCGGAGTAAACCCAGGCAGACACGGGGAGAACATGCAAACTCCACACAGATCTTAGTTTTTTATTTTTAATAAATTTACAAAAATCTCAAAAATCATTTTTCCTGTTGTCATTATGGGGTATTGTGCGTAGAATTTTGAGGAAAAAAAGGAATTTAATCCGTCTTAGAATAAGGCTGTAACATAACAAAATGTGAAAAAAGTGAAGTGCTGTGAATACTTTCCGGATGCACTGTAGGTATGGTGTAATGTTTAATCAAATCAAATCAAATCAAATCAACCTTTATTGTCATATTGCTGTACATACAACAGTAGTGCAGGCAAGATGAAATTGCGTTTCTCTCGGCATCCATATAAGTTAACGAACATGATTTAAGACACACTCACACATATCTTCACCCCCCACCCCACCATATCCATTTACGCATCCCTGAGACATACCTGAAAAAAACTAACTAACTATAATATACAAATAATGTACATAATGTACATAGGTGCAGTAGTGTATACGAGAGATTCCGGATCAACTGTCTAGCATCCTAACAGCTTGTGGAAGGAAGCTGTTAATCAGTCTGGTGGTTCTGCCTCTGATGCTCCGGAATCGTTTGCCAGATGGCAGAAGTTCAAAGTGTTTATGCAGAGGGTGAGAACGGTCCTTGACAATGTTCAGTGCCCTGCTCTTACAACGGTTCTGAAAAAGTTCTTGGACAGAGGGGAGGGAGACTCCAATTACCCTCTCAGCTCCCTTAACTATCCTCTGCAGGGCTTTTTTGTCTGACATACTGCAGCTGGAGTACCATGTAACAATGCAGTACGTCAGAACACTCTCCACCACACCTCTGTAGAAGGTCCTGAGGATGCAGATGGGGAGAGAGGCCTGTTTGAGTTTCCTCAAGAAGTGCAGTCTCTGCTGGGCCCGCTTCCTGATCCCCAAGGAATTCTTGCTCCAGGTCAGGTCCTGCGAGATCTGCACTCCGAGGAACTTGATGTTCTCCACTCTCTCCACTAAATGGCCGCCGATGCTGAGGGGGACGTGTTCAGGCCGTGACCGCCGGAAGTCGATAATCATCTTCGTTTTGTCTACGTTGAGCACCAGATTGCTATCCTTGCACCAGCCCTCCAGGTCTCTCACTTCTTCCCTGTACATTGATTCCTCATCCCTCTGAATAAGTCCCACCACCGTGGTGTCATCTGCAAACTTAATAATCTGGTTCCCCTCGTGTCTGGATTCACAGTAATGTGTTAGAAGTGTAAACAACAGTGGACTGAGTACGCAGCCTTGAGGGGATCCGGTGCTCAGCGTGACAGAGTTGGAGATGTTCAGAATCAGAATCAGAATCAGATTTATTGCCATTGTTCATGTAGTACACAAACTAGGAATTTGTCTCGGCGCAATGCTGCAACATTAAACATGATAAAATAAAAGAAATAAACTATACATGCAATAAGGTGTAAAATAAGTGAGTAATACTAGTCAGCAGTTTAAATATATTAGCGAGCAGCAGATAATGTGGAGAACCATATAGTGCAGTCGGTAATGCAGGAAGAAAACAGTGATGATTGACATGAGTCTGGTTGAGCTGCTGTACATAGTGCACGAGAGTCAATAAGTCACTTAGTGTTCAGCAGTCTGATGGCAGAGGGGAAGAAGCTGTTCATGTGACGGGAGATTTTAGTCTGGATGGACCGAAGTCTTCTACCTGAGGGGAGAGGGGCAAACAGTACGTGACCAGGGTGTGAGGGATCGGCTATGATCCGGCCAGCACGCCTCCAGGTCCTGGAGATGTACAGATCCTGGAGGGATGGGAGCTTGCAGCCGATCACCTTCTCAGCAGTGCGCACAACGCGCTGCAGCCTTAGTCTGTCCCTGGCAGTGGCTCCTGCATATCACACGGTTATGTAGATGGTGAGGATGGACTCGATGATGGCTGTGTAGAACTGCACTAACATCTTGGTGGGTAGCTTGAGCTTCCTCAGCTGCCGCAGGAAGAATATCCTCTGCTGGGCCTTTTTGATGAGGGAGCTGATGGTCGGCTCCCACTTGAGGTCCCTGGTGATGGTGGTGCCTAGGAAGCGGAAGGAATCAGCAGTGGTGATGGGAGAGCCTGTGACGGTGAGGGGGGGCAGAGGGGTTGTGACTTTCCTGAAGTCCACAATCATCTCCACTGTCTTCAGAGCGTTCAGCTGCAGGTTGTTGTTGTTGCACCAGGACGCCAGCTGGGCCACCTCTCTCCTGTAGACGGACTTGTCGCCGTTGGAGATGAGCCCGATGAGGGTGGTGTCGTCCGCAAACTTGATCAACCTGACAGACTGGTGGCTGGAGGTGCAGGAGTTGGTATAAAGGGAGAAGAGTAGGAAGGAAAGTACACAGCCCTGGGGTGATCCAGTGCTGATGCTAGCAGAGTCTGAGACAGTCTTTCCCAGCCGCACATGCTGCCTCCGGTCCATCAGGAAGTCGGTGATCCACCTGCAGAGGGAGTCAGGCACGTTGAGCAGGGACAGCTTGTCTCGGAGCAGAGCGGGGCGGATGGTGTTGAATGCGGAGCTGAAGTCCACAAACAGGATCCTGGCGTAGGTTCCCGGGGAGTCCAGGTGCTGCAGGATGGAGTGGAGGGCCAGGTTGACTGCGTCGTCTACAGACCTGTTGGCTCGGTAGGCAAACTGCAGCGGGTCCAGGAGGGGGGTGGTGATGGACTTGAGGTGGGGCAGCACCAGGCGCTCAAAGGACTTCATGACTACAGAGGTGAGCGCTACAGGTCTGTAGACGTTAAGTCCAGTGATCCGTGGTTTCTTGGGGACAGGGATGATGGTGGAGGATTTGAGGCAGGACGGCACGTGGCATAGCTTAAGGGAGGTGCTAAAAATGTCTGTGAAGACAGGAGCCAGCTCTTTCGCACAGTGTCTCAGGGTGGAGGGAGACACGCCGTCCGGACCGGGGGCCTTGCGCGGGTTCAGTCTGGAGAACTGTTTCAGCACGTCCTGCTCACTGATGACAAGGGCAGGGGGGGAGGAGGGGGGGCGCCTTTGATGAAGTAGGGATCGTGGAGGCTGTGGAGCTGGAGGGGGGGGGGGGTTGGACACAGATGACGAGGTGTCAAAACGGGCATAGTGTTGGGACAGTCTTTGACAAAGGGCTTTGTCATCCTGACCTTTAGGAGCCTGAGGCCGATAATTGGTGATTTGCCTCAGTCCTCTCCACACAGAAGCCGAGTCATTAGCAGTGAACTGCTGCTGGAGTCTCTCAGAATACACAGATTTAGCTCTCCTCAGCTCTCTGTTAAACCGATATTTAACCTCCCTGTAGCAGCCCCTGTCTCCACTTTTCAGTGCTGCTTCCTTCTCCTTCCTGATCTGTCTGAGCTTAGCAGTGAACCAGGGCTTATCATTAGAGTATCTCACCCTGGTGCGCGATGGAAGAATGCTCTCCTCACAAAAGTGGATATATGAGTTCACAGTGTCCGTGTACTCATGTTGTTTCCAACCCGGACAGACTGAGGTCTCTCAGTCAGGAAATCCAGGATCCGGAGACATGTGGTGGTGTTCAGACCAAGAAGGAGTAATTTCTCCATCAGTCTCTGGGGAATAATAGTGTTGAATGCTGAACTGAAATCAATGTACAGGAGTCTGGCGTAGGTGTCTTTCTGATCCAGGTGGGTGATGACAGAGTGCAGGGTGGTGACTATAGCATCCTCCGTGGAGCGGTTTGAACGATATGCAAACTGGAGTGGGTCGTGTGATGCAGGGAGGCAGGCTGTAATGTGTGGTTTGACAAGCCGTTCAAAACACTTCATCACAATTGGTGTCAGTGCAACAGGACGATAGTCATTCAGACAAGACACAACTGGTTTCTTTGCCACCGGTACAATGATAGAGGTCTTTAAGCATCTGGGAATGATGGCCTGACTCAGGGAGATGTTATAAACGTCAGTCAGTACATCCGCCAACTCACTCGCACAGTCTTGAAGCACACGTCCCGGGATGTTGTCCGGACCTGCAGCTTTACGTGAGTTGACTCTGGTTAGGGTCCTCTGTGTGTCCGCTGTGTTGATGGTAAAAGCTGGTCCGACCGATGGTGGGGATGGGCCAGCCCTTCCTCTGATTGTCGGGTTTGATGCTTCAAAATGTGCAAAGAAGTTGTTGAGCCTGTCTGGAAGCGAAGCGTCGTCACCATCAACCCCCTGCCTAGACTTATAGCCCGTCAGTGTCCGAACTCCCTGCCACATCTGCTTGGTGTTCCTAGTGTCACAGAGGTGTCCCTGGATTTTCTCCACATAGGCGCGCTTCGCCGTCTTAATTCCCTTTGAGAGCGCAGACCTGGCTGAGCGGAGGGCAATCCTGTCCTTCGCTCTGAAGGCTGCATCTCTGGCTGTAAGCAGCGAGCACACCTCTGCCGTCATCCAGGGCTTATGGTTTCCCCGCATAGTGATGGTCTTCACTGTAGTGACATCCTCTGTGCACTTCGCGATATAGCTGGTGACCGTTTCAGCATACTCCTCCACATCCATCTTGTCTTCCTGGGAGGCTGTTATTTTGAAGACCTCCCAGTCTGTGTGCAGAAAACAGTCTTTCAGTGCAGAGGTTGCACTCTCTGGCCAAATCCTGATTTGTTTCACTACTGGCCTGCTGCGCTTCAATAAGGGTTTGTAGGCAGGCACCAGCATCACGGATATGTGGTCAGAAAGGCCGAGGTGGGGGCGGGGTATTGCCTTATATGCATCTGTGTTTGTGTACACTACGTCCAACATATTTTCTCCTCTGGTCTTAAAGTCTACACATTGTTTAAACTTGGGGAGCACAGTCTTTAAGCTGGTGTGGTTAAAATCCCCCGCAACCACTATAAAACTGTCCGGATGTGAAGTTTGGATTTCGCTAATTGCATCGTGTAGTTCCCCGAGTGCCTTCTTAGCATTAGTGCTCGGCACTATGTAAACAGCCGCTACAAACACGTTGCTGAATTCCCTTGGCAGATAAAATGGTCGACAATTTACAATAAGGAACTCCGCCAATGGAGAGCAGTGTTTAGATACTAACGTGGCGTTAACGCACCAGTTCTTGTTAACATCGATGCATAGGCCCCCCCCACGGCTCTTACCAGAGCTCACCGTTTCTCTGTCTGCCCGGAACAATGTCGTACCTTCCAGTTGAATGGCCTCGTCAGGGATGTTGTCGTGGAGCCACGTCTCCGTGAACCAAGCACACAGCAGTCCCTCCACTCTCTCCGGGTTTCTCTCAGCAGCCGCAGCTCATCCAGCTTGTTGTTGAGGGAGCGGACGTTAGAGAGAATGAGCGATGGTACCGCTGGTCTGGAGGGGTTAGCCTTTAGCCTAGCATGGATCCCGGCCCTTTTTCCACGCTTTTGCTTGTGTTCCCTTCGCTTACGCTTCCTCCTCTCCCGGGTAGCCTCCGTCATGTAGACAAACCAACAATCAATCCATCACGGAGCTCCAATACACAAATGACAGTGCTGCTCCCTGCCTTTCTGCTAAAGACCTACAGTGACCTGTCAACAACTTCAGCAATGCTTAGAGTTGTTTTGGCCTTACTGTGAATGTCAATAAGACTAAAGTGCTCGCCCAACCTGCTCCAAGAACACCTTTTCCAGTCTCTATTGGTGAAACTCCCCTTCAAGCAGGTTAACCACTTCCCATACCTCAGAAGCATTTTGTCATCCAACTGCACTGCCAAGAAAGATCTTGAGCACCGAATTAGAGCTGCACATGCTGCATTTGGAAAACTTGTCAATAGAGTCTTCAAGAACAAAGACCTGTTTGTGAAACAATGCTTCCGCTGGTCTTGATACATTGTCACAATGAGCGATGCTCACCTCCCACAACAATTCCTCTTCAGCAAGTTAACCACTGGGAAACAGCCAAGAGGATGCCCTCGCCACTGTTACAAGGATCAGCTCAAAGCTACTTTCAAGAAAACTGGAATTGATCCAAGGACAGGAAAAAACACCAGCAAATCGATCTGGTATGTGTCAGTCCATTTCCACTGGTACTGCCACATTTCAAGCGGAAAGGAGGCACAAAGCCGAAGAGAAACATCAAAAATGAAAACACCACCTTGCTGGCCCTCGACCAATGCCAACTCTTCCATGCCCCCACTGCCTCTGTAAACTCCACGCTAGGATTGGCCTCCAAAGCCACCTCCGAGCCCATCAAAGAAGAGGAAATGGAACAGATGGAAGGATCTGATGATTTATAATAGTATGACTCTGGACAATTCAATATACTGTATGGATATTCATTACTAGCAATGGCACCCCCAAATGGATTGTCCGATTGGCACCAAAATGGGTATGGTAGATAATAATTCAACTCTGAACAATTATTGGAAAACAGAAGTAGCACCCTTTCCAGGACACATGCAAAGTAGCAACTTTCACTCTTATATTTAAATGAACAAGTCCTAAGGTTTAAGTCGGATTGAACTGTTTTTCAATGACAATCATCAGGGATGGGCTACAGATGAATCCCAGTGTTTTAGCAGGACTACTCAAAGAGTACTGGATGTATTTTGATGACATTTTCATCAGAGCTGGCTCTTGTACTATGGATGAACCCATTAGATTTTGGAGGTAATCCATGAGAGCATACCTCTGCCAAGGCCCTATTTCACAATATATGGATGGAAGGACAGAAGTATGGATGGCTGGAGGTATGGACTGACAGAGGGACGGATGGACAAAGGGAGAGAAGGAGGGAGGGACGGCTGGAGCCTTGGTGGAGGTATGCACTTTCTGAGTGCCCTCTACTTCATAGACAGAATGTCACCTACTGGGAAAAGGATTTTATGTGACATCCTTTCTTATTAATTATTCCAAGAAACTTTGTCTATTTTACATGAAGGAATTGTGAATGAACACCTCAAGTAATGCAATAGGGCTGAGGCTGTGGAAGGCTGAGGACGCAGAAGGGCAAGGCCAATGTCCAGCAAGGACTCGGGTGTGCGAGGACCTGTTATTGCTGCTTGCACCTTTAACTGATATCATGATTTGTCATAGTTACACATAATACCCATTTTAAGGTCTCTGCATTGGCTTCCTGTCAGCTTCAGAATAGATTTTAAGGTTCTTTTATTGTTTTTTAAGGCTCTTAATGGTCTTAGCCCTGATTATTTATCAGAATTGCTTTTACATTATGAGCCTTCAAGAACCCTCCGGTCTTCAGGTCAAGGTTTTTTAATCATTCCTAAAGTCAGAACTAAAGCCCACAGTGAGACGGCTTTCTGTCATTATGGTCCACGTCTGTGGAACAGCCTTCCTGAAGACCTGAGGGCTGCAGAGAATGTTGATACTTTTAAAACCAAACTAAAGACCCACCTTTTTGACCTGGCTTTTATTTAAATTTATTTTCGCTTTTCCCCCCTTTTACCTTCTCTTACAACTTTTATCCTGTTTTAACATTTTTTTTATCCTGTTTTTATCTGTGTTTATCATGTTTTAACTTTTTTCTCTCCCACTTTTTTTTTTTTTACCTTTTCTTACATCTTTTATCCTGTTTTTACTATTTTTTTTTATTTTTATGTTTTATCTGTATTATCCTGTTGTTATTGCTTGGTTTCATGTCTTATTACCTCTGGTTTTTCCTCACTGATAGCATTTCCTTTGTTCAGTTTTAATGTTTTATATGGTGTTTTTTTACGTGGTTTTACATGGAAGGTTGATTAGTTGGTGTGTTGTGATTGTATGTGTAGGTGTGTGTGGGTGAGACTGTTATGGCTTTTGGTGTATGTTGCTTATTATTTTGTACAGTACTTTGAGCTGCTACACTGTTTGAAAAATGCTTTCTAAGTAAAGTCTGATTGATTGATTGATTTACTCTTGTTTAGTTCCAGTTTTATGTTGAAAGTACAGTTGTGCTCACAAGTTAACCTACCCTGGAGGGTAAACTTGATTATGATTTACAGTTCACTTTCTGGTTAATGTTTCTCCTTAATCACATTTATTCCTGGCCTTGTGTAGTTATGCTTCAGTTTTGGGATCATCTATGAAGTTCCATTTTCTTGTGTTTATTCTCCCTTTATGTCTGTGTTTCCTTCTGTTTGTTTTGTCTACCCGGCCCCTTGTCTCTGTCACCCTTCTTATCGTGACTCCATTCACCCGTGTGTTCTTACCTGTTGTCAGTTCCTTTGATTGTCTTCCTCCCTTTTAAAATTCAGTCTTGTCTCTCCCCTCATCATGGCATCATTGCATGTATGCGATGTTGTTTTCCTCCAAGTTCCCTGGTTTGTTCCTCCTGTCTCCTTGCTTCCCCATCATTTGTCCTTTAGTTATCTGTTTCTCCCATTAGATTTCCTTGTGCTTAAGTTCAGATTAGCATTGTGTTTTCCAGCCACAGAGTCACGGCTTTATTGTCATAGTTACTCAGTATTTAAGTTAGTTAGTTTTAGTAGTTCTACCTTGGTCTTTTGTTTATTTTCAATAAGTCCTCGCCTTACCCGACTGCTGCCTGTGCCTGGGTCCTACTGTTTGACTGCTCCCAGTGGATTGTCCTTAACACGTTTAAGGAAAAGAGAGGAGTAGAGTTGCCTAACTATCTATAGGGCAGGCCTGTATTAGGTCTGTTAACTTATGATGTGATAACACCCGGAAGAGAATACCAGTCCAGATGAGGAAGACTTGGTGTCCTAATCCCAAAAAGTATAAGGTCACTTCTGTGAAAGTTGCATTTTCTATGCTTTTTATATAGAGTATCTTGGACCACCATAATGCTTTTCTATGTTTTTATGTCAAACTTTAATTACACAAATGACTTCTGCAGGTTTACACATATGCTCTGGAACAGGGTGATGACTGATAAAATATGAATTGACTATGTTTTAAAACTGATTGCTAGATTGCCTTGAATATTATTAATTTACCTTTAATCAAAGAATCTGTGTGACTTCTGTCAAAGGGCAAAAACATCCAGCTTATGTGTATTCAAGTACTGACAGCAAATACAAGATGGCTACTCTAAATTAAACTGTAAATCTTTGATTGGAAAGAATAATGGATGTCATGAGGCGGCATGCAAAAATAAGCAGCTGTGCTGTGGTTTTAAGCAGGTTTTATTAAATCATACCACCTTCACGGGATCCCCTCTCCGGTGCATAGTGGAGCAGCCCGGAGCGGGATCCCTAGGCTCTCAGAGAAGGAGAGGCGGACACGTGTGTGTCTACCAGTTGCAGGATCAGAGTGAGAGAATGAGAGAGATTGCGTTACAGAGTTGCACCTTAAATACTTGATCATAACAATACATCAAAAAGACATACCCCACAGTCTAGAATGATCAAAGGGACAACAGAACAGGCAGGAGGTATTTGCATTTGTAAGCCATACATCACAATGGGCAGATTAGCTAGACCTCGCTCTAAGTGCAAGACAAAGAGGCTAACAAGCACATCTACATATTGATCTGAGTCTCTAGGTCACAGTAAGGACAGGACGCATGAGTACAAAGGATGAAAGGCATCGATTAACATCACATAGGTGAGACAGAAGAAACTCGTCTACCTGTAGACATTAATACACCAAAGCACATCTAAGATGCTCAGAAAAAGCACAGTAAGGACAAGCCATATGCACACTATACCGAATGGCGCATTACATCACAACACATGCATGTTTGCATCACAAATACATGAATGGCACATTGCTTCTCAGTAATGCAGCAGAAAAACAGAGAAAAGAGGGCTGAGTGTCCTTAGTCTGTTGTAGGGTTAAAACGAACCGCCACAGTCACTTATTTTAATGTATATCGAATGATGTCCTGAAGTGCTTCGCTGAATGCCTGCACATACCGTACCCTCTCCTCGGTAGTTTGTTGTGTCACAGCAACACAAGAAGACCAATGGTATTTGTGCCTAAAAATAAGCCTTAAACAAATGACCATCTAAGGAAGCCTATGATAAGCTGATGTCACATCCGCATGTGCTGTAACTGCAAGACAGAAATAAAGAAGAGCACAATATGAAAAGCTCTGTCTGACTGCAAGATTCTAATCACTCCTCTACTTTTCGTCTGTAGGCTTCAGGCGGGGTGGGGGGGATTTGTTTGTCTCACTTCTCACAAAATGGAGAAAAGACAAAAGAAACTGGAAACAAAAATGGTAATGGCCCATCCTGTGGTGGAGATGTTTGTCTGCTTTAAAGGCACGAGTTTTATTAATAAAACAGCAGTGACTGTCACAGTGCGCTTCACTGTAGACAGGACAGCAGCGGGAAGGCTAATGTGATCATGGCGCCGAGCCCTGCCATGAACAATAGATATTCCCCCATTTTTCTAAAACAAATAGACTCAATGATGAACGCCACAACAACAAAACGCCAATAAAAAGACAAAGAGGAAACATTTTAATGACTTGTCAGTGAAGGAGAGGCCCACGGTCTCCTTCATCTTTCCGCCTGCTCCCCCTTGATTCCTGTCCTCTCATTTTTCATCTAGTCTCCCTCTTCTTCACCTGTCTGTTCTCCCAGACTGCTGCTGACTACCAGAGATGCCGCCGTGCGATGAGCTGTGACTGCGAGCTCGCCTGCCGCGGGACACTAGGCCGTTATGACAAGTACTGGCCCGGCCCTGGCTGGCCCCGTCTCCACAGTGACACAGAGTCTGTGTTGATTGGCTATGTCCATGGTGACAGGGCTGCCAGATTGTGTTTGGATGAGTAAGGGGAAAAACACCTGCCTGTTACCTAACTGGTGCTGGGAAGGGTTAAGGACATATGCCACATTACCTTCAAATCAGAACGTGGAAACTTGAAACAGTAGTAAATTATGTTTCAGTAGAAGAAATGCTCTGATTCATTACTTTCAGTCCAATTCATAAGCTGCAGTACTACACTGTAGAAATCACAACAAGTACTGTAAACTCTACTGGAGTGGTAGCTAATGGTAGAGCATCTGACCGACAGCCGGGAGGTTGTGGTGCGGATGCATCCTGCCTGGGTCATAACAAAGACCATAAAAATGGCACTTTCCGCCTTCTAGCTTGGTGCTCAGAGTAAATAGAATGTGCCAGTCCCAAGCCCGGGTAAAATGGGAGGTTGCATCAGGAAGGCCGTCAGGCCAAATCAATATGCGGACAAATGATCTGCTGTGGTGACCCCGAACAGGGAGTGTCCGAAAGGTGTGTGTGACTATAAACTAAGCTCAACTGACAAAGTAGGAAGACTTGAATATTTTAATAGATTAGATATTAGGAATTATTTAAGGACAATGGAAAATATAGCCTCAAATGGCGATCATCGAGTTCCAAGCAGGTGTGGACTTCAATGTCTTGATTTGTTTAGCAATACTGTGGGGCTGCACGGTGGCGCAGTGGTTAGCACTGTAGCAGCACAGTTTTACCCTCGGCCGGGGGATCATGAGATCGTAGGTTCGATTCCTGCCCCCGACCAACAGTGATCTGTGTGGAGTTTGCATGTTCTCCCCGTGTCGTGTGGGTTTACTCCGGGATTTCTCCGGTTTCCTCCCACATGCCAAAAACATGCAGGTTAGGGATGCGCATGCAGCGACCAGCAGCTGGTGGCTTGTCACCAGACTGCAAAACAAATCTACCTACGGGTACAAAATAAGTAATAAAAAAAAACAGCATTTAAAACCTAAGGTCTGTTACACATAAGTTTTTAAAGCAGCACTGTGTAACTTTCTTGTTCCTTGTAGGAACACTGAAAAGGCCACGACCACAGTGACCACAACTCCAGTCCCAACAGCCAACTGCAGGGCTTTTTGTTGCTGGTGGCTAAAGTCGTGCCCTGTGATTCACTGCTTGAACAGAGGCCACAGCCGACACAACTGCTGTCCCTCCAGTGATCCCACCAAAAAAAGAGCTGCTGCAGGCAATATGGGCCCACTCAGGCTATGGAGAAACTGATATTCACACGGTCAAATATGGTCTACCATCAAAATAATTTTGCAAACATTATTTTTATATGAAAATCTAACATAGTGCTGTTTTAAAATGCACAGGAGAGCCATGCTGTACTTCAGAAGAGCAAGCCTTCCCTGGCAAGATTCAAACCTGGGACCTCCTGCACACCAAACACTCAGCTTAACCACAACACCACACAACTGCTTTAGCTTGTAATCTAACGTTGTCAAATGATGTATGTTCGATTGAAAGGATTCCCAGAAGCAGTAAAACAGTATTTAACCCTATAACACGTTTTAATATTTTTGCTGCAACACAGTGAAGTGTGGTAAATGGGTTTAGAATGGATAGTCGTGCTTTATATCATTTCAAAGCATCATCTATTTGGTTATTAAAACACATTTGAGATACAATCACAACACTGGAATTAAATAGAGCAGCAAACAAGCTAGCACAATATAGCAACATAGCATTTATTCACCAATGAAACATTCTTGGAGTCCTATAATTAATGATAGTCTAACAAATATGGTCCAGTTTTATTGCAAAAGGTCCAATAGATCCATTTGAGTAGGATGTACAGCGAGGAAAATAAGTATTGAACACATCAACATTTTTCTCATTAAACATATTTCTGATAGAGTCATTGACCTGAGATTTTCACCAGATATCAGTAACAACCCAAGTAATCCATACATACAAAGAAATTAAGGTGACTGTCTTCAAAAAACAGTTATATTTAATAAAAGGAATATGTATTGAACATGCTTGGTGAAATTCATTTAATATTTACTGTAGTAGAATAGATAGATAGATAGATAGATAGATAGATAGATAGATAGATAGATAGATAGATAGATGTACTTTATTGATCCCAAACTGGGAAATTACTGTGTAACAGCAGCATGACAGTAGACAACCAAACAACAGAAACACACACATGACAGACAAAGGGATTACCCATTGAAGTAAAACTAACACGACTATAAAAACCCTATATACATCATAGCTTAAAATATGATGACCCGTATAAACACATGAGTCATCCCATTGCACAAAGAAGGACTATCAGGAGCAGAGTGAAACTGTGAGGTACCAGTTAGTCTGTAAGGTGCAGTGTGGCAGCATAGCTATGACCAGAATACAACATCATAGTGAGTTATTGTACAGTGAAATTGCATGTGGCAGGAAAGATTTCCTGTACCTGGCCGTTCGACAACAAAGCTGTAGTAGTCTACAAAGTGCTTCGCTGTCTATCTAGTGTGTGGTGGAGGGGGTGATCAGGATTGTCCATGATGGATTGCAGTTTATTTAGTGCTCTCCTCTCCACCACTGTCTCAAAGGTCTCCGGTCTGAGACCAATTACAGAGCCAGCCCTCTTGATAATCTTGTCAAGTCTGTTGGTATCTCCGGCTCTAATACTGCTACTCCAACAGACAGCAGCAAAGAAGATGGCGCTGGCGACAACAGTCTGATAGAAAAGCTCCAGCATCCTGCTGCACACGTTGAAGGATCTCAGCTTTCTCAGGAAGTAGAGTCTGCTCATTCCCTTCTTGTGCGCAGCATCGGTGTTGGATCTCCAGTCCAACCCACTGCTGATCCTGACACCCAGATATTTGTAGTCCTCAACCACTCCCACATCCTCCCCCCAATCTGCAGTGGCTGAGAAGGTGTCTTCCTCTTCCTGAAGTCAATCACCATCTCTCTAGTCTTGCTGACATTCAACCTCAGGTGATTATGCTCCGTCCACTCCACAAATCTGTCTACCAGTGCCCTGTACTCCCCCTCCTCTCCTCCTCTTACACACCCCACAACAGTTGAGTCATCAGAGAATTTCTGCAGGTGGCATGACTCAGTGTTGTACTGAAAGTCAGTGGTGTATAAGGTAAAAAGAAAAGGAGAGAGCACAGTCCCCTGCGGAGATCCCATATCACTAGCCACCACTCCAGACAAAACATTGCCCAGCCGGACAAACTGTGGTCTGCCTGTCATGTAGTCAGTAATCCAGGAGATCACAGAGCTGTCAACCCCCATCACCTGCAGCTCCTCACCCAGCAGCAGTGGCTGGATGGTGTTAAAGGCGCTGGAGAAATCAAAAAAAGTGACTCTCACAGTATCTCCTCCACCATCCAGGTGTAGATGGGCTCGTTGCAGCAGGTAGATGACAGCGTCTTCAACTCCTAAATGGGGCTGATATGCAAACTGCAGAGGGTCCAAACGCATCTTCACCTGCAGCCTCAGGTGGGCTAAGACCAGTCTCTCCAGGACCTTCATCACATGAGATGTTAGGGCAACTGGTCGGTAGTCATTCAAATCCGATGGAGATGACTTCTTGGGGACAGGAACCAGGCAGGATGTCTTCCACAGCACCGGTACTCTCTCCAGACTCAGGCTCAGGTTGTACAGGTGTTTCAGTACCGGAGCTAGTTGGTTGGCACAGGTCCTCAGGGTCCTTGCGGAGATGCCATCAGGGCCCGAAGCCTTCCACTTAAGGAGTCTCTCCAGCTGTTTCTCCACCTGATCTGTAGTCACCGTGAAGTCAGGGAGGGTCCTGGTGCCCCTTGAGGAGGAGGAGGAGGGGGGAAATGGAGAGAGGTTCTGCACAGGAGGGTGGGTGGGGAGGGGTGCGTGGGGGTCTGGTTGTGTTGCTCGGGTGACAGACTGTGAGTTGAACCTATTAAAAAAACAGATTCAGTTCCTCAGCTCTCTCCTGGCTCCCAGATGGCTGCCCAACTCTCCCCTTGCACCCAGTTATTTGTTTCATTCCCTCCCACACATCTTTAGTGTTGTTTTGCCTGAGTTTATCTTCCAACTTCCTCCTATAATTGTCCTTGCACCTCCTCAGCATCTCTCTCAGCTCATGCTGCACTCCCCTCAGCTTCTCCTTGTCTCCAGCCCTAAAAGCTCTCTTCTTTTTGTTCAGAAGTGCTTTCAGGTCACTAGTGACCCATGGTCTGTTGTTGGAGAAGCAGTTTACACTCTGAGCTGGCATGGTCATGTCTTCACAGAATCTAATGTATTCTGTGATGCAGTCAGTCATATTGTCTATGTCCACCCCATTTGGTTCACACAATACGCCCCAGTCTGTTGTCTCGAAGCAGTCCTGTAGTGCATCAGCAGCCTCCTGTGTCCACCTCCTCACAATCCGTGTATAAGCAGGCTGCCTCTGCACAAGGGGAACGTACTTGGGTGTTAACATGACCATGCAGTGATCTGATTTGCCAATGGGGGGTAGAACTGTGGCACTATATGCATCACTGACATTGGCATACAGTAAATCCAGTGTTTTGTTTTCTCTGGTGGGACAGTCAACAAACTGGTGAAAGTTTGGTAGTGTTTTTCCCACTGAGACATGGTTAAAATCACCTGTGATGGCCATGAATGCATCTGAGTGCTTCTCCAGTAATGTGGCTGCAGTGGAGCTGATGACGTCACAGGCCACCGCTGCGTCAGCTGACGGAGGGACGTAGACGATAACAATTAAAGCGCACTTCATTTCTCGCGGCATATAATAAGGTCACAAAAGCCTTTGTTGGTAATTACAGCTTCCAGACGCCTCCTCTATGGAGAAACTAGGCGCAGGCATTGCTAAGGAGTGATTTTAGCCCATTTTTCTACACAAACTGTCTTCAAATCTTGAAGGTTCTGTGCGTGTCTTCTATGAACTCTGATCTTCAGTTCATTCCATAGATTTTCATTTGGATTCCGGTCAGGTGGCTGACTGGACCTTTCTAGCAGCTTTATTTTCCTTCTCTGGACCTAGTTGAGACCTTCCTTGGCTATGTGTTTTGGATCATTGTCTTGCTGAAATGTCCACCCTCGTTTCATCTTTGTCAGATACAGTGGAAGGACTGGACCCAATTGTTGGACGTAAGTTCAAAAAAATTATTTAATTTAAGAGCTGGCCACACTGGCACAACTCAAGGGCTTAACAGAAAATAACTTTGCCACTGAGAAGCGCAACAAAAGGCAAAAACGGGACAAACAGACTGACTGACTTGAACAGACGGACTGAAGCGTGTAATCACGCAAACACGACAAAACAGATTGAGACTGAACAGAAGCATGTAATCATGCCAAAATGACTAAAAGAACCTGAACTGAACAAAAGCAAACCCAGACCTTAAATACACTGAACGCAATCAGGGTAACATGAGACAGGTGGATACAGTCGAGAACAGTGAAAGCCAATAATGACTGAAAGTTGACACATGAGGAAAAACAGATGACAGGGCTCACCACACACAGAGGGAGAAAGACATGGCAGAGGTTCAAGGAAAAAAAACACTCAAACCATGACAGAGACCTAGACAACAATGACAATAAACATACAGAGCACAAGACGAGACATAGCCCTTCCATAAATGTGAATAATAAAGTCATAAATCTGAACACAGGCAGGAAAAACAAAGAACCAAGATAACACTAATAATAACAATCATGACACAGAGAACCAATCTGCAGAAAATACAAGTCAACTCAAAGGGAGGGCAAGGGACCAACCCTCATCCTCACATTGCTCCCCTCTCAAGAGGCGGCCCCCAGACGTCCCAAAAGTTACACCAAAACAAAAGAACCGAACAGAGACCTTCTCAGTGTGGGTGGTGGGGGTACAAGGCCAGGTGGGCCGAAACACACTCCCCCCCCCACAGAGTCCAAAACAAAAACATAATTCATGGGCCAAATGAACTCCAAGGCCCCAAAACAAAACAGGTCAGGTGGCCTGCCAAAGTCCCAGGGCCACCAAGTCAAAAAACAAGGCGGGTTGGGTGGTCTCCCACTGTTCAAGATCTACCAGACCGGACAGCGCGGCAGGTAAGGGGGCCTACCTGAATCCATGGGCCACCTGAGGGGTGAACATGATGCTTCAGGTGGCCTACCAAAGTCCATGGGCCACCAGACAGGAGCAAACTGACAAGCCTCTCACTCAGAAAATAACACACAAGTCCATTGCTCAGAAAACCCAGGTCTTTCAAGATCGCAAGATAACAAAAACAAAACAAAACCATAAACTCCAGAAATGATAATGTGGACATATCAACCTCAAACTCAGGAGATGCCAACACAGACATTCTACCCTCTCGGGGTGATAACATGAACACTTTACCCTCTAAAGGTGACAACATGGCTACTTTAACCTCTGGACCAGGACACACAAAGGCAGAAATTTCAAAACTTTCTGGTTCCAGACACATTACTGCTGAAATTTCTGGTGCAGGACACTCAACTGCAGAAATTTCTGGCTCAGGATGCTCAGCTGAAGAAATTTCTGGCTCAAGACACATTGCTGCAGAAATTTCTGGCTCTGGACACACAAATGCAGAAATTTCTGGTTCAAAACACACAACTGCAGGAATTTCTGGTTCAAAACACATTGCTGCAGAAATTTCTGGCTCAAGACACTTCAATACAGAGATTTCTGATTCAAAGCATACCAATGCAGAAAATTCTGGCTCAACACACACTAATGCAGAATTTTCTGTTTCGGAGCACACCAATGTAGAAATTTCTGGTTCAGGACACATCAATGCAGAGATTTCTGATTCAGGACACATCTCTGCAGAAATTTCCAGCACAGGACACACAACAGCAGAAACTTCTGGTGCAGGAGATGCACATACAGGGGTTTGTAATTCACAACCAGATGGTAAGAGAGTTATTAGGTCCATAACAGTTGGTTGAGACACACAGTCCATGGGAACAGCCGACAGGCACACGCCGGACTCAGGAACAGAAAAAGACTCCTGGTGTGAAAGTAAACTCGTCGGATTACAGGAAGTCATTGAGGAAAGAAGGAATATCCTCCCTCCCCAAGGAATATCCTCCTCCCTGCGACAAACCGATGAGTGCATCTCCATGCTGTGTCCCTCCCCACAGCATCCTGCCAACCATCCATCTGCTGGCAGAAGATATAGCAGTCCCCCACATCCCTGATGAGGTCCCGCAGCTCCAGGCGGCGAGCAATGTCTTCGGGCATGGAGCTCGGGAAGGAGGTGAGAGGAACAGCAGGTGAAGGTGAGGGTAAGACAGCGGCAGCAAGAGGTCTCCTGATCTCAGGAACATTGGCTAGAGGTCTCCTAACCTCAGGAACATTGGCTGGAAAGCTGTCCTCTTGTGACCCCATCCTCGACAAGGCCACCTCGGATGATGGAAGGAAACACGAGGTCAGTGAAGCAACACCATAGTCATTAACAGCAGAGACTGGTGGAAAGAACTTGGCAGCTGGTGGAATCTGCACAGCCCCCCCCCCTCCCACGAGGAGCAAGTCAAGACTTTTCAAAATTGGTGTTTGAATATAACTGAAAGGGTACTTGCCTTAATTCCTGGTCTCCTGTCACCGGGGTGACCACCTCAAAATCAAAGGCAGGAATACTGACAGGCAGAGCAGGAACAGGAACTGAGGAACGACATGGAGCAGGTACAGGACTTAGGGAGCAACAAAGGCAGGTTCTGGTGTTGGGTGGTGCCGTGGAGTAGATTCTGAGCCTGGGGAATGATGTGGAGCAAGAACAGGATAATCCTCACACAGTCCATGCACAGCAACAGCGGCAGTGGGCTCATCCCAGGCCAGTAGATTGCCTCCCAGCATGGCCAGTTCCTCACAAAAAACAGAATAGGAACCGGAGAAGGAGGTGAGGATGGATGGATGGAAGAAGCAGTAGAAATGATAGCAGAGTTAGGTGGAGAGAGCTCAGTGGTGAAAGGTGGCTGATATTGAGCCCCTGCGGCAGTCGGCTCATCCCAGACCAGTAGATTGCCTCCCAGCATGGCCAGTTCCTCACAACAAAGAGAATAGGGAACCGGAGAAGCAGGTGAGAATGGATGGATGGAAGCGGCAGCAGAAATGATAGCAGAGTTGGGTGGAGAGAACTGAGTGGTGGAAGGTGGCTGATACTAAGCCCCCTCGCCAGAAACAGGGTAAGACCTTTCATTTAATGGTGTTAAAAATGAAAAGGTACTTGCCTCTGTTCCTGCTCTGCTGTCGCTGAAGAGATGATCCCTGCCGGGATATGACAAGGCTCGCCTGACGAGGAGCCATTGCGCGGTGGTATGGTGCTGCAACGAGGGAGGAGGACACGGGAGTCTGAAGCACCTCCGGTGATGATGGGAAGCCGGGCCGCTGTGTCTGCCGGCGCGGGCCATGTCTTCGACCGGCTCACCGACAAAATTCCTCCTCCCACTCCTCCTCACTCACCAGCGACAATTCCTCCCATGCTTGGACTACCAATTGCAGTTTAAAAACAGTGTGGCAGAATCTGTCCAGCTGGGGAAAATGCCGCAAAGAAGGAAAACCCTCAAAATAATCTCACTGCAGCATCAAGAAAATAGCGGGCTCTCTCTCTCGTGTGGGAGGAGTGGGTCTCCTCGATGAGATTTTTTATTTATCTTTTGTTCATATAAAAGACAAAAAATAAAATAGAAAGGAGATGTCTTTACCTTCTTTACATGTTTCAGCTGCACTGCAGCCTTCGTCAGAAGAGTCAGCTGATTGCTGCCAGGTGACATTTATCAGCTGATTTTCATAGGCAGGGCCAGCTCAGCAGATCTGTTGGATCCACCGAGCCGGCCCCGCCTCCCGCCGTCAGATGGTCTCTGGAGAATGTGGTCCCAGGTGTGGGAAAGCATAAAGGCCCCCTCATCTCGGTTCATGGTGTCTTTTCCCCGCTTCCTGATCTCTATGGCCTCCTTGATCCAGCATTTGTGTCTGTTGCTCTCCGATCCAATAATAAATAAAAATGAAATACAAAATGATCATAAATCCTCCTAAATTCAGGAATCACTAAATTCAGGAATTCCCACTAATAGGGAACGTGAGCCGGGTTTAGACCGTCGTGAGACAGGTTAGTTTTACCCTTCCTCATCCTCATCCTCACCCTTCTCATCCTCGATGAGAGCCTTGATGCAGGAAGCAGCCTGAACTTCCTCCTCATCGAGGCCCATATGAAAAAACTCACTGTCCACTGGGTCCATAGTGTTGGGTTCTTTCTGTCAGATGCAGCAGAAGGACTCCCCACTTGCTGGATGTAAGTTCAAAAAAATTATTTAATTCAAGAGCTGGCCACACTGGCATAACTCGAGGGCTTAACAGAAAATAACTTTGCCGCTGGGAAGCGCAAAGACTCCCCGGGAACCTACGCCAGGATCCTGTTTGTGGACTTCAGCTCCGCATTCAACACCATCCGCCCCGCTCTGCTCCGGGACAAGCTGTCCCTGCTCAACGTACCTGACTCCCTCTGCAGGTGGATCATCGACTTCCTGACGGACCGGAGGCAGCATGTGCGGCTGGGAAAGACTGTCTCAGACTACTGAAGACAGTGGAGATGATTGTAGACTTCAGGAAAGTCACTACTCCTCTGCCCCCCCTCACCCTCTCAGGCTCTCCCATCACCACTGCTGATTCCTTCCGCTTCCTAGGCACTACCATCACCAGGGACCTCAAATGGGAGCTGACCATCAGCTCACTCATCAAAAAAGCCCAGCAGAGGATGTTCTTCCTGCGGCAGCTGAGGAAGCTCAAGCTACCCACCAAGATGTTAGTGCAGTTCTACACAGCCATCATTGAGTCCATCCTCACCACCTCCATAACCGTGTGGTACGCAGGAGCCACTGCCAGGGACAGACTAAGGCTGCAGCGCGTCGTGCGCACTGCTGAGAAGGTGATCGGCTGCAAGCTCCCATCTCTCCAGGATCTGTACATCTCCAGGACCCGGAGGCGTGCTGGCCGGATCATAGCCGATCCCTCACACCCTGGTCACGTACTGTTTGCCCCCCTCCCCTCTGGTAGAAGACTTCGGTCCATCCAGACTAAAACCTCCCGTCACATGAACAGCTTCTTCCCCTCTGCCATTAGACTGCTGAACACTAAGTGACTTATTGACTCTCGTGCACCATGTACAGCAGCTCAACCAGACTCATGTCAATCATCACTGTTTTCTTCCTGCATTACCGACTGCACTATATAGTTCTCCACAGTATCTGCTGCTGGCTAATATATATTTTAACTGTTGACCAGTATCACTTAATCTTATCCTACACTTTATTACATGTATAGTTTATTTCTTTTATCTTATCATGTTTAATGTTGCAGCATTGTACCGAGACAAATTCCTAGTTTGTGTACTACATGAACAATGGCAATAAACCTGATTCTGATTCTGATTCTGATTCTGATTCTGAACAAAGGGTAAAAACAGGACAGACAGGCTGACTGACTTGAACAGACAGACTGAAGCATGTAATCATGCAAACACGACAAAACAGACTGAGACTGAACAGAAGTGTGTAATCACACCAAAATGACTAAAAGAACCCGAATTGAACAAAAGCAAACCCAGACCTTAAATACGCTGAACGCAATCAGGGGAACACGAGACAGGTGGATGCAGTCGGGAACACTGAAAGCCCAAATAATGACTGACAGTTGACATGAGGAAAAACAGATGACAGGACAGGGAGGCGGGGCTCACCACACACACAGAGGGAGAAAGAATCAGGGGGACAACCATTCAGACCATGACAGAGACCTAGACAACAATGGCAATAAACATACAGAGCACAAGATGAGACATAGCCCTTACATAAATATGAATAATAAAGTCATAAATCTGAACACAGGCAGGAAAAACACAGAACCAAGATAACACTAGTAATAACAATCATGACACAGAGAACCAAAGTGCAGAAAATATAAAAGTCAACTCAAAGCAAGGACGAGGAACCAGCCCTCATCCTGACAATCTTCAGCATCTTGGCAGATGGCAACATGTTCTTATCAAAGATGTCTCTGTACATTTGTCCATTCATCTTTCCTTCAATTATATGAAGTCTGCCTGTACCATGTGCTGAAAAACACCCCCACTGTCATAATTAACTAAACTGACAGCTCATGTGCACGATGCAACAGCACAGGAGAAGTAACCACACAAAGGGGAACATTTGACAGTTTATTAAATAGGGAAAATAAGCGCACAGCTAAGGAAGCAGCCACTAGCCAGAGGAATCCTCTTGTGGCGAGAAGACAAGAGCTGTCAGAGGAGGAACGGAGTAAGGGGAAATGGGCAAGCCAAATTGACACTTACTTGGGGTTCCGAGGAAGAACCGGCAGGACTCCAGCGGGGAATAGACGAACCAGTAGGGTGGGGGGATGAGCTGATGGTGCCTGACCTGGTGGAGGTTGAAAGCCAGGGGATTAATGGAGACGTGGCAGTAGAGTGCGTGCAGTCCTGGAGACACACCCGCACGATGGCAGCAACCTAAGGAGAGAAGAAAGCGAGCTTAGATGACGTGTCTAAACAAGCAACAATGACACTTGTTTGTCTTTGCAGGGGCAGTATACCCAGACGAGCCAGCATTGAATGCATGGCGAGAACCTCCTTAAGTACGCTGGCTGATGAGCAGGTACAGGTTTGTCTTCTGCCTCAGGTGCCATGATGACTTGGTGAAGATGAGGCAGGATGGGAGGGGCACGCTCTTGCTGCCCATGACACCCACACCATGATGCTCCCACCTCCAAACTTCACTGTTGGTATGGTGTTCTTGGGTGCAGTGATGTGCAGTGCCATTTTTCCTCCAAACATGCTGTGTGTTGTGGCATCCAAAAATTTCAGTTTTTGTCTTATCTGACCAGACTGTATTCTCCCAGTATTTTACTGGCTTGCCCAAATGTTGTGCAGCAAAATTTAAAACAAGATTCAACATGCTTTTTCTTCAGCAATGGAGTCTTGCGAGGTGAGAGGGCGTAGAGCCCATGTCGGTTGAGTGCATTACTTATTGTTTTCTTTGAAACAGCAGTACCTGATAACTCCAGGTCTTTCTGGAGCTCTCCATGAGTTGTTTTTGGCTCTTGGATAACTTTTCTGATAATTCTTTTGACTCTTCTGTCAGAAATATTGCAGGGAGCTCCTGGTTGTGACCGGTTTATTGTAAAATGTTCTTTCCACTTCCAAATGGAGTTCCGAATGGAACAATTTAGAAATGGACCTATAACCAATGCTATCATTATGTTTTGCAACAATAAGGTTGTGAAGGTCTAGAAAGAGCTCTTTGCTTCTACCCATCATAAGTTCTTTGTGGTGTGACAGTCTGACATTCACAGACCTTTTTAATGGCTATCAGTCAGGACTTAACCAGCTGAAATTAATTTGCACTGATGGGGAATGGGATGGCTTCCTAAATTCTGATGGATTTCAGCTGGTTTCTTGGCTTTCTATGCCTTTTTGCACCGCTTTTTCTTCATGTGTTCAATACTTATTCCCTGTGTCATTCCACTTTATTAAATGTATCTTGTTTTGTGAACACAGTTGCCTTGATTTTGTTGTATGTGTGGACTACTTGGGTTGTTACTGATATCTGGTAAAAATCTCAGGTTAATGGCTCCATCAGAAATACGTTTGATGAAAAAAATATTGATCTGTTCAATACTTATGTTCCCCGTTGTATACCGCAATACATCTTTGAGCTATATTGCCCAGCCCTAGTAGCCCGTTAATTTTAATTCTAAAAAGTGTTTGTTATATCAAAGTTTTTATCTTCTCTGCCACAGTGGTGGAGGAGTAGACCTCAGAAAATAACAGATGATCCTTAAATTGTTTTTTATGAACAAACAGCTATTAAATACCATGAGATACTGTGGCATTTCCTTGCAGATTGGATCCGGCATCCATCAAAAATAGACTCCTTGTGTTTCATTTGCAGTCTGACGAGCCGGATTGTTTCTGCAATGGTCCAGACCAGGTGGGGATTAGAACATTGACAAGAATGGAAACTATATGCTGCAGAGTCAGGATCGCAGCCGTAACGGACAGGATCCGGAGTCACTGTAAATATAGGGTAAGTATCACACCTACTGGCCAGGAGGACAGAATGCTGTCACTATCTCCTTTAAAAACCTGAAAGACCAGCTCAAATAGAGTCCAGAGCAGCAGCAATAGATAAGTCTGTTTTACAGAGAACTTGGGACGCTCTGCACTGGTGCACCTGCTAAACTCCACATCTGTAAAGGTGAATGTCATATTACAAATATAAATGTTCCATTTTTACACATCTGACTTTGTCTCTAATGGAGAAAACAGCCATCTGCTCCTGTTTAGCTTTGCATTGTCTCCTAGCCACACAGACACCAGGGTGGAAACAGCTATCTGGCTGTTACAACATTCATCCAGTAGATAGTGTGTACAGAATAGAAAGAGGCCAAGTGACAGTAAATTCAGCCTGATTGAGCACCAAATAAAATAAAAAGTGTCACCAGTATGGCACCAGAGCACCATTAGGTAAATGTGGAATAAAACCTTAAGCGCCATAATCACCATGGTGCAATTAAATATGAAATGAAAATGTCAGAGGAATAGACACCAAATGGTCATAACTGCTGTCCCATATCAGCATCGCCAGGCCGCTGCCGTAAAGCTTGTGTTTGTTTTCTCTTCTCCATTTTACCGGTGTGTGTTTACGGTCAGGGCTCAATCATATACAGTATCTTAATGATGATGGTAATTAGACAGTAGGCTGCAAGGGGTGATTTAGCTACACTTGGAATGTAGAGAGTGATGGAGTGCAGGGAGCAAGAGACAGGGAAAAATGAGGGAAAACCCAAGCGAGGAGGTCAATTGATCTGTTGGTCATAAACAGCCAAGGGTCAGAATCATGAGGTTCTCTTTGGGTTAGTTAATATAATTAGTCTGAGTTCACTCTGAAGCTTCATAAGCACATAAACACCCCGTGTGGCCCTGTATTAATGCACCAGGGGATATCAATGATAAATAAACCACAGGGCTGTATGTGTGTGTGAACAAGCAAGTGGGGTAATGATTAGATTTCCATTAGTAAAGGGGTAATGAATGTGTGTGTGTGTGTGTGCGTGTGTGTACATATGGGACTGTTAATGTCCATGTGAGGTGAATTAAAAGTGCATTGACTATATGGCAGCACATGCTATATATTAGGGCCAGGCAAAGCTGGCTCTAGCCACAGGACCTATTCATCTTCCCCAGAAGCCCCAACCACCCCATCCCACAATAAAACCACCCTCCCCACACACACACCCCCAGGTCCCAGTCCACCTCACCACAGACCCCTCCGCTCTGTAAACGTAATCAAATTAATTAACATCGCTAAGATCTCGCACTCATTAATCTATCTACTGTGGTCAGCGAAAACAGACCAACAGGGAATACATCTGACCGTGGCGGTGAACATTTTTGACTGATTTGTTGTTTTTCTTCCATTTTGTTTCTCAATTAAATATGCAAAATAGTGGAAAGGTCACATATGCTCACTTGTGGTTGGATTTTAACAAAAAGTATGAAAAGTTTCTGGATTCAATGATATTTTGTTTGCAGAGCAGCAGTTCAGAAGAGTTGTCATTTTATGGCATGTGTGTAAAGAATATGAGGTAAAGACATCGCAATGTTAGACAGAAGACCCAGTGATCAGGTGATCCTCTATGAGTAAACACCAGTAGAGAGGAAAAAGCTTTTAACATGGCGAGACTCACCATGCTGACCTCTGCTGCACAGAGGGCAGCAGACTTTCATCACACTGGCATTGACAACATGAACACATGGATAAATATTTAATGGCATCACTTCACTCTATAAAAGCAAGAAATCTCTGTGTGTCTGTTTGTGTGTGTGTGTGTGTCTGTCACGTTAATAGGACATCATAGGACGGCCTATGATCGCTGCCTGAACATCATAGGACGTCCTATGAAATCAGGCATCATAGAACACGTAGACAAATGTGTCTTTATGACGTCATATAGACCATGTCTCTTTGAACTCAGGCATCATAGGACACATAGACAAATGTGCCTTTTTGATGTCATATTCATCAAGACCACAGCACATAGACAAATGTGTCTTTATGATGTCATATACATCAAGCCTGTCTTCATGTCTTTATGATGTCATATATATCAGGCAACGTGTCTTTATGATGTCATATACATCAAGGCTGCCTTCATGTCTTTATGATGTCATATACAGTCAGTCCATGCCGGAAAGCCTCTTTTTGCTCAGATCTATTTTCCTGATCCTGTCCATGAACTAGAATTACGACGCACCTATCCCTCAACCAGTGGTCTCAACGAAGAAGAAGAAGACCCACCAGATGGAGAGCAATAGAATGACGAACACTGCTCCACGTCAGAAAAGATGCCATGACAATGAAACACCTGAGGTTCCAGCAGTACATTGCACCCGTCTGAGACAAAAGGACACCCTTCACCAGCATAGGGTACAACAGACTTTAAAGCACATTTCTAGGACATCATAGGATGGCCTATGATCTCTGCCTCATCATAATAGCGCGTCCTATGAATTCAGGCATCATAGGACGACTCGCCATGCCTACATGATGGCAAATGTGTAACCTTGACAAATGCCAGTCTACACTACAAATGTGTAAAATGCCAAGCAAAGCACTGATTTTCTCCGGGTGCTCCAGTTTCTTGGTTTCTACGGGCATGCACGGGGTTTCCTGAACAGGGTTGAAAGCCACTTTTTCAGGATCGTGCCCATGAACTAGAATTACGACGCACCTATCCCTCAACCAGTGGTCTGAATGAAGAAGAAGACCCACCAGATGGAGAGCAATAGAATGAGGAGAACTGCTGCACGTCAGAAAGGATGCCGTGAACATGAAACACCTCAGGTTCCAGCAGTACGCCGCAGGCATGACTGTGAACAACACAGCCGTCTGAGACAGGAGGAGACCCTTCAGTGGTCTAAGCGAAGAAGAAGACCCACCAGATGATGTCTATATGACGGCTCATAGACAGAGCACAACTCCCTACAAGACATATACAGTATATAGACACAGGTAAGGAACATAACACAGAACAGTGACAGGCAGGAGAAGAAGTAACAAGCAGGGGCAAACAGCCCCAGATGGCAGGGCATCTGTGTGATTTTTATGTTTTGCTGCATACAAAAGCCATCACATGTGATTGCCACTTAGTGCTGTGTTGCTATACCAGCTGTCCTCTAACTGGCAAGAATTCTGTTCCAATGCATCCCCTCTACGGGCATGCACGGGTTTCTATGGGCATGCACGGGTATGCACTAGTATTTATAATGACAAATTGAAAATTTGCTAAATAAAAAAAAATCATCTCAAATTTAAGATACGATAAGATAAGCCTTTATTAGTCCCACAATGGGGAAATTCCGGGATTGCAACAGCACAGGGATAGCAACACTCAGAGCAATAATTTAGAAGATAAGGAAATAAGAGCAGTGAATATACATATGTACACATAAATATACTGTATATACACACAGAGCGGAGCATTGTAGCTAGATGGACTAAACAGCATAACCGTCTATTTAGTTACCCTTCATGGTATGAATATATACCCATACATATTGTCACCCTCCATAGCGACTGATATTATCCTAGTTCTAAACTGGAGGGGACCATTTGTGTAAGTCTGTTGCGTCTTTTGCATTCAATACTGTTAGGTCGTCACGTTTTTTTTGCTATCTCTGCGAGCAGCCCCGCTTAGGTTATACAGTCTGACAGCCGTAGGTAGGAAGGACCTGTGAAACCTCTCAGTCACGCATCTAGGATGATGTAGTCTACTGCTAAACGAGCTCCTCAGTGCGTCCAGTATGTCCTGCATAGGGTGGGACTCGGACTCCTGCAGAGATGACAGTTTAGCCACCATCCTTCTCTCTCCTATCTCCTCCACTGGGTCAAGGCGTTGCCCACGACAGAGCTAGCTTTCTTGATTAGTTTGTTCAGTCTCTTCCTTTCGGCTACTGTAATGCCGTTGCCTCAGCAGACCACTCCAAAAGTGATGGCTGATGCCACCACCGTGTTGTAGAATGTCTTCATGAGCACCCCTTGTACACCAAAAGACCTGCGCCTCCTCAGTAGGAACAGCCTGCGCTGTCCCTTCTTGTAGAGTGCGTCGGTATTGTGTGACCAGTTTAGTTTATTGTTCAGATGAACATTTAGAAGCATTTAGAAGAAATGCTTCAAATTTATTAAAGAAGTTACTAATTCATATGAAAAAGTTCCAGATTTTTAAGAAAAACACTGATGCTGGTGCATTTTACTTAGGGAGAGAAATAGACTGTAGAGAATATTAGGATATTTACTCTGCATTACTCCTAAATATTCAAAGCCCCCAAAATGTTATTATTATTATTATTATTATTATTATTATTATTATTATTATTATTATTATTATTATTATATGCCCCTGACACACCACCTGTTGGATTATAATCCACCTCTTTGGGGACCAATGCTTGTGTTTGATTTAAATGAACATTATCAGTCTTTGGATATAATCATTTTTGACCAAAGCTACAGTCTCCCAGTTCCTACAAATTCTGGAGTTCGCCCCCTGCTGTCTGGTATCTTGTGGAAGAGAGCATCCCAGGTGTGGGACAGGGTTTAGGATCCCTCATCTCTGCTGATGGTTCTTGGAATCCATTTTCTGATCTCGATGGCTGCCCTGATCCAACGGTTGTTGTAATCTTCTGCCGATTTAAGGTAAGAATGACTAAACACACACGCAGGAGGACGTTGTGCACAATTTATTGTGCGAAAAGGAGAACAAACAGTCCAGCAAAACAACAGATAAACACAGAACGGCGAAGAGGCTCTGGGAAGCTTACGAGATGCTACTCAGCTCACCAGTGAGTAAGTCCAGGGAAGACCCAAGGAGCTTCAGACAAGACTGACAGCGGGGGGAGTCAGCCTGGACACTCGAGCGCTTCCTAGACGAAACTGGAAGGGGAGGGTACCGAATACTCACTGGGCTGGGAACAGAGACGTCCATGGAGGGAATCCCAGAGCCAACCTGCGTAAAACAGAAAGAGGAGACACAAATGACATGCAGAGTGATGCGGTACCAAAACACAGGCAGCGCATCTAGTCATGCATGCAACAAACTGTTCAAACACTGTCAAAAACAAGCAGGTCAAACAATAATCTGGAAATTCACTGGGGCAGACACAGGGCTTAAATAATGTCAAACATAATGAGGAAAGTGAATGCCGGTGCGTGAGTGCGTGGGCTGAACTGAGCGGGAACAGATGCGTGAGAATGTCTATGAGCAAGTGAGTGGGGATGAGTGTGTGTGTGTGTGCGTGTGTGCAAGAGTGTGTATGAGTGAGTGCAGGATGAATGTAGGCAGGCATGTACGTGTGTATGTGCGTGCATGAATGAACAGTTAGTGACAATCAACTGGTGTGACTGGCAGGAGAGGGGGTGTGGCTGAGAGCTGTCAGAGAGCCGAGCAGACCTCAGAGGCTCCCAGAGAGGCGCCTGGTGGAAAATAAGGAACCAAAATACACTTAAAGGCAAAGCAGCCATCGTGCCATGGAACTGGGCTGGAAATCCAACCCAGCCCATGACAGAACCCCCCCCCCCAAGGGGTGGATACCAGACACCCCACAGCACCATCAAAAGAAAACACAAAAATACCCCCCCACCCCCGGGGGAAACTACCACAACAACCAGGGCAGGAGGTGGGGGAAACAGGTCAGGAGGGAACCAACAAGCAACATAATACAAAAATATTATACGTAAAGACACAGTGAACCACCCCCAAAACCTAGGACAGCGCCCTGCAAGTCCCAGGAGTCCAAGAGTTCAGGGAGCCGACCAAAGTCCCAGGCCCAAGGGGCGACGAAAGGAGGCCGGTCAGGTGGTCTGTCCAAGTCTAAGATCAGTTGGACCGCCCGGCCGAGCTGGTCAGGAGGCCGGCCAGGACAACTTGGCCACCTAACCCCACGGCACAGTTCACCGGGTGGACGGCCCAGGTTTTTGAGCCACCAGCTCAAGAGAGGCGGCCCGGGAGTCAGCCTCCCCAAGGGAAAACCCAAAGCAGGAAGGGGAAGGCAGGAAAGGGAAGCCCTGGCGTTGTCGAACAGCGGTGAGGGAGGAGCCCCCCTGTCCCCCGTGGCCCCGAGCTGGAGGACAGCTGCTCCCACGGTGGTCCCGGTCCGGGACACAGCTGCACCCGCGGAGGCCCCAGGCTGGAGCTTAGGTGCACCCGCGGTGGACCCCGACTGGGTCATGGCTGCACCCATGGTGACTCCAGGCTGGAGCTTAGTTGCACCCGTGGGGGTCCCGGTCCAGGACAAAGCTGCACCCGTGGTGGCTCCGGGCTGGAGCTTTGTGGCACCCACAGTGGACCCCAGCCGGGCCATGGTTGCAACCTCGATGGTCCTGGCTTGGGACCTGGCTACACCTTCAGTGGACTCCGGCTGGGCCAACAGTTGCACCCTTGGTGGGGCCCAGCTGGGCCATGGCTGCATCCTCAGGGAGCCGATCGACCAGGGCGAGCACCAAGCCAAGTAGGCAGGCTGCCAATGGAACACCAGGCAGCGACGCAATCACAGAACCCTCCGGTGGTGTAGAAACATCTCCGGCGACCCTGAAAGGAGGCTCGTAAAGAGAACACACAGAAGGAGGGTCAGAGTTGCCGGCAGTGGCGGAGCCCAGTATGGCGAGATCAGGCGCAGTGGGTGGCTGCACCTGACCCTCTCCCTCCACCATGAGCCAGGCAAGATCTCTCCAAAGCTGAATAGAGAAAAATTAAAGAGATCACTCGCCTGTACTCGAGCTCCACTGCCATCCAGGACTCCAGCAATCCGGCTGGGGAAGATGGTTCGGGTGCAGGCTCTGCGGCGGCGGCCTCCACAGCAGGCGTGGTGGTATCTGCAGTCCGGGTCTCCTCCAGAGATCTCTCCAATGCAGGCGACTCTTCTGGGAGGATTCAGGAGGAGGAGCCCCATGTTGCGCTGGACCCTGGGAGACTGAAGCCAGGGGACACTCCTCCATCGGCGCAGGCTTCAGGTAGGTCGCAGCGCCTTCCCTCTGACCATGGCAGTGACCATGGCGGCTCTGCGGGGCTGGAGTAGAGTCATTCAGCACAGCGGCCCCCTCCTTCCTCCAAAGATCGAGCTCCAGGGCCGATGGACACTCAAAGGAGGAAGAAAGAGATATGGAGAGGGTAGGTGGGTTAATTACTGCTGCAACAGGTGGTGAGAACCGAGTGGACTGCGTATACTGGGCCTCACTTCCGGGAGCCAGGCAAGGTGATTTATCAGACGAGTGAATAGAAAACACACTTGCTTGTTCATCCCGGGTTTGATGGTTCTTGCTGCAGCAAACCCAGCCTCCTGCTTCTTAGCATCTGCGGTGATCTTGGGCCCCTTGGAAAACCCGGAGGGGACCGCCTCTGCAAACTGGAAGGCAGGCAGAGGAGCAGAGGAGTTCTTCCTATGGTCTGAAGCTGGGTTGCGATGCCGTGGAGAGGGCGAAGCCGGCAGAACAGGATTTGGCACACTGGAGAAGAAACAGGGCTTCTCTCGCCGAGCACTCCTACATGCAGAAGCTGGCCTCATAACACATGGCGAGGAAACGGGTGGAGGCAGGGGCAGTAGTGGAGGGAGTGAAAGCACTATTACCCGGGGATGAAGGCACACGTACAATCTCCGCTCCACCAAGTTGGCTACTCCACCCCAGCAGGCCATTTCATCTCTTCGGGAGGTACAGCTCCGTGCGCTGGCTGCCAAATTTTCAATCACCACGACAAGCTTCAAGTCCTCCCGTCTCCTCTGCATCCTCCTCTCGACTGCTTCACCTGCTTGAGGCATGATGGCTCCTCAGAACAGGTGGGTGGAAAAAGCAGACACAAAAAAAAGAATGAAAGGGAAAAAAAATTACACACAACTCCTCCGCTGGGCTTTTGACTGGCCGGATTATTCTGTTGTGATCTCCTGCCTTTTTAAGGTAGGAATGATTAAACCCACACGCAGGAGGACATTGTGTGCAATTTATTGTGTGAAAAGGAGAGAGGCTCTGGGAAGCTCACGAGATGCTGCTCAGCTCACCAGTGAGTAAGTCCAGGGAGGACCCAAGGAGCTTCAGATGAGACTGATAGCGGGGGGAGGCAGCCTGGACACCTGGAAGTGGCGGGTACCGAAATACTCACTGGGCTGGGAACAGAGATGTCCGTGGAGGGAATCCCAGAGCCAACTTGCGTAATTAAAAATTATGTACTACATCCATTGTGTATGTGTGGATTGTGTGGTTGCAGCACAGGTGACAAGCCCAAGACAAATTTCCCCTTGAGGGACAAAGTTTATCTTATCTTATCTTATCTTATTATCTTAAAACAGAAAGAGGAGATACAAATGACATGCAGAGTTATCCTGTACCAAAATGCAGGCAGGGCATCTAATCATGCATGCAACAAACTGTTCAAACACTGTCAAAAACAAGCAGGTCAGACAATAATCTGGCATTTCACTGGGGCAGACACAGGGCTTAAATAATGTCAAACATAATGAGGAAAGTGAATGTCGGTGCGTGAGTGCCTGGGCTGAACTGAGCGGGAACAGATGCATGAGAATGTCTATGAGCATGTGAGTGGGGATGAGTGTGTGCGTGTGTGCGTGTGTGCATGAGTGAGTGCAGGATGAATGTAGGCAGGCATGTACGTGTGTATGTGCATGCATGAATGAACAGATAATGACAATCACTGGTATCACTGACAGGAGAGGGGGGCGTGGCTGAGAGCTGTCAGAGAGCCGAGCAGACCTCAGAGGCTCCCAGAGAGGCACCTGACGGAAAATAAGGAACCAAAATACACTTAAAGGCAAAGCAGCCATCGTGCCATGGAACTGGGCTGGAAATCCACCCCAGCCTATGACAACGGTGGCATTTGTTGCTTTCTGTGTGGATGACATTTGCCTCTTCCCAGTCCATAATATGATTTTCTCTTTTGCAATGGTCGGATATGGTCAAAGACTGCAAGAAGTGGTCGAAACATGTTAAGGGAAAAACAACCTTTTTTACTGGTTGAAAAAAAATAATTATTTTAGAAGTCAGTATGAACCATTTTGGATTAACTTAAGGTGTTCTTGAGGCATACTTATAGCCAACATCTTGTGTAGTTCTTACATTGTTCCTACAGCATTCGTACGGCCACTCTAGGATGAAGGGTTTTCATGAGGCGTTCATAGAAATCTTGGACAAGACCACTGACCTGGCCACAAACTTATGAACAGCCTACGAATGCTGGATTCTCTGACACAGCAAATTCAGCATACTCAAATTAACTGTCAGAGTTGATTTTAACAATTTTAAAGTGTTTATATGGATCCACACCAGAAAGTGTTGATTTAACTCTTTTATGAGAGTTGGTATCTTAACATTAATTCAGTGTAAATGCTGGCACTTTGTTGGTGTTAAAGTTTTAACACTTATTAACACTACTTAGTGTTGTTTGTGTTAGTGTTGTTAGTATTGTTTTGTAGCACCTGAACTCTTGCACTTTAGCATATCCACTTTGTACAGTTTCATTGCAGATGTTCTTCTCATGTATGACTGTGTGTTTCTGTGACCCGCTGGGGGACTACAGACGTAAATTAGCAGTTTTTCTAAATCTGGCATACTTGCATTTGTATTAATGCTCATTAGTATGTAATGTCCTTTTCAAACAAACATTAAACTAAACTAATTACTTTTTAGGCATCAGTTCTCTTATTGGATTCTTTTATTAAATCTACAAGAGTTATCCCATGTTAACACTGGCAGGTGTAAATATAGTTCGTCTGAATTGCAAAATGAAGTTAGCTAAAATAAAGAGGTCATATTTGCTTGAAATCATTTATTTTACATTAAGCACCACAATCATTTTAAAATCTTTTTGTTAAAAAAAATCAGTATGGAACAATATATGGTTTCTCACTCTCATTACAATATTGATTATCAAAAAGTCTATATCAGTGGTCTCCAACCTGGGGCTCCTGGAACAGTGAGGTTTCTGTGGGAAATTTTCTAATTTCACTTCTTAATTGGTCCAAAGATTTGCAAAGAATTTGCTGTTGTTGTGCATGGGTGCAAGGGTGCCTACAGAACACATGCACAACAATGACCAGAGTGGTGGCCTAGTTGGCAGAGCATCCGCCCCACATCCGGGAGGCCGGGGTTCAAATCCCAGCTGGGTCATGCTGAAGACCATATAAAAGTGGAACTTCCAGCCATCCAGCTTGGTGCTCAGCAATAATGGAACTGTCATGGTCAGGCAAGCGTGCCTCCCTTTCTATTCTCCCGGCTCATCAGCGCACCTGCGTGATTACACACCTGCTGCTTCCTGATTCACCAGCATATTTAAGGGCCAGAGTGTGAAGAGTTCTCTGCTGGATCGTTGGGTTTGTGCCACCTCACAACTACTTTTCTTATTGTTTGGCAAATTTATTATCTCCTCAAGTTGTCTTACCTTTTGTCCTCTCCTCCTCTCAGGTTTGCTGCCACCTCCAGTGGTGTGTCTCCAGAGCTATGCGCGTACACTCGCCTGAACAATCCCTTTTCAAATCAAAATCAAATCAAATCAAATCAAATCAAACTTTATTGTCATATTGCTGTACATACAACTGTAGTGCAGGCAAGATGAAATTGCGTTTCTCTCGGCATCCATATAAGAAGCAGCATGATTAAGACACACTCCCACATAGCTCCCCCCCCCATCCATTCACACATCCCTGAGACATACTTGGGGAAAAAGAATAACTAACTATAATATACAAAATGTCCATAGGTGCAGTAGTGTGTATGTGAGATTCCGGGTCAGCTGTTCAGCATCCTGACAGCTTGTGGGAGGAAGCTGTTGATCGGTCTGGTGGTTCTGCCTCTGATGCTCCGGAATTGTTTACCAGATGGAAGAAGTTCAAAGTGTTTATGCAGAGGGTGAGAACGGTCCTTGACAATGTTCAGTGCCCTGCTCCTACAACGGTTCTGAAAAAGTTCTTGGACAGAGGGGAGGGAGACTCCAATTACCCTCTCCGCCCCCTTGACTATCCTCTGCATGGCTTTTTTGTCTGACATACTGCAGCTGGAGTACCATGTAGCAATGCAGTACGTCAGAACACTCTCCACCACACCTCTGTAGAAGGTCCTGAGGATGCAGATGGGGAGAGAGGCCTGTTTGAGTTTCCTCAAGAAGTGTAGTCTCTGCTGAGCTCGCTTCCTGATCTCCAAGGAATTCTTGCTCCAGGTCAGGTCCTGCGAGATCTGCACTCCGAGGAACTTGATGTTCTCTACTCTCTCCACTAAACGGCCGCCGATGCTGAGGGGGACGTGCTCAGGCTGTGACCGCCAGAAGTCGATAATCATCTCCTTTGTTTTGTCCACGTTGAGCACCAGATTGTTCTCCCTGCACCAGCCCTCCAGGTCTCTCACTTCTTCCCTGTACATTGATTCCTCATCCCTCTGAATAAGTCCCACCACCGTGGTGTCATCTGCAAACTTAATAATCTGGTTCCTCTCGTGTTTGGATACACAGTCATGTGTTAGAAGTGTAAACAACAGTGGACTGAGTACACAGCCTTGAGGGGTTCCGGTACTCAGCGTGACAGAGTTGGAGATGTTGTTTCCAACCCGGACAGACTGAGGTCTCTCAGTCAGGAAATCCAGGATCCAGAGACATGTGGCGGTGTTCAGACCGAGAAGGAGTAATTTCTCTATCAGTCTCTGGGGAATAATGGTGTTGAATGCTGAACTGAAATCAATGTACAGGAGTCTGGCGTAGGTGTCTTTCTGGTCCAGGTGGGTGATGACAGAGTGTAGGGCGGTGACGATAGCATCCTCCGTGGAGCGGTTTGAACGATATGCAAACTGGAGCGGGTCGTGTGATGCAGGGAGGCGGGCTGTGATGTGTGGTTTGACAAGCCGTTCAAAACACTTCATCACAATTGGTGTAAGTGCAACAGGACGATAGTCATTCAAACATGACACCACTGGTTTCTTTGCCACCGGTACAATGATAGAGGTCTTGAAGCATCTGGGAACGATGGCCTGACTCAGGGAGATGTTATAAATGTCAGTCAGGACATCCGCCAACTCGCTCGCGCAGTCTCGGAGCACACGTCCCGGAATGTTGTCTGGACCTGCAGCTTTGCGTGGGTTGATTCTGGATAGGGTCCTCCGTGTGTCCACTGTGTTAATGGTAAAAGCTGGTCCGACCGATGGTGGGAGTGGGCCGGCCCTCCCTCTGATTGTCGAGTTTGATGCTTCAAAACGTGCAAAGAAGTCGTTAAGCCTGTCTGGAAGCGAAGCGTCGTCATCATCGACCCCCTGCCTAGACTTAAAGCCCGTCAGTGTCCGAACTCCCTGCCACATCTGCTTGGTGTTCCTAGTGTCACAGAGGTGTCCCTGGATTTTCTCCGCATAGGCGCGCTTTGCCACCTTAATTCCCTTTGAAAGCGCAGACCTGGCTGAGCGGAGGGCAATCCTGTCCTTCGCTCTGAACGCTGCATCTCTGGCTTTAAGCAGCGAGCGCACCTCTGCAGTCATCCAGGGCTTATGATTACCCCGCATAGTGATGGTCTTCACTGTAGTGACATCCTCTGTGCACTTCGCGATGTAGCTGGTGACCGAATCAGCATACTCCTCCACATCTGTCCTGTCTTCCTGGGAGGCTGCTATTTTGAAGATCCTCCAGTCTGTGTGATGAAAACAGTCTTGCAGTGCAGAGGTTGCACTCTCTGGCAAAATCCTGATTTGTTTCACTGCTGGCCTGCTGTGCTTCAATAAAGGTTTGTAGGCAGGAACCAGCATCACGGACATGTGATCAGAACGGCCGAGATGGGGGCGGGGTAACGCTTTATATGCATCTGTGTTTGTGTACACTAAGTCCAACATATTCTCTCCTCTGGTCTTAAAGTCTACACATTGTTTAAACTTGGGGAGCACAGTTTTTAAGCTGGTGTGGTTAAAATCCCCCGCAACCACCACAAAACTGTCCGGGTGTGACGTTTGGATTTTACTGATTGCATTGTGCAGTTCCCCGAGTGCCTTCTTAGCATTAGCTTTAGCATTAGCGCTCGGCGCTATGTAAACACCAACTACAAACACGTTTCAAGACAACGGCTTCTCCACTCAGGTTCCTCAGCCCTTTCTCTTCCTTCCCTGCCGTCTCCAGATCCCCTCACCTTTCTCATGCTGGAGTTCACTGCCAGGCTCTCTGCCAGTATCATAAGACCCATTTTCTCAGTTGTCATTTCCCAGTGTGCCATACTCCTCATTAATCATTCCTCTCCTCTCTTTCCTCCTAGACTGCATGTGGCTCCAGTGTGCAATTGTTTTCCTGTATATAGTTTGGTGTCTTGGTTGTGGGTTCCATTAATTGTGGTGTGTGTATTTATTCTTTAAGTTAGCATGTTTTGTATAGGGTTTTGGGTTTTCATTAAAGTGGTGTTAACTTTTCATCTGCGTCTGAGTGTTCTTCTGAAGTGGTTGCCCTGCACTTAAGCCTCCTCAAAACACCAAATCATGACAGAATGATCCAACCAGGATCAAGGCTTAGTGGGCACTGCCTCAAGAGAACCGTCAGCACTTTGGTGATTGGAAGCCACGGAGCACCAGGTCATGTTTTTGTCTGAGCAGCTCCAAACTATTACCCAATAATTAACCATGGTTACGGAGCATTTGTGTCGGTTTCCTGGTGTGGCTGCTCCCCTCCTGCACCTGCTGTCCTGGCAGCTCCTGTTTTCCGCAGGACCATTTCCATCCCCGCCCCTGCCCCATATGGGGGGGAGGTAGGGGGATGTAAAAGGTTCCTGTTACACTGCCGGATGTATTTCCAGCAGGTGGAGGGAGAATACAGGGAGGATTCGGCTAAGATTCAGTTCCTGACCCTATTACTCCACGACCGGGCACTCAAGTGGGCTCAGTCCATCTTGAGTGGTCGGGAGGGGGCCGAATATACTTTTGAACATTTCGTTCAGGAATTCACCCTGGGCATTTGATCACAGAGAGAACGAGGGTAACATTGTTTGCCAGTTGCTGGGGCTTTGGCAGGGGAGTCGGTCAGTTGCCGGTCAGTTGCCGACTACTCAGTCGAGTTTCAGGTCGCTGCGGCAGACTCCGAGTGGAATGACACTGCACTATGTAGCGTCTTCCTCTGAAGTTTAAATGCCAACCTCCCCGACGAACTGGCTATTTGGGTGAACCCCTCCTCTTTGGATGAATTGACACACACAGGCAGTGTGTGTGATTCACACAGGCAGTGGCCTTAGACAACCAGTTTCGGGAGTGTGCTAGGGAGCAGAGGACTGCTGCTTCCTCGCCTGCCCCACGGCCGGTTCCCCCGCCCCCTCGTGCTGCATCCACGGTGATGCCTTTGGAGCCAATGGTCCTGGGAAGGACTCATCTGACTCCGGAGGAGTGCTGGCGCCAAGAAAAGGCAGGGGCGTGCATGCATTGCGGGGCTACTGATCATGCCATCTCTAAATGCCCAATTCAGCCAAAAGAACAGGCCCATCAGTAGCCGTGGGGGGGTCTGGCGGGAGGTTCTTCTCGAAATCCCCCCAGCTGTTTTACACTACCAGCTCTTATCAAGTTACAGGGAGCTGAGTGTTTAACCTCGGCTCTGGTGGATTCCGGGGCGGAGCAAAACTTCATTCATCAGGAACTGATTCAAAAATTTCAGATTCACACCAGGAACCTCGCGACACGTGTTAATGTCTCCGCCTTATCCGGTTGTAGTCGGTGACCCGGCAAACTGAACCCATTTCGGTCATTTTGTCCGGTAATCATCGCAAGACAATCCAGTTTTTTGTGCTGCCTAAATCATCCGCTTCCATGATTTTGGGGTATCCGTAGCTTCACAAACATAATCCAATAATTAACTGCGCCCAACATTCAATCTCTTCCTGGAGCTCATTCTGTTTGTCATTGTGTCTCCGTACCGCTGCTTGCTCACCCTTTCTCCCCCTTTCCTCCCCTTCAGCTGAGCCAACGGATCTCAGTCACACGCCTGAGGTCTACCATGACTTAGGGGAGGTCTTTAGCAAGTCAAGGGCCCTATCTGCCACCTCATCGGTCGTATGACTGCACTATTGACCTCCTTCCAGGTGCGTGGCTGCCATCAAGCCAGCTCTACAGTTTATCTGGGCTGGAGCGGGAAGTGACGGAGAGCTTCATTAAAGACTCCCTTAGTACCGGCCTTATTCGTCAGTTGTCTGCTCTTCTCAGTGCAGGGTTCTTTTTTGTAGGCAAAAAGGATGGGACTCTGCGGTCATGCATTGATTATCGCAAGCTTAATTCCATCACCGTTAAGGATAAATACCCATTGCTACTCATTAATTTGGCCTTTCAACTCCTCCAACAGGTGCGGGTATATACTAAGCTCGATCTCCGGAATCCGTATCATTTGGTACGTATCCACGAGGGGGATGAATGGAAACTGGCGTTTAAAATGCATTTGGGTCATTTTGAATATCTGGTCATGCCCTTTTGCCTTTGGCCCTGGACATGGTGAACAATTTTGTTTTTGTTTACTTAGACGACATATTGATTTTTTTCTCACATGCTGGAGGAATTGTTTTTAATCATTTAAAATATTACAAATAATTGCATATATATTCTTACCAGTTACTGGCTGCTGGGAGGCTCCAACCTTGAAATCTCGGACTCCTGGCTTTAGGAGCTCATCAGCTGTATCTGCACCAACTTCAATGTCTGATGTGTCAGTCAAAACAGAGCACACCTTCAGTCAGAAGTTGAGCCTGCAGACTGAAACAGAAGAGAAATTACATTAAGCTGGTACAATATACAATCCATGACTTGTAAATTGACTATTATTATTTTGTTTTGGTTTAAAATTTGTACTGACTAAAAAAAAATAAGATGCCAAACTGGTCTAAATCATAACTTAAAGGGCCTATATCATGCAAAATCAACTTTTTTGAGCTTTTAAGCATGTTATTGTCATGCGGTGGCCCTCGCGAGCCACAATAAGACGCCAAGAGTCGCCGGTGAGGTTTGCATAGGTGTTTTATTCACGAACACAAGAACACACAACGTAACAGAAAGTAATGAGCCACGGTGGGCTAAAACACACAACACTAAGCACAGGAGATCGTAAGGCTGACACGAAGCTCACTTACAATCCTGACCACGAACAGGGGATGAGCGTTAACGATCCGTTGCCGTGGAATTATAGAGGAATAACGACGAGACTGCTCCATAATACTGCTCCCAGCGCCCGCTTTAAATGCCGGGCTGCTGATGAGCCGTAAATGCAGCACAGCTGTCAGGCTTTGACAGCAGGAAGCCCCTCCAAGTGCTGTCACAATAAGAGCTTGGGGAGCCAGAAGGTAACCACTGCTGTCAAACTTGGTGGAGATGATGTATGGCCCGAGCGCGGACGAAATCGGCGCTCGGACCATGACAGTACCTCCCCACTGAGGGCGGGCTTCGAACGCTCGTTGACACCCAAGCCCCCCCCTCAGGGCGGGCGGATGGGGGAGCAGGCCCAGAGGGAGAGGATCATGATCATAACAGAGGCACACGGAAAACCAGAAGAAATACAATACTCACTACCACACAAATCACAAATAAGACAGGGTACAAATGAGACAGTCACGGGGCACGATAACAGACAATACGGAACTCTCAAATGCACAAATCATAATAATGACAGAGCGCAACTGAGACAATTACAGAGCATAAATGAAGCAATAACAGGACACGATTACGGAAAATACCACACCCCATAATGCACATAAACACCCAGGGCCAGAGAGGAAAAAAAAGCCAACCAGGAACACACACGTCCCTCAAACACACTGCACTGTGTGTCTGTGTGTGTGTATATATATATTTTATAGTAATATGTACATATGTATATTAGCTGCTCTTGCTTGCTTGCTTTTTTTCTTGCCTTCTGATTGTTGCTCTGAGTGTTGCTATCCCTGTGCTGTTGCAATCCTGGAATTTCCCCTTTGTGGGACTAATAAAGGCTTATCTTATCTTATCTTATCTTAACAGGAGAGGGGAAAAGAAAAAAAAATACAGAGCCAGATTACCCCCCCCCCCCGAATGACCTTTAACCCACAGTTCAGGAAAATGACGACAGGCTGAGACCAAAACACACGGGGATAACAGGAGCACACCGATAGCCAGAAAAAGGTACGATACTCTCAAATGCACAAATCATAATTAACAGAGGACAAATGAGACTATCATAGGACGTAAATGAAGCAATTACAAAGCATGACTCACGGAAAATTCCATACCCCATAATGCACACTGCACACAGAACAAGACTATCACCCCGAATAACCCTTAACCCAGACAGTTCAGGAAAATGACGACAGGCTGAGACCAAAAACCACAGGAACAGATCCGGCGGTCTCCCTGTGTCCAATGGCCGACGGGTGGTCATGGGGAACAGTACATGATTGGGCGGCCTGCCCCAGTCCAGGCCCGGAAAGTCCAACCCTCCAGCGGCCAAACCAGGTCACCCAGCAGCAAACACAGTGTGTCGGGTGGCCGACCCAGGGCTCCGAACCGGCGAAACAGTTCCTCGGGTGGCCGACCCCCATCCCTCAGCCACCAGAACCGTGGGAAGACGGCCCCCGGTGATGATGAGCAGGGCTGATGACTCAGACGAGGGGAATGATGGTGATGACGAGCCCGCACCATGTCAGGCGGCGAAGGATCTGCAGCTCCTCCACCGACCTTGACCCATACCGATGCTGCAATCGTGGCTGCACCCGCGTTGTACCCCCACTGGGTCTCAGCTGCACCCATGTTGGACCCCCACTGGGTCTTGTCGGACCCCGACTGGGTTTCGGCTGCACCCGTGTCGGACCCTCACTGGGTCTCGGCTGCACCCGAGTCGGACCCCCACTGGGTCTCGGTTGCACCCGCATCGGACCCCGATTGGGTCTCGGCTGCACCCCCGTCGGACCCCGATTGGGTCAGCGCAGCACCGGTGACGACCTCTGACCCCGAACCTAGAACCTCCAGCACAGCGACCATGACTGGCTCCGCACTGGTGACTCTGCAAGAAGGCTCGGAAGAGAGGAAAGAACCGGGATCAGAATCACCGGTAGTGACAGAGCCCAACGAGACGAGCTCGGGCGCAGCAGGCGGCTGCCCCTGACTCGCCTCCCTGAGAGGCAGGCAGAAATGCTCTAAGACAGATAGGAGAAACACAAGGTAGAGCACTTGCCTGCACTCGGGTTCTGTCGCCGTCCAGGACTTCGTCGATCCAGGCTCAGGGCGGAGAAGTTCATCCTCAGGCTCCCACTCGGCTATGGCGGGTTCCGCAGCCGGCATGATGGTCACCGCAGTCTGTGGATCCTCTGGCGCAGATGTCCACGCCGATAACCCACACGGCGTGGCGGCAGGGGACCCTCGACCCGCTGGCTCGAACCATTCCAGCGTGGAGACCCGGGGACACTTTATCGTCGGCGCAGGCTCCAGGCTGCAGTCCGCTCCTCTCCTCTGCCCATGACGTGGCTGCGGGGCTGGAACCAGGCTCTCCAGAACCGCAGGCCCCCTCCTCGTCCGGCGACGTAGGCCTGGCGTCGTGGACCACTCCGGAGGGAGACACAGAGGCAGCAGGTTTAATAATTAGAGCTACAGCAGGTAGTGGGAGCTCGGGGGACTGCGAACCCCGAACTCCACCCCCAGGAGTCAGACAAGGCAGATCACAATTACGATGGAAAGAATGAACTTGCACTTGCCTGTCTCCCGGAGGGAGGATGGTGCCTGCTGTAGGGGATGTTGTTCCTCCCTTTCCCCTCTGGATGGTGACAGAGGGCCCCCTGGAAGGACGAGGAGGAGCCGCTCGCGATGGATCAAGGACGGGGCTCGCCGAAGCAGGACTCTTGGCACACACAGCAGCCGGGGAAGACGTCAAGGAGGAGGGGGCGATGGCCGAGCCGAACTGGGCACGATGAGCTGACGGGACAGCAGGGAAAGATGACCTGGGGGGAGAGGCTGAGGGGGTTCCCTCCAGACGAGAAGCAGGAGTGGCAGCTGTCTGAGAGGTGGAGTCCTTGCGACGACCCGGAACTGGATCCGGACTGGGATCTTGCTGAGGTTTACCTTGGCCATGGCGCCGACGTCTTCGACGGCCCCCGGATGGCGCAAACTCCTGGACTGGATCGAGGACAGGAATGGGATTTCAAAGCAGGGAGCGAGGATGCCTCCTCCACTGCTTCCTGCCGTAGTCCTCCTCCACCGTATGGAGTATCTCGCGCTGTGCGGCGATGTCAGCCCTCCTAGCGTTGACTTCAGGATGGTCGGCGTAGCAAGGGAAACGGTTAAGGACATCCTCAGTGCAGTCCAGGTACCAGCGTACGTCGCTGTGATAGTCAAGGAGGGAGGCAGCGATGAGCGTTTCGTCCACATAGTCCAAAGCCTCCACCAGCTCGTAGTCCTGACTCCGAGCGTGGCCCCTCCGCGATAGCATTCTCCCAGCACGCAGATACCCAGACAGGAAAGAACAATTGTCCAATTAAGCAAACTCACCGGGAAAGGCGTCTCAGTTTGGCGTCTCCGTTTAGGCGCCTTGGCAGCAATCTACTGTCATGCGGTGGCCCTCGCGAGCCACCATAAGACGCCAAGAGTCGCCGGTGAGGTTTACATAGGTGTTTTATTCACGAACACAAGAACACACAACATAACAGAAAGTAATGAGCCACGGTGGGCTAAAACACACAACACTAAGCACAGTCTATTATCGTCATGAAATGGGCGGCAGCCACAAGAAAGAGAGGCGGAGCCTCAGAGATCGAGGCATCTTACTTCCGGGTTGGAAAAGTAGCTCGTGAAAATAACTCATATTTCATACGAAATTCATTCTCCAGTGTACCAAAGGTAATATACTATCACATACATGCATATACGTAGTTTACTCTGAAAGGCTTAAAATAGCATGATATAGGCCCTTTAAAGAAAACAAGGATCTTAACAAAAGAAAGACGTTAATGTATGCCTTGTTTGAAGAGAACCTTATACACAGACAAAAATATCTTTTATGTTCACGTCATGGAAAACATATTTAAACAATTGTAATGTGAAACTTGTACAATAAATTCAAAAACAAGTAACAATTTGCCAAAACTAAAATACATATCCAAGTGATCTTCTAGCAAGCCACCACAGTAAGGACTAAGGGTAGACTTCAAGTTATTGTTGTTTCGTGTCCTCCGTGCAGATGTCGGGCAGGTTTGCTGCAGCACAGTGATAATTACAGCACCAACCCAGCAAACAGTAAAGCCAGAGGGTTAAAGTATTCCCAGATCCGCCGTTTAGGTTACCCAAGTTCCTAAAACTAAACATCTCCAAAGGTTCCCTAAAGGCGACCATTAGCTGTACATACTTAAACTGTAACATACAGTAAGTCACAGCTGAAGCACAGCTTCAGTTAGCATTAGTTTAGCTTACTTAACAGCTCAACAGGAAAAAAAAAAACTTCTTTCAAAGCTTTATCACAGCCACCATCTTTGATGTCAAAAACACAGATTTTAGCAAACTAAATGTGAACTATTAAAGTGCTTTACAACTAGTTTGCGTGGCTAACATTACTGTACAATGTCATAGACTGTATGTACAATGTAAAGGTGGCATGTCGTTGGAAAAAAAAGTTCCACAACAGAAACATCGACATAAGATCATAACTTAATGAGTAGGTACCATCACTATAGCTTTTAATTACTTACCTAACAATAAACTTTTAACCACAGTGGACCAACGTCTGAGCTAAGGACTTGTAATGGCGGCAGTCTTGCCTCTCCGTGTGCGGATGCAGGCGGTGGGTGAATGAACTGAACACCTGAGGTGCCACATCCAGGTCAGAACTTTGGAGTCACAAGGTCAGAAATCATTTTCCTTTATTGACACATAAAGTGTCTATCTAATAACACTTTGTTTTTACACTCCATTTCAACACCAACATTTTTGAGTTGAGAGTTAAAATATAAGGGATCTCACTCTCATAAGAGTATAATTAACTCTACTTTTGCTCTATCCCTAACACCAAAAATGTAACTCTCCTCAATTTGTTGTGCACGTCCACCTTAAGAAGGTCATATGAAATTGTCCAAAAATCATTTGTCTGGTGTTCACAACCATTCATAAGGGTATTTGTGACTGTAGCTCAACTTACCATATGTTGCCTTCTAAACTTTCTTCATTCCCCTTCCATTTACATAAACTGAAAAAACAGATAATTTCTCCAAATATAGAGGAAACCTACCCTCCAGATGTGGAATCTTTTTTTTTTAGCATAATTCTTGTCTCACCTTTTAAAATTAATTAATAGACGCTAGTGTGAGGATGCAGGAGCTGTACCTGCTAATGAATTCACTGGAGTGAGCTGTTGGAGACTGATTAATTCATGACACGTTGCTGATCCCTCTGGCCTTGAGGCTCTCCTGTGGCCCAATCCCATCACCTTCAAGTTTCTAGACCCTCGTCTCATTCTGATCCTGGTGTTGTTGCACACCTCTCTTCCTCCTCCCATCTACCTGTGTTAGCTCCTTCTCCCTCCGCAGGGACCACGCGTTACTCAAAATGAAACCAGCTTATTAATTAAAACTTCTGATGTTTAACTGCTTTATTTTTGCACCCACTGCTTGTTTTCTCACCCAACCTGATTTTTTTTTTTTTTTAGTTAAAATTATATTTGTATTGATCAAGGGAGCATGCAAAGAGACAGCACCAAGACAGGAAAGAAAGTAAAGAAATGGAATACTTTTGTATGACTGACTTTTTCCACCTATGCTGAAATAGAGGCACTGCCAGAGTGGCTTTATTGATCCTTCTCCCCTCTCCTCTAACAAGGGAAGATTTGAGCAGATTTGCCGTCCATGTCTGGAGGAATCCGTCCCTTTCATCCCACTCACTTCTCCCGTTTATCTCTGCACTCCTCTGAAGAGCTCCTCCAATCCCTCCACCCCACCTGCCCAAAGCCTGAGCGATGGGGGAAGTCCTGTTTGTGAAGGCTTCAGTAAGCCTCCCAGTGCACACAAGCAAACATGCACACACACACACACACACACACACACACACACATATGCTTTATACCTGTGAGTACATGATACAGACCCTATAGCTCCCTTCGCTCAGTATCCAAACCCTGCCTTATCTACATTCAGACTGGTTTAAACAACAGTCAGGGCAAAAATAACACTTGTTACTCCAACAGAATACAGCACCTATTTACCAATGCAGGTCATTTTGCTGTTGAGCATTAAAAAGCAAACTTGTACTTTCAGCAACTCCCTTTAGGGGTCGCCACGCCAGATCATCTGCCTCCATCTCCCTCCATCATTATTATATAATGTTCTAGGCCCGGTCTCTCCATTTGGATTCTGCATGTTTTCACTCTGTGTGGATGTTCCAAGAGTCCAGGTGAATTGATGGTTCCACACTGGACACAGAGATGGACATGTCTTTCTGTTGTCCCTATGATTTGACAAGCAGTCTGACATTGCCTCTTACTTAGCATGGATTGGCACAAGCCTTAGCCGAATGGACACGCAGCCAGCCATTTGAAATATTTCTACGAAGGTGAAGAAAAACTTGCTGCTCAAAATGAAATCACAAGTGAGTGACTCACTGGGAGATTTTTATGATCTCTCTCCTCCTGGTGTTTAAAAATGTGTGTAAAACTCACCAAAACAGATAAAGTTGGAGATAAGGGAGGAGCTGAAGTTAACTGGCTATCACAAACAAGTGTCAAGCAAATTTTTTTACCTGAAGTGAGCAAAATTCAACTTGTGGATGCAGATTCATGTGTACTCTAATCCATCGTCCATTAACTGTACATGAAATTGTGATGCGCAAAGGGTTTGATTTGCGTTTGGTGTGAATGCACCATAGGTTAAAGGAACATGATGGAATTCAGACAACTAGTGTTTTACAATGGTACAGCAATTCACATTCAAAACACCGTTGGCCCTGCAATGGACTGGCGAACTGTCCAGGCTGTACCTTGTCTCCCGCCCAAAGATGCTGGGATAGGCTCCAGCCTCCCTGTTACCTGAAAAGGATTAAGTGGTTGAAGATGAATGAATGAACACTGAGGACTTGATCCCTCCTTCTCTCCTGACTGGAGTCCCACATGTTGTCATACCAAGGGCATTCATACACTGGAAAGCTAAAATCACTGTTACATAGTAAGTTGTTCTTTTTAGGCTGGGAAGAAAGACTTCTGGTCCTGTTCTCTTGCTTGTCTTTTGATGATGCTACAGTCACAAATACCCTTATGAATGTAAGGTATAGGCCGAGGGGTAGTTAAAAGCATAGCCTTCAAGTTCTTCGAAACCAGGTAAACAGTCACAGGTAGCAATCAAAAGGGAACTTATGAGGATGTTCAAAGGAATTTTATTACAATCAATTATGTGCAAGAAATGCCCACTAAAATAAAAAAGCCTAAACTAAAACCTAAGAATTAAAATTAAGTTAAATTAAGCTAAAATAGGATAAAATACAAACTGAAAAAACCTAAGCTAAAAAACTAAAAGTGAGCTTAAAAAACAAACAAAATCCATAAATGCTGTGGAGGAGGATCCACTCTTTTAGGCCAGGTTCCATCTGCCACCACGACACTGACGCCCTCAGGAAACCTGCACAGGGGTACACTTGCCAGCAGTACATCAACATTTCTGTTGTCATCAACTTCGTCATCATCATGGTCATGGGGTGCTGCTATCAGGGAGCCAGATACTTATAGACCAGGCAGAGCTCCTCACTCTGCCTCTTTCTGTTCTTTGCCTGCAGCACCACCAGCTGCTCCACACAGAATTGTCTCCCCCCAAATGCCGGCATCATGGTGGTCCTGGCCATTACTGCTCCTCCTCCTCAGTCATGCCCTCCTGCAGCCATCTTCCTGGGACCAGCAGCCTTCTCTTGTCCAGCTGTCCTGGTAGGCCTCTTCTCCAGCCAGGGCCTCATCCAGCTGGGCCTTCCTCCAGGTAGAGCTCCTCCCTCCTGGCAAAAGCTCTCCTCCTCAAGCAGGACTTGTCTCTGGACTGCCAAAGCACGTCTTATTTCCTGTGCAGCCCAGGTGCTGTGCATCTCCAATCAACCAGGTGCTGCTGTTCAGTAATTGGGGAAGCACAGGGTAGAAGCAGACAACATTTCCAACTAAAAGCACACAGGCTAAAATATAAAAACTACAAAACATGCAACTTATAAATAAATATGCAACACAAATTTCAGAACTACATAAAATCCAAAAAAAACACATTAAAATTCTTCCATCCCATGACACGAACGGCTGTGAACATTTTACGAGTGATTTTTAGACCATTTCGTATGGCCTTCTTAAGGTGGCCATAGGAGAATCAAGCATTTGTAGAACATTCGTTAAGTTCATCGCCAGGTTGATGGTCTTGTCAAAGATTTCTACGAACACCCCATGAAAACCCCTCATCATAGGGCGGCCATACGAATGCCATAGGAGCAACATAAGAACTATGCAAGATGTTGGCCATAAGTAGGCCTCAAGGATATTTTAAGTTGTTCTTGAGGGCCCCTTACAGCGGTCATAGGAAACGTTGTACAAACCCCCATTCCCCGTAAGATTTTCCTACCAATTGTCATATGCGCCTCTACAAGGCGCAGAGAGAGACAAACTCAAATGCTAAATGGTACAGTGAGTTTATTAACAGAAGAACAAACAGTTCAAAATGTGCCAAATACAAAAATGCCAAACGATACAATATATCCTGTAGTGCCTCAGAGTGGGACACGGGTCTGGAGGGGAAGCCAGCACTACAGTGGATAAACAGTTCAAAATAAATACCAAAATGCCAGATGAGAAAATATAACATGTAATGCCTCAGAGCAGGAAAAACAGCTTTGGAGGGGAGGCCAGCACTACAGCGGATTACAGCAGAACAAGAGACAAACTTACATGTTGCGCCTCAGAGCGAGGCTAAGCTCTGGAGGGAAAATCAGCACAACAGTGGGACGTACGATTGAACAGAAGGATGACAATCAATGGAGCGGCAATGAGTGAGTGAACAGGCATAACTTAAGTAGTGGGTGACATGATTACAAGAGTGAAGACAGGTGAGCAGGAGAGCAACAACCAAAGTGATAACAGGTGTGTGATCTGAGCTGCAGGTGAACTGATTGCAAAGCTGCTTACAGCTGATGGCAGACTTTGAACAGCAAGTGAGAGTGTCTGGAGAGAGAGGGGCAAAAACAAAGACCCAAACTAAACATATGAGCAGACACAATAATAATTACAGAAGTGCAAAACTCAATAACAAATTAAGTCTGAGCTCAGAGATGACCTTTGAGCTCAGACAGATGACACCAATGACTTGAGACTGCTGTGAGTTGTACAGAAATTTTCATAAGTTGGCACTAAATATGCCGTTGGAAGATCCCAAGGCACCCTTATTAAGAATGTAAGACTCTAGGGCCATCGTACCACAGAAAAGCACCTCATTTCTCAAGAATGCCTCAAGTTGCTCTTGTGAATTGAACGGCAGCTGTTAGAAACTATGCTCCCATCCACAAATATCTGCGAACTCCAGAATTCATAGGAACTGGGAAATACTTACGATCCCATCGTTTTTAAGAATCTTTGTGACCATAGCGTGACTGCAGCACACTGTCTTTCAGAGCTTGCTTTTTATCTAGCTCTTATTGTGTGGGATTCAAGGATGTAGTTTAGTGAAATCAAAACAGAAACAAACCCTTCCTTTCCAGCTGTGAATATTGTAAATAGTAATATCTAGGCTGTAGCAGTGTTGATAAAAATGTTTAATTAATCTCTAGTGTCATGGTTATTTTTAATGTTTATTGCATCATTTCACTAACAGATAATCCGTTTAACTAAGAATAAAGTGACCCAAATTAAGACAAATCAAAACCTGGAGGAGAGGAAGAAACAGAGAATGACTACACAAGAACGATTCCCACTGGATGTGGTTGTGTTGCATTAAGGCTGCGATGTGGTTTGAGCCCTGTGGCAATCCCAACCGGTTTCTGCAGCAAAGTGGCAAAGACCGTGTGAGGACAAGATCACAAGAGAATAGGGACCCAAGAGAATACAAGAGAGATAAGGGGATAACACCAAGAAACAAGCCTTCTTCCAGATGCTCTTTCATATCTTCCTTGCATGTTGGATAGATAGATAGATAGATAGATAGATAGATAGATAGATGGATGGATGCACCTTATTGATCCCAAACTGGGAAATTACAGTGTAACAGCAGCATGACACAGACAACCCATCCAACAGGAATACACACAGCATAATAGAAAAGGAGTTACCCAGGGAAGTAAAACAATTCTTAGATAACTTTATATACCACATAGGCTACTACTAGGTTAAATAGATGATGATCCTTATGAGTCTATGAATAGTACTGGCTGTACAAAGGATTATAAGGCACAGGGTGAAATTTAAGGTACCAATTAGCCCAAGGGTGTCAAACTCATTTTAGCTCGGGCCTGCATACTGCCCAATTTAATGTCAAGTGGGCCGGACCAGTAAAATAATAGCAAAACAACCTAATGGCAACTCCAAATTTAGTACAAAGAAGTACATGCACATTATGAAATGTTTACATTTATTGAACCATTGATCTTTTACAAAACATAAACAACCTGAATGAGGTGAAGTAATGACCCCAGTTACATGGCCTTTATCACATTGTTCTGTTTACATGGTCACTTGACTAATCAGATAACTGCAGATATCCAATCATAACTGGTTTATTAGTGTGCATGTAAACATGATCATTGACCATGTTTACATGCACATGAATGAACCGGTTATGATTGGATTTCTGGAGTTTCAATCCAGATTAAGACCCTTAATCAATTTTTGGCAGGCAAAATACAGAATTATTGTCCTTTGAGACTATTTTACAAGTGCAAGAGAGAAAGTTAGAGTGTTATATTCACAATTAAATCCTGAACCAAAAACATTCATTTTTAGAGCATGCAAACTGTTTCAATCAACAGCAGTGTTGGGCAAGTCACTAAAAAATAGTAGTTAATTACAGTTACTAGTTACTTCTTTTCAAAAGTAATTGAGTTACGTCACCACTTACGGCATGATTAAAGTAACTAGTTACTTGGAAAAGTAACGTTCACATTACTTTTAAATGCATACTTAAATCATCTTGCACACATAAGATAATGGATTACATTATGGGCTTATTAATGTCAGGCTGAAAACAGACTGTTTCAGACAGAGCTTATAGAACATGTTCAGTCTGCTTTATCTTGCCTTGAGAGCTCTTATTGTGGGAAAAATCTGAAGAAAATCAACACAAAATTGCCAGTAATTTCCTCATTTTGGGGTGAGTTAGGGTCTGTGGAGTGAAGGAGAGGGGACAAATAGTGAGAATCACTCCAAAAGAGTAGTTGGCAACACTGCATAAAGCTGTCCATGTATATCTTACCTTTATGATATGGAATATGGATAATCTGATGTGCACTGATCCAGAGAAAATGTCCATTATCCACAGTCTAAATGTCTGCTGTGACAGAAACATGATCCAGTCCCTTAAATTCCTTTTACAGATCAAATCCATTTTTGAATAATCTTTATCCAGGTAGCAAGTAAATGTGTTTTGACTTCAGTGGATCACAGTCTTAGCTGTCTGATGAAAAATTACTGTCACACCTTCATTCTGTAACAACGTATCTGGCAATCAGTCAGTTTAATTCTTGCTGGGTCACAAAAGGCGCTTTTCCACTAGGGTCAGTACAGTACGGTACGGTACGGTACGGTACAGCACGTTTTCAGAATCAGAATCAGAATCAGATTTATTGCCATTGTTCATGTAGTACACAAACTAGGAATTTGTCTCGGTGCAATGCTGCAACATTAAACATGGAGTAGCACTAAAGATAAAAATAAAAAACTATGCATGCAATAAAAGGTAGAATATGAATAAGTAATACTAATCTATGCAATTTTTAAATATATTAACAAGCAGCAGATATTGTGGAGTTCCACATAGTGCAGTCGGTAGTGCAAAAAGAAAACAGTGATAATTGTCATGAGTCCAGTTGAGCTGCTGTACGTAATGCACGAGAGTCTAATAAGTCACTTAGTGTTCAGCAGTCTGATGGCAGAGGGGAAGAAGCTGTTCATGTAGCGGGAGGTTTTAGTCTGAATGGACCGAAATCTTCTGCCTGAGGGGAGGGGGGCAAACAGTGCGTGTCCAGGGTGTGAAGGGTCGGCTATGATCCGACCTGCACGCCTCCGGGTCCTGGAGATGTACAGGTCCTGGAGGGATGGGAGCTTGCAGCCGATCACCTTCTCAGCAGCGTGCACAATGCGCTGCAGTCTTAGTCTGTCCCTGGCAGTGGCTCCTGCGTACCACACGGTGATGGAGGTGGTGAGGATGGACTCGATGATGGCCGTGTAGAACTGCACCAACATCTTGGTGGGTAGCTTGAGCTTCCTCAGCTGCTGCAGGAAGAACATCCTCTGCTGGGCCTTTTTGATGAGGGAGCTGATGGCCGGCTCCCACTTGAGGTCCCGGGTGATGGTGGTGCCCAGGAAGCGGAAGGAATCCGCAGTGGTGATGGGAGAGTCTGTGAGGGTAAGGGGGGGCACAGGGGCTGTGACTTTTCTGAAGTCCACGATCATCTCCACTGTCTTCAGAGTGTTCAGCTGCAGGTTGTTGTGGCTGCACCAGGACGCCAGCCGGGCCACCTCTCTCCTGTAGACGGACTCGTCGCCGTTGGAGATGAGCCCGATGAGGGTGGTGTCGTCCGCAAACTTGATCAGCTTGACAAACTGGTGGCTGGAGGTGCAGGAGTTGGTGTACAGGGAGAAGAGCAGGGGGGAAAGTACACAGCCCTGGGATGATCCGGTGCTGATGCTAACAGAGTCTGAGACAGTCTTTCCCAGCCGCACATGCTGCCTCCGGTCCGTCAGGAAGTCGTGATCCACCTGCAGAGGGAGTCAGGCACGTTGAGCAGGGACAGCTTGTCCTGGAGCAGAGCAGGGAGGATGGTATTGAATGCAGAGCTGAAGTCCACAAACAGGATCCTGACGTAGGTTCCCGGGGAGTCCAGGTGCTGCAGCATGGAGTGGAGGGCCAGGCTGACTGCGTCGTCCACAGACCTGTTGGCTCTGTAGGCAAACTGCAGCGGGTCCAGGAGGGGAGTGGTGATGGTCTTCAGGTGGGGCAGGACCAGGCGCTCAAAGGACTTCATGACTACAGAGGTGAGCGCTACAGGTCTGTAGTCGTTAAGTCCAGTGATCCGTGGCTTCTTGGGGACAGGGAAGATGGTAGAGGTTTTGAGGCAGGCCGGCACGTGGCATGACTTCAGGGAGGTGTTAAAAATGTCTGTGAAGACAGGAGTCAGCTCCTCCGCACAGTGTCTCAGGGTGGAGGGAGACACGCCGTCCGGACCGGGGGCCTTGCGCGGGTTCAGTCTGGAGAACTGTCTGTGCACGTCCTGCTTACTGATGGCAAGGGCAGGGGGGGAGGAGGGGGGCCGCCTTTGATGAAGTGGGGACCATGGAGGCAGTGGCGCTGGGGGGGAGGGGGGAGTTGGACACAGCTGACGAGGTGTCAAAACGGGCATAGTGTTGGGACAGTCTTTGACAAAGGGCTTTGTCATCGTGTCCTTTAGAAGCCTGAGGCCGATAGTTGGTGATTTGCCTCAGTCCTCTCCACACAGAAGCAGAGTCGTTAGCAGTGAACTGTTGCTGGAGTCTCTCAGAATACACAGATTTAGCTCTCCTCAGCTCTCTCCTAAACCGGTATTTGGCCTCCTTGTAGCAGTCCCTGTCTCCACTTCTCAGCGCTGCCTCCTTCTCCTTCCTGATCTGTCTGAGCTTAGCTGTGAACCAGGGCTTGTTGTTGGAGTAACTCACCCTGGTGCGCGATGGAAGAATGCTCTCCTCACAAAAGTGGATATATGAGGTCACAGTGTCCGTGTATTCATCCAGATCATGCGTGGCTCCTTTAAACATGTCCCAGTCAGTTATTTCCAAGCACGTGCGCAGCTCCTCCCCAGCTTCACTGGTCCGTTTCCTCGTAGTGCTCACAACAGGTTTTGTGAGCTTCAGTCTCTGTCTGTATGTGGGAATCAGGTGGACCATCACGTGATCAGATAGTCCAAGCGCAGCGCGGGGAACAGCGCGATACGCGTCCTTAACTGTAGTGTAACAGTGATCCAGCGTGTTCTCTCCTCTGATGGGGCATTTAATAAACTGTTTGTATCGGGGGAGTTCGTGGCTCAGGTTGCTCTGGTTAAAGTCGCCAACCACAATAACCAGAGAGTCCGGGAAAGTCCGCTCCGCTTGCTGAATGTGATCCGCGAGTGCGCGCTGAGCCTCGCACACGTCCGCGTTGGGCGGGACGTAAACAGCGGCCAGGATGAATGAAGCAAACTCATGCGGGGAATAAAATGGCTTGCAGTTGATGAATAAATATTCCAGAGCGGGAGAACAGTGTTGGGAGATCACAGTTACATCGGAGCACCAGCTGCTGTTGATGTAGAAGCAGACTCCTCTGCCTGTGGTCTTGCCGGAGAGCCCCGTGTCTCGATCAGCACGAAACAGCTGAAATCCTTCGAGGAGGAGCACGCTGTCCGGTGTCTTTTCCTTGAGCCAGGTCTCAGTGAAGCAGAGGGCACACGAGGTGGAGACGTCCTTAAATCGCATCAGCAGTCTCAGTTCATCTACCTTGTTATAAAGAGAGTTGACGTTGGACAGAAATATTCCAGGCAAAGCCGTGCGTGTGCCTCTCCTGCGAAGCCGCACAAGGGTAACCGCTCGTCTTCCTCTCTTTCGCCGTCTCACTTTTTGGGCTAAAAAGTGAACCAGATCGGCGGCAGGAGCCAAAAAAACTGGGAGTAGGTCCGTGGGAGTGAAAGTCCTGATATTTAGTAGCTCTTCACGGGTGTAAGAGCAGGCAGACACACAACTGACGAACAAAAACAAACAAAAAAAAGTGCAGCGAAGCACCATGGCGACCACTGTGGGCGCCATCTTGGATCAGTTTGTCCGCTTTTCCATCGAGGACCGGAAGTCCTTACAGTTCTGTTTTTTTAGAACTGTTCCTATTTTTTCGGCACTACTCCAGAGCAGGTCCGAAGCATACCGGCCCAGCTACATCAAGCCACTGCTGGCCACTGATTGGTCCGGACGTAGCATCATGAGAGTGGGCGTTACGCTGACTTTCCAAAATCGCCAGCAGGCTGCCATTTGCAACTTTTCATCTGTGAACCCGCGAACAAGTGATATTATAAACAACAACGATAGAATGGCTTAACAGAAATCAGCAGAAATCAACACCGTGGTCCAGCAGAGTTTTCTATGCGTTTCGGCTGATGAGAGAATGCAGAGGGAAGCAGACTGAGCTTGCAGTGGGGAGCACAAGCAGACGCACTAGAAAATAGACGGAGACACACCAGGAATTAGACCCAGCCACCCGAATTGAATTGAATGTACGGCTGCGACAGCACCCAATTTCAGCAGTTGAAGCTGTGATATTGTGATATAGAGGACAGTGAGTGATGTGATAGTCATGTTTTACGTTATTTTTCCTAGCAGTGGAAAGTTCACTTTGGACAGACAAAAACTTAATCGTGTTTAAATGATGACCTAGCTCAATGCTACGTCCGACGTTGTATGTAGCCTTTGTGTTGACAATATCTGATGAAATAAGCTAGTTGTAATCCTGGTTAAAAAGGTGTTTTTTTACATGTTGCACTTTCGAGCTGTGTATGTACTTAAGGTGTGTGTATTTTGATTGTAGAGTCTAAACAGGATCTGTTCTGAATGGCGACGTTTTGACAGCAATGTATTGTGACAGGTAAACAACACATCAATCATATTTATAGTCAAATCTTTTGCTTTTTAAGTTAAAGTATAGGTAAACCGCTTGTTTATTTATTTTTGTTTATTTATTTTTATCAGATCATTTCTGTGATCCATTATGAGTTGTAGTCATAATAGTGTATCTTGCACCTTGGGGAATGGGAGTTGTTCAGTCACCATTAGAATTTAGTTTATATGTGTAGTCTACAGTATTTCATCTTTAAACTCATCCAGTAAAAGAACATATTACAAATATTTGAGACCCATTGTAGTGCTTCCTTTTGTATTTTAGCAATACAAGCACAAAACACCACCCACATTTGAAACCAGGGCGACACAGCGGTGGCTAAACTTTTATTGATAACGTTATTTCACACAATCACAACAACTCAGTATCTAAACTCAGTGTAAATGGTGTAGAGATTGAAAGGGTATCCAAAATTAAAATCCTTGGCATAATAATTGATAATAAACTGTGTTGGAAGTCACATATTAATTATATTAAAGGTAAAATATGCAAATCAATCGCAGTCTGCTTTGAATTGACAGACTGGGATCTATTCTTCAATGACCGTGGCAGTGATTTTAACATGGTGACAGATGTGCTGACCTCTTACATCTTATTCTGTGAGGACACTGTTACTCCCAACCACCATATAATAATGCACCCAAACAATAAGAAATAGGTTACATGGGACATGAAAATCTGCCTGGTCCAAAAGAAAAAAAGCTTTCCAACAAGGAGACAAGCTGAGGGTGAAGGAACTGCAGAAAGATTTTGGGAGGATGGTGAAGCTGGCTAAAATAAATTATAAGAATAAGGTGGAGCAGAAATTAACATCAGCAAGTGCGAGAGAGGCATGGCAGGGCTTAAACATCATGATGGGCAGAGCCCCAAAACCTGCCATGGTCAACTGCCCAGACCCAACTTCCTTTGCAGAACAGCTTAACACCTTCTTCACCCGTTTTAATACCAGAAGCACACTGACCACCTGGACCTCCCCACCTTCCATCTCCCCCCCATGAACCCCTTATCACTGAGGAGCAACTTGTGACGTCCATCTTACATAGGGTCAACCAACACAAAGCCACTGGCCCTGATAGGCTCAGAGGCAGAATCCTCAAGGAATGTTCCACTCAGCTAGGTGGAGTCCTCACCAGACTTTTTCAGCATCTCTTGGATTCTGGATGTGTCCCTGATCAGTGGAAGGAATCTACCATCATTCCAATCCCCAAGAAGACTCACCCTAAGGACCTGAAAGACTACAGACCAGTGGCCCTGACCTCTGTGCTCTGTAAATGTATGGAGCGAGTGGTGTGTGACTTTTTGACTAACATGTTGCCACACAAATTGGATCCCCTCCAGTTTACCTATAAGGCAAAATGGGGTGTAGAGGATGCATGTCTTACACTTCTAGACACTGTCACTAAACAACTGGATTATTCACACCCACACACACAGATTTTATTTATGGACTTTTCTTCTGCTTTTAACACTGTACACACAGGCACCTTGCTACATCACTTGACAGACCTGCAGGTTCACCCAACATTGATTTTATGGATTCACAGTTTTTTATATGACAGGCCACAACAAGTGTTTTTATGGTTTTACATCTAGCAAGTTGATTTTAAACACAGGTCTTCCTCAAGGTTGTGTTTTATCTCCGGTTCTGTTCTCTGTGTACACAAATAACATCTCCTGTGACAGTGAAGGAATGACTCTTTTAAAATATGCAGATGACATGGCCTTGGTGGCTTATATGACAGACAGTACTGCACTGACCCGCTATCAGCAGGCAGTCAACGATGTAGCTCACACTTTTAATCAAAACTCTCTGGAGTTAAACACCACAAAGACTAAGGAGTTGTGCTGTGGGAACAAAGAGAAACTTTCAACTACTCTCTTTACACCCCTCAGTATCCAGGGTCAGGCTATTGCGCAAGTTCAAGTTTTTAAATACTTGGGAATAGAGATGGACTGTAGCCTGTCTTTTGCACACCATGTTAACTCTGTTTATAAAAAAGCACAACAACGCCTCCACCTGTTGAGGAAACTGAGGACTTTTAATGACAGTAGACACATTTTAACTCTGGTTTACACTTCATTAATTGAATCCATTCTCACTTTTAACATTTCATCCTGGTACAGCTCCCTCTTCATCAAGCACAAAACAAAGCTTTCCCATATAGTTAATCAGGCTAGCAAAATCATTGGCTCACCACAGACACCGTTGTCTGAACTGTATCAGCACTCTGTGATCAGGAAAGCCAGCCTGATCACAGAGGACCCATCTCACCCCCTCCATCACTCTTTTCCGTTACTGCCATCAGGCAAATGATATAAAGTTCCATTGGCCCAAAAAAACAGTTATAAGAAATCATTTATTCCTTCTACAGTAACAATCCTGAACAAAATCAAATAGTTATCATACTTTAGTTAGCTATCAATATTAGTTATCAGCATTTATCTATTAATCACTATTAATTTTTAATAGTTATTAATATTTTCTGCCACATGATTTTATTTGCTGTTTCCTTTTTAACCATGTTTATTCTTTTAAACTGTTTTTATCCTGTGAGTTTGAACATGTTTTTGAGAGTGTTGAATGTGTAATATTGTTGTAGCCGTGTCTAAGAAGAATTTCTGTCACTGCCTGGGACAGACAGTAAAGTTACAGTGGGGCAAAAAAGTATTTAGTCAGCCACCAATTGTGCAAGTTCTCCCACTTAAAAGATGAGAGAGGTCTCCAATTTTCATCATAGGTATACCTCAACTATGAGAGACAAAATGAGAAAAAAAAATCCAGAAAATAACATTGAAGGATTTTTAATGAATTAATTGGTAAATTCCTCGGTAAAATAAGTATTTGGTCACCTACAAACAAGCAAGATTTCTGGCTCTCACAGACCTGTAACTTCTTCTTTAAGAGGCTCCTCTGTCCTCCACTCGTTACCTGTATTAATGGCACCTGTTTGAACTCGTTATCAGTATAAAAGACACCTGTCCACAACCTTAAACAGTCAAACTCCACTATGGCCAAGACCAAAGAGCTGTCAAAGGACACCAGAAACAAAATTGTAGACCTGCACCAGGCTGGGAAGACTGAATCTGCAATAGGTAAGCAGCTTGGTGTGAAGAAATCAACTGTGGGAGCAATTATTAGAAAATGGAAGACATACAAGACCACTGATAATCTCCCTCGATCTGGGGCTCCACGCAAGATCTCACCCCGTGGGGTCAAAATGATCACGAGAACGGTGAGCAAAAATCCCAGAACCACACAGGGGGACCTAGTGAATGACCTGCAGAGAGCTGGGACCAAAGTAACAAAGGCAACATCAGTAACACACTACGCCGCCAGGGACTCAAATCCTGCAGTGCCAGATGTGTCCCCCTGCTTAAGCCAGTACATGTCCAGGCCCGTCTGAAGTTTGCTAGACAGCATTTGGATGATCCAGAAGAGGATTGGGAGAATGTCATATGGTCAGATGAAACCAAAATAGAACTTTTTGGTAAAAACTCAACTTGTCGTGTTTGGAGGAGAAAGAACACCATACCTACTGTGAAGCATGGGGGTGGAAACATCATGCTTTGGGGCTATTTTTCTGCAAAGGGACCAGGACGACTGATCCGTGTAAAGGAAAGAATGAATGGGGCCATGTAGTTTGTATTTATTTGCACTAAAAATATCTATCAATATTAATAAAACTAGAAAAGCACTCGGACAGCGCAGACCTCCACCAAGCGCCACAGTTCCCCCCCATACAGTGTTTGTGTGTACGTTTTCAGATTCCTTGACCATGAAAACATATGACTAGCAATTGGATTCACAATGATAGGATTAGTGGTTCAGTAGTAAAAGCATTACCTCCTTGGCGGAGGTAATAAACTGAAGTGTTGGTGTTGTGTCCATCTCCTCCATCTGCAAAGTCCCAGGCTGCGAGCGTTTTCATAGATCACTGAAAGCAGCACTCAGGGCTTCACTGACGGATGCAAATTGGGTAGACAGGTTGCCGTGGGTTTTATATTGGGGTTGCGCTCCGCGGCAAAAGAGGATTTGGAAGCTTCCCCGGCAGAGAGCTTGTTTTTGCGCAGGCACTATGGCTGCCCGGGGAATTTTTGCAAAATAATCCGGCACCGGACAGCTGCCCGTCTCAGCTTTTGCAGCGTAGCGCAAACACAGGCACGCTGCCGGGCCCTGGCCACCACTGTTTTTCGCGTGCTTTTGTGCCTAAAACTTTGAAGAACGCGGAGTTTGTGTTCGTCAGACATGACGACCAGCGCCCTCCATTGCGCCTGCATGCATGTTGAAAATGGTCGTATCTCACAATGTTAAAGAATCCTTTAAAAAATTCCTGTATCCAGACGGTGATCCAGATCATCCCTAAAATTTAATCAGTTCTTCCTTGTACCATTTCCAACAACACCTGAAAATTTCACCGAAATCCGTCCAAAACTTTTTGAGTTATCTTGCTAACCAACAGACAGACAGACAGACAGACAGACAAACAGACAAACGCTGGCAAAAACGCTGGCAAAAACTCATTACGGCCTGGCGGAGGTAATGAGTAACAACGCATCTGATCAAATTTCAGTAACTGTAACGCATTACTGAAATTTTAAATAGTAATTTTGTTACACAGCACATTACTCCAAAAGTAGTGGTGTTACTCCCAACACTGATCATTAAGACCTCTAATCAATTTTTGGCAGGTGAAATACCATATTTATAAGCTATAACAGCCCTTTGAGACTATTCACAAGTTGGACAGAACATGTTATAATTTTCACAATTCAACCATGAAGAACCAAATCAAGTAATTTTTTTGGAAGATAAAATGTTTGATTCCAAATTGGGAGACTTAATGAATGTTTGGCAGACGAAGCATACAATTTATGGATTCTACTTACAATATATAATTATAGGAGATTGTAGACAGAGAAATGAGCAGGCGAGGCAGTGAGCTGGATCAGAGTGGACTTTATTCTCTCTCTATCCTTAAGTCAACAAGAAGCTTAATCCAGGTCATTGGGCATCTCTCTTTTATACCTTACATCCTCGCCTAGTGACCTGGGGGGTTCACACCACAATATACACAATTACAATCTACGTTGTCACCAAGCCTGTCGGCGTATTATCATGCAGTCCGGTAGAGAAGGCGCATTATCATTCAGTCCGGTGGAGAAGCCACAGTCTGCCCTGCGTATCCGCCTAACAGCCTTTTAGCGTCTCCACCCCTGCTGTCCCGTCTTGACCCCCGTCGGCTTCTCTCCTCCTGTACCATTCAGTCTGAGTGGAGAATGTAACGTCTACCCCCCCCCCCCCGAACACTCAGAATGGGCCTTAACCCTCATGTCCTGTGGGCCAGGCCGGGTACTGTCCCTGCCTCTGCACTATATAGTGAAGGTGGGGATGGATCGGTGTTCGGTGCAGGGTTGTCAGGCAAAAATTCTCCTGGGAGCCGCAGAGGCTGGGAAAAAACAAGCTCTGCTGGGGAGGCAGCCAAATCCTCCTTCGGTGCTGAACACAACCCTAATAGAACCCACGACAACCGGTCCACCCAATTTGCATCCGTAAGCAAAGCCCTGAGCGCTGCTTTAAGCAACCTATGGAAACGCTCGCATAACCCGTTGGCCTGGGGGTTGTACGAGGTCGTGCGATGAATGGTGACACCCAGGCTCCGGGCCATCGTGGACCAGAGGTCGGAAACAAACTGCGGGCCCCGGTCGGACGTGATGTCCGAAAGGGCACCGAAGCATGCCACCCATGTCGCCAAAAAAACACGTGCAACTTCTGCGGACGCAGTGGAAGCTAGCAGCACCGCTTCAGGTCAGCGCTTTGCGTGATCCACCACTGTCACGAGGTGCATAAACCCCTTCGATTGCGGGAGGGGGCCCACGAGGTCCACGTGAACGTGGTCGAACCTCTTAGCCGGGACATGGAACGGCTCAAGGGGGGCCTGTGTGTGCCTGTGTACCTTGGCTCGTTGGCATGCTATGCAGGCTGCAACCCACTCTTTCACTTTTTTCTGCAGGCTTGGCCAGACGAACTTTGCTCCCACTAATTTGACTGATGCGCGCACTCCCGGGTGCACCAGGGAGTGAACCAACTCGAAAACGCGGCGGCGCCAAGTGCGTGAGACCACCAGGCGCGGGCAGCCTGTGGAAATGTCACAGATTGCGGGGGGGGGGCATCTTGCAGTACTCTGCTCTCCAGCCTTAACCCTGTTGGTCCAGACTGGAGCGCGCAAACGTCCGTGTCGTGTACCTGCTCAGTGGCCATGGCCGTGTAATCTATCCCTATGTAGACTGGGTCCACTAATGTGCATGAGAGGCAGTCTGCCACCACATTGAGTTTACCGGCCACATGCTGAATATCGGTCTTAAACTCCGAGATTGCGGCCAGCTGTCTCTGCTGCCGGGCCGACCATGGTTCTGAAGTCTTGGCCATTAGCGTACGTTAGCGGCTTGTGGTCCACAAATGCAGTGAAGCTGCACCCTTCCAGCCAGAACTGGAAGTGGCGTATGGCCAGGTGGAAAGCCAGTAACTCCCTGTCGAACGTGCTGTATTTACGCTCATTGTCGCGCAAAGACCTGCTAAAAAAGGCAAGTGGCTGCCAAGAACCAGTGACACGCTGCTCCACGATGGCCCCTATGGCCACGTCTGATGTGTCAGTAGTGAGCGCTATCCGAGCCGCTGGGTCCGGGTGCGCTAATAGTGTGGCGTTCACCAGGGCTGTTTTGGCATCGGAAAATGCCTGCTCCCGCTCAGGAGTCCAGTTTATTCTGTCTGCTGGTTTCTGTTTCTTAAGCGCGGCATACAACGGCTGCATGAGCTGGGCTGTGTGGGGGAGGAAACGGTTGTAAAAGTTAACCATCCCCAAAAACTCCTGCAGTGCCCTGACTGTCTGAGGCCAGGGAAAATCTGCCACTGCGCACACTTTGTCCGGTAAGGGTATCGCGCCCTCCGGTGAGATGCGGTGGGCCAAAAAGTCGATCACTGTAACACCGAACTGGCACTTCGCTGGGTTATTAACCTGTGCTCTTCCAACCTCTGGAAAACCATCCTGAGGTGGGCTACGTGTTCGTCCTCGGACACGCTGGCCACCAGGATGTCATCCAGGTAGACAAACACAAACGGCAGATCGCGCAGCACTGCATCCATCATGCGTTGGAATGTCTGCACCGCGCCTTTTAACCCGAAAGGCATGCTGCCATTTTGGGTATGTCTTCCGCGCGCACCGGGACCTGGGGGCACCCGCGGACCAGCTCCACCTTGGAAAAAATGCATGCCCCAGTGAGGTGGACGGAAGAATCCTGAATATGGGGGATTGGGTAGTGATCACGCGCTGTGGTGTTGTTTAATCTGCGGAAATCTCCGCATGGTCGCCACGATCCCTTGGCTTCAGGCACCATATGTAGCAGGGATGCCCATGGGCTGTTTGAGCGCCTGATGATGCCCAACCTTTCCAAGTTTGCGAAGTCCTCACGCGCACTGGCCAGTTTAGCTGCGTCCAGGCGCCAAGGTTGTGTGAAAACGGGTGGCCCCGTGGTGGTAAAGAAGTGCTCTACCCTGTGTTTGGTGATGGCTGCCGAAAACGTCGGAACCGTGAGTGCTGGGAACTGGGTGAGTAGTGTGTGGAACTTACCCCCTGGAGCTGTGACATTGGCTAGTGTTATGGACCCGGCTCCTCGAGCTGTACAGGGCAGAGAATCAAAAGACGTAGCGTTAATCAGGCGTCTGTTAGTCACATCGACTAATAGTCCGTGTGCACACAAAAAATCTGCGTCCAAAATGGGGGAGTTACATGCTGCTATGACGAAGGACCATTGGTAGGTACAACTGTGCAAGGATAGCGTCAATGTCCTCTCACCAAAAGTCTTAATGTCTGAGCTGTTTGCGGCTGCCAGCTAGGGGCCGCTACTTCCAGCCAGCCGGTCTGCGTAGGACGGCAGGATGAGGCTCCTTGGGGAGCTGGAGTCCATGAGGAACCGTCTCCCCGAGTGTGAGTCCATCACATAGAGCAGCTTGTTTGTGTCACCGGCGGTCACATCTGTTACCGACTGCCGGTCCTGGCGTTTCCCGAGCGCTTGAACTGGCATGGTGGCATGCATTGGCGTGCGTCTTCTCCAAAGCGGCGGTGGTAGAAGCAGAACTTTCCCCTCTGGTGCTTCTTGGCCTCCGCGGCGGCCACCATCGATGGCTCCTCGCCCTCACTGGCCATCTCACTGGGTTCCGATGCCGCTGCATTCACAGCGAAGGTTCTTGTTGCCAGGATAATCTGATCCGCCTCTTGTGCCAGCGCCCGGTAGTTCTGCATGGCCAGCAGCGGCGAATTAGTGAGGATCGCTCTGGCTGCTGTCGGGAGGTTCTGGAGGAAAAGGTGGGCAAAGAGGAACTGCTAGCCATCTGTGCCCATCAATGCCAACATCTTCTCCATTAGTTCGACCCCCAACCCGTCTCCCAACCCGGAGCATGTCAGGAGCCTTTCCGCTCTCTCGCAGTCCGAGAGCGTGTAGCGCTGGGTCAGCGCGGTCTTGAGAGCGTCATATTTGTCGTGGGCTGGAGGAGCAGGTTCGCCATCTGCTGTGTTGTGCATGCATCCAGCACTGCAACTACGTAGTAGTACTTAGTGTCATCCACCGGCACTCCACGGAGCGTGAACTGGGCCTCGTTGTGGAGGAACCAAGCCTTTGGGTCATGTAGCCAAAAGTCTGGGAGCTTGACCGAAACAGCGCACGTGGTGCTGGCGCCTCCAGTCCGGGTCGTCTCCGGGGTGTTTGCCTCGAGTTCCATTATACGTCAAAGGTCACCAATGTAGAGAGAGAAATGAGCAGGCGAGGCAGTGAGCTGGATCAGAGTGGACTTTATTCTCTCTCTATCCATAAGCCAACAAGAAGCTTAACCCAGGTCGCTGGGCATCTCTCTTTTATACCATACATCCTGGCCTAGCGACCTGGGGGGTTCACACCATTATACACACAATTACAATCTACGTTGTCACCAAGCCTGTCGGTGCATTATCATGCAGTCCGGTAGAGAAGGAGCATTATCATTCAGTCCGGTGGAGAAGGCGCATTATCATGCAGTCCGGTGGAGAAGCCACAGTCTGCCCTGCATATCCGCCTAACAGCCTTTTAGCATCTCCACCCCTGCTGTCACGTCTCGACCCCCCGTCGGCTTCTCTCCTCCTGTGCCATTCAGTCTGAGTGGAGAATGTAACGTCTAGGCTCCCCACACCGTAAATGTCATGGCACCCGCAGGGCCATCATCAGTCTCAGCCGCACGCACACCTGCTGCCAATTGTCAGCGGGCTTTAAGAGCCGGACCTGCCAGTGGCTCAGCACAGAGCCGTCTGTCGAACTACCGTGGACATGTCTCTTGTCTCCAGCCACGTCCTGGCTCATCATCAACCAAAGAACAGCGCGTCGCTGCACGTAAGCTTAACAGCAACTTACCTTGTCTAGTGTATCTCCCCTGTGCACAGGTGGACCTCCCTGGCAGCAGACTCTCTCTCCCCGACAGCGGTTCAGCTCCACTCCTGCATCAGGGTAACTCGTACTTCCCCCTGCACAGAGCCAGACACTGTCTCCCTAGCTGTCGCCCTCAAGGCAAACCTGAGCGCACCACCACCATCTGTAAAAGTAAGCGGTCGTCATTATTACGCCCTTTAGCGCTGGTACTGAGTTAACACTCTGCTTTGTCTCCATAGGGTTGCCAGGCCGAACGGTGTCCAGCTCTCCCCCAGCACGAGTCCAGCACTGCACACACTACACTGTACATACACGCACGCATTCACAAGACACAGGGTGCTAATAAAAGGATAACTGTATTTCCCTCTAGTCTGTCTTTTGTCCCCTGGGTCCGGAATTATGTCAGTACAGCTCCTTCAGAGTGACCCAGCGGACAGCGTGCTAGCACACCGTTTTAACACCTTAGAAGCTCGAGTGGAACAGCTAACGTACCAACAGAATGTTATCCTTAACCAGCTAACCCTAATTAACAGCCGGTTGGATTGTCTATACGGGCAGCGGACGACCCTGCCAGCTTCCGGGGCCCCAGCGGACCCCGCTAGCCCCCCTTCTAGCCAGGCTAGTCAGGTTCCATCAGCCCGTCTCACACCAGTGCCCACGCCCGCTCGCTTCAGCGGTAAGCTCGGGGAGGCCCGCGGGTTTATTCTTCAATGTGAGACGGTTTTCCAGCGAGTGCCAGGGGATATTCCCACTGATCACAGCAGGATAGGCTACATCGCTAACTTGCTAGAGGGTAGAGCGCTAGGTTGGGCCTACGCCATTATGGTCAAGCCCAGTTACACTAATCTTACATATCAACAGTTTCTTGCTGATTTTCACGAGGTGTTTGATCATTCCGACCGGGATAGTGTTCTTACCACCCTATTGTTAAATCACCGACAGGGCGGTAGGTCCGTGGCAGACTACGCCGTCGATTTCTGGGTGGTAGCCGCTGAGGTCAGGTGGGAGGATGCCTCGTTGTGCAGCATTTTTATCCGTAGCCTAGGGCCCTAGTCTCGGAGACGAGCTAGCTAAGTTGGATAAACCAGAGAAACTCACGGAGTTGATTTCTCTTACCATAAATTTGGATAACAGGCTGAGGGAACGAGCAGCCAAGCGGAGAGTTTTTAGTCGAGCGGAGAGCTTTTAGCCGCTCGGGTGCGCAGTTTTTTCGTTCCTCACAGTCATCCCAGTTGACCCTGCCCTCACCGGAAGTACTAGAAGGACAGGAGGATATGGTAATCGGGCGCTCCAAGATTCTGCTAGCTGAGAAACAGCGCCGCAGGGAATTAGGGCTGTGTATGTATTGTGGGAGTAGTGAACACAAGGTGGAGAATTGCACCATTTGGCCAAAAGAGGGGGTCCATGCGTCACAGTAGGGGGACTCATGGATGCATCTCAGTCAAAACCCCTCACCAGCTGCCTTGTGCCCATCAGGTTTATTCACAAACACACTGAATACTCCACTCATGCACTGATTGACTTGGGGGCTGAGCAGAGTTTTATATCAGGAGACCTGGCAACCCGGTTAGGGCTCCCCTGTCATACTCTCCAGCCACCGCTCAAACTGATAGCCCTATCCAAAGCCCCCTTAACGTCTGTCTCTCAGCAGACCGCTCCAGTGTCCGTGATCGTTTCTGGGAACCATTGAGAGGACCTACGCTTTCTGGTGCTGCCCTCCTCCACGTCCCCGGTCATCCTGGGCTACCCCTGGCTGCGGCTGCATAATCCATCTTTTGACTGGCAGACAGGAAACATCACATCTTGGAGTTCGTTCTGCCTCAGCGCGTGCCTGCAGTCCACGACATGTGCCCTGTCGGTGTCTTTGGCCCCAAGCGCATCCCCCCCTCCAGATCTGTCCAAGGTGCCACCTGAATATCATGATCTGGGGGCGGTGTTCAGTAAGTCGCAGGTGCTGTCACTTCCCCCCCACCGCCCCTACTACTGTGCTATTAATCTCCGGGCTGGTGCCCCGCTGTCATCGAGCCATCTATACAGCCTGTCAGCTCCAGAGCGGGAGGCGATGGATACATATATTAAGGAGTCGCTCAGCTCGGGTATCATCCACCCGTCCTCTTCGGTGGTGGGGGCAGGATTCTTCTTTGTCGGAAAGAAGGATGGCTCCCTGCGGCCATGTATCGACTTCAGGGGGCTCAATGATGTCACGGTGAAGGATAAGTACACCCTGCCCCTCATGGACACGGCCTTCGACTCCCTCCAGGGGGCCTCTTGGTTCACCAAGCTCAACCTCCGCAACGCTTACCATCTTGTGCGGATTAAGGAGGGAGATGAGTGGAAGACGGGATTCCGGACCCCAAGCGGCCATTTCGAATACCTGGTGATGCCATTTGGGTTGACCAACGCGCAGGCTGTCTTCCAGCGCCTGATAAATGACGTTCTCCGGGATTTCCTGGGCACCTTTTTCTTCGTCTCCCTGGACGACATCCTCATCTTCTCTCGGTCGTTAGAGGAGCACCGGGTGCACGTGAGACAGGTCCTCCAACGACTCCTGGAGAACAAATTGTTTGTGAAGGCCGAGAAATGCGAGTTCCACACTAATAAGACTTCGTTTCTCGGCTTTGTGATCTCCCACAACCAGGTTCTCCCCGACCCGGTCAAGGTCAAGGCGGTGGTGGATTCCCCCCCCCCCCCCCCGTCCAGGAAGCAACTCCAGCAGTTCCTGGGATTTGCCAACTTTTATCACCATTTTGTGCCCAGGTATAGCATGGTTGCACACCCTCTGACCTGTCTCATGTCCCCGAAGGTTCCCTTCCGCTGGACGGAGGAGGCTGCAGCAGCATTCGACGCCCTCAAGAGGGAGTTCTCATCGTCCCGCATCCTCATGCAGGTGGACCCGACCCTCCAGTGCTTGGTCGAGGTGGATGCATCGGACTCCGGGATGGGGGCAGTGCTCTCCCAGCACTCCCCAATAGACGGGTTGGTCTGCCCCTGTGCCTTCTTCTTGCACCGCCTGTCCCTGGCAGAGAGGAACTACAACATCGGCGACAGGGAGCTCCTGGCGGTGAAGCACGCATTGGAAGAGTGGCGCCACTGGTTGGAGGGGGCTGCCCAGCCTTTTGTAGTTTGGACCAACCACAAAAACTTAGAATATCTGAGGACTGCTAAGCTGTTGAATTCCCGACAGGCCCGCTGAACAGACCAAAGAACAGTCCCTGTTCTTTGGTCGGTTCGACTTCACGATCACCTACTGCCCCGGGAACAAGAACGCCAAACCGGACGCCCTCTCCAGGCAATTCTCGGCGGAGGTATCAGAAGACCGGGAGCAGACCATCCTTCCTCCATCCTGTGTCATTGGCGCCCTCGCGTGGAACATCAGGGAGAAGGTCGTGAAGGCGCAGGAGGCTGAGCCCGATCCTGGAGGTGGTCCCTCGGAGCGGCTGTTTGTTCCCGCATCGGTCCGTGGTGAGGTCATTCAGTGGGCCCATGCTTCGAAATTTGCATGCCATCCAGGGGTGTCCCGTACGGTGGAACTTCTCCAGAGGTCGTTCTGGTGGCCGGGGCTGCAAAGGGACGTCACTGCTTACATCCAGGCCTGCGCTCAGTGCGCCACCGGAAAGTCATCTTCCTCTCCACCGGCCGGACTCCTCCATCCCTTGCCAGTCCCCAGTCGCCCCTGGTCACACATCGCCCTGGACTTCGTGACGGGCCTCCCACCGTCTAACCATTTCACTACGGTCCTTACCATTGTTGATCGTTTCTCCAAGGCTGCCCACTTTGTTCCCCTCCGGGGGTTGCCAACGGCACAGGAGACAGTGGACCTATTGGTGCAGCACGTCATACGCCTTCATGGGATCCCCATCGATGTCGTCTCTGATTGTGGGCCCCAATTCATGTCCCAGGTTTGGAAGGCGTTCTGTCACGCACTGGGGTCTACGGTAAGCCTGTCGTCTGGATACCACCCACAGAGCAATGGGCAGTGCGAGCAGGCGAATCAAGAGCTGGAGGCTGCACTACGCTGCGTCATCGCCTCCAGTCCATCTTCTTGGAGCAGCCACCTGCCGTGGATAGAGTACGCCCATAACTCTATGGTTTCCTTGGAGAATGGGATGTCCCCCTTCAGGGCGTCCTTAGGGTATGACCCCCCACTGTTTCTGGAGGAGGAAAAGGAGGTGGCGGTGCCTTCTGTCCGTGCTCATGTCAGGAGCTGCCGCCGGCTCTGGACCACCACACGCAGAGTTCTCCTTCGGACCACCGAGCGTAACATCAGGACGGCTAACCGCTGCAGGAGACCAGCTCCCGAATACAAGGTGGGTCAGCAGATATGGCTGTCAATACGTAACATTAATTTGAAGGCTGAGAGGCGAAAGCTGGCCCAGCGTTTTATCAGGCCTTACCCCATTGTTCGAGTGGTTAACCCTGTGGCTGTTCGCCTAGCTATCCCCCCCTCCCTCCGCATCTGTCCGACTTTCCATGTCCAACAGGTGAAGCCCGTCTGCTCCAGTCCCCTCTGTCCGCCTCCCAAGACTCCACCTCCACCAGTGGTGATAGATGGCCATCCGGCATGGGGTGTCAACGCCATCCTGGACGTCCGCCGCTGGGGTCGTGGCCTGCAATACCTGGTGGACTGGGAGGGGTATGGCCCCAAGTGGAGGTCCTGGGTACGTCCGTCATTTGTCCTCGACAAACAACTCATCAGGGACTTTCACCGGATGCACCCGGGTAAGATAGGGCAGGTGCTAGGAGGAACCTCTAGAGAGGGGAGTACTGCCATGGCACCCACAGGGCCATCATCAGTCTCAGCTGCACGCACACCTGCTGCCAATCGTCAGCGGGCTTTAAGATCCGGACCTGCCAGTGACTCAGCACGGAGCCGTCTGTCGAACTACTGTGGACACGTCTCTCGTCTCCAGCCACGTCCTGGCTCATCATCAACCAAAGAACAGCGCGTCGCTGCACATAAGCTTAACAGCAACTTACCTTGTCTAGTTCATCTCTCCTGTGCACAGGTGGACCTCCCTGGCGGCGGACTGTCTCTCCCCGACGGCGGTTCAGCTCCACTCCTGTATCAGGGTAACTCACACTTCCCCCTGCACAGAGCCAGACGCTGTTTCCCTGGCTGTCACCCTCAAGGCAAACCTGAGCGCACCACCACCATCTGTAAAAGTAAGCGGTCGTCATTATTACGCCCTTTAGCGCTGGTACTGAGTTAACACTCTGCTTTGTCTCCATAGGGTTGCCAGACCGAACGGCATCCAGCTCTCCCCCAGCACGAGTCCAGCACTGCACACACCACACTGTACATACACGCACGCATTCACAAGACGCAGGGTGCTAATAAAAGGATAATTGTATTTCCTTCGAGTCTGTCTTTTGTCCTCTGGGTCCGGAATTATGTCAGTAAATAATGCACAAACACTAGTATTCATGGGAAAGAAAAGCTTTATTGACTTTTACATCATTATACATGGATTTTGTTAATTTCAGCACACTATTCTTAACATATAAGGCAAAACATTAAAAGCTGCTACAGGATAAAATGTCATATCTGATTATTCTAACACAAAACTCATGGGTCTAAAATTATGACTAATCCCTCACCACATTAAATATTCACAGACATACACGGTGGCGCAGTGGTTTAGCACTGTGGCAGCACAGTTTTACCCTTGGCCGGGGGATCGCAGGGATCATGAGATCGTGGGTTCGATCCCAGCCCCCGACCAACAGTGAGCTGTGTGGAGTTTGCATGTTCTCCCCGTGTTGCGCGGGTTTACTCCGGGATTTCTCCGGTTTCCTCCCGCACACCAAAAACATGTAGGTTTAGGGCGCTCGCGCACGCAGCGACCAGCAGCCGGTGGCTTGTCACCAGACTGCAAACCAAGTCTACCTACGGGTACAAATAAGTAACAAAAAAAAAAAAAAAAAAAAAAAAAAAAAAAAATACCTTCGCTAATTGCATGGACAAAAAGTTACATCTGCTTTGCTCTAAAGCAGACGTCAGCCTCAGAATCAGAAGAAAAACGGCTTTGGCCGAGCGAGGTGCTCCTGCAGCGAGCCAATCATTTTCTGGTGGCCCATCACTTTTTGGCAAGACACTGGCAGCTTCTCTTGTTTTGAACATGTTTAAAAAATTTTGTGACAAAAAGAACTGGTTCCGACAGTAAAAACATCCAGCAAAAGGCAGTGAACTGACTCCCCCCCCCCCCCCCCGCCGAGCTGCAATACACGGGGGTAAATGTATTTTTAAAGAACAGTTATTAAATACAGTAAATACCATGACATTTCAGTGTGTGCTGTATCCGGCATCCATAAAAAAATATGTTGCATATTTTTATCGATGGGTGAGAAGGGATAATGACAGAGGCAGGTGGGAAAGGTTTGCCTTGGAGTCTTTCTGGAAGAAATCCTGTCCTCCCTACCTGCTGCATAACTGACTCCCTCAGTGGAAATCAGGTGTTATATCTGAAAAGCTGGAATGATGCACAGAGAGTGGTATCTGTCTTGAACACGAACTTTATAACATGAAGCTACTTAACATACAGTACAGGTCTGCTACTGTGTAGAACCAACCGGGAAAAAGAAGCCGTGAGATGGCCGACTCTCCCCTTATAGTCGTACAGCGTGATGACGCCATCCTGATGGCTGCATCACATCACCACACCAGCACTCATTAACCCCTGTAGTGTCACACTACATTCCACCCCCCACCCCTTGGAAAAACACAGAACACTGCACACAGTTGAATTAACCCTCCCCAGTTTGGTATCACATAAACAAAACTAGCTAGGGCTAGCAGGTGTACCACCTCATAGCCCAGCATGGCTGAGTGGATTATTCTGCCACTCTCGGTTGACAGCTGCACCCCTAGCTAAACAGTCCTTTCTTTTCTCTTTCTTTGAGGAGGCCGTTCAGTCTGAGTGGGCTCTGAAGCGAGCTTGGGATGGATATGCCCCTGGAGGCGCCAATTTCAGCAGGCCCATGTACCATCCTGATGGAGCTGTAGCACACTTGTCAACAATGTCCCAGCCAGGATCCCACACCAGCTGGGTTGGCTCCAATGCTGCGTCTTGACCCGTGGCCTCTGCTCTCACCTTCCGCAGATGGCTGGCTTGCCATCTCCATCCATCCGCCATCTGAACTGTGGCTGGTTTCAGCTGCACAGTGATTTTCATGGGTGTCAGTGGTGGTGACAATGTTAAGGCCGACTGTGAGCCCGGTCACTTGGTTCCACGGACCCAAACCCAGTTCATCACTGTGATTGGCACTTTGTTTGGCTGCATTCAGCATTGTGGTTGTGATGTCATGATTGTCTGTCTCCTGTGGGGCATCCACCAGGCTGTGGTGGTTCTGTTACATCCTGTTGGGTCATGGACTCTTCATACTGTGTCTCAGCAGCAGATCCTGGAGGCTGATGCCGGTCATAGATTCGGAAGATGTCTGGTGGTTCTATTGCGTTCTGCTTGATCACAGATGCTTCATCCTGCTGCTCAGTGGCAGCTTCTGTGGGCCGTTGTCAATCGTGGATTTGGAAGATGTCCGGTAACTCTACTGCTTTCTGTATGATCGCGGACTCTTCATCCAGCGTCTCGGCGGCGGCTCTTGCAGGCTGGTGCTGTGAGTGGATTCAAAAGCAGTCTGGTTCCTTTTGTCTTTCACCTGGTGCTGGTTGAGGTCGGGGTGATGTGTCACTGTTGTCAGTAATGGAACACGCACCGGGCCGTCTTCAGTCACCAGGGTCCCCTTTCTCCATGAACACCCTCTCCTGCAGCTCCATGGCAGCTGTCTGAAGCTCATGCCTGGTGAGGATCGGAGGTGAGCCCAGTTTGTTCTCCCCTTCTTCCGGGCAGACTGGGTACAAAATATGCCACTGCTGTCATTGTCAGAATCTGCACTGGGTTGTTGTGTTCCAGGGTTCCCGATAGATGCGGGCTCCCTCTCCTACAGCTCCGCAGCAGCGCCCTGAGGCTCACGCTGGGCGAGGAACTGAGGTGAATCCGGTCGCTGCTCTCCCTCCTTGTTGTGTTCATTCTCTGTGTCATGTTCACCCGCTGTGTTGTGGTCACTCTGTGCTGTATTCTCCCATTAGCTTGACACTGATTAGCTCATCTGCTAAGGGCCCAAAGGCACATATGCTCGCTAAGACTCGGACCTCCAAGACATAACATTGAGGTGACTCACCTGCAATTTGTTCACAGTTAAAGAAAGCCTCTCTTCAGGCTGTAACATTGGTCCAGCTGTAGTAATGTCTCTCTATCAGAATCACACATTTGCCAAATGAATCTGCTTGACCCAGTGTGCAGAGCATGTGCCATCCTTCCTCTTTTTGACCGAGAACCAGTACGCACTTTAGCTTCTCGTCATCACCGCCATTCAGGCCAGCTGCACTGATATAATCCTTAAACATGTCGAACCAGCGGTACCACAAGACGGGCGGTTCACCTGGGGTTTCCAGAAACAGTCGTAGTGACCCCAAGCACACTTTCATGGTTTACTCTTGTCGCCAGATGTTATGTCTGAAAACCGGGAATGATGCACAGACAGTGGTATCTGCCTTGAACACAAACTTTATAACATGAAGCTACTTAACATACAGTACAGGTCTGCTACTGTGTAGAGCCAAACAGGAGAAAGAGCCCATGAGATGGCCGATTCTCCCCTTATAGTTGTCCGGCATGATGACATCACACTGATGGCTGCGTCACCATGCCAGCGCTCATTAACCCCTGTAGTGCCACACTACATCAGGGATCACTTTTGTGCCTGCTACTCTTATGTGACCTCCAAATGGGCAAATTAAGAATAGCAGTTATTTTATTGAAAAAGTGCTGCTTGGGTATTATATTATTTAATTTTCACACTTTGCAAATTCATCTCGTGGGTCAGTTTGGACTCTCTGGTGGGCCGGATTTGGCCCACGGGCCGTACGTTTGACATCCTTAAATTAGACTGTAAGGTGCAGTATGGCCTGCGATGGTGAAAGAAGATGGATGGATGGATGGATGGTGCAGTATGGCAACATTGTTATGACTAAAATTCAACGTTAGAGTGAGTTATTGTACAGTGAAATGGCATGTGGCAGAAACGATTTCCTATACCTGACCATTCGGCAGCGGAGCTGTAGCAGTCTGCTGGAGAAAGTGCTCCGCTGTCTGTCCATTGTGTGGTGGAGGGGGTGATCAGGATTATCTGTGATGAATCGGAGTTTGTTCAGTGTCCTCCTCTCCATCACAGACTCATAGGTCTCCGGCCTGAGACTGGCCTTCTTGATAATCTTGTCAAGCATGGGATGCAAATTCTGAGGGATGCTGCATCCCTCAGAAATAGACAAGTTGTGAATGTTCAGTGAGCTGTTGTGATGAGCTGGATTGGGGACAGATTATATCTGGTGCAAACACATGCACTCACTAGGGTGGAACTATCTGCTCCAGCGACCAAATCACAGTCATAACCCAGCACAAAATAGGGGTCACACCCGCACAAAGTTTTTCTATACAGTAGGTTAGCAGTCAGCCCAAACCAGAGGGCCGCCACTCCACAGAGCCTAGAGGAACCACATAAACAGGAAATAGACCTTGAGGCCTAAAGGCCACTACTCTGTTTCGCTCTCTCTCGGTCTGCCTGTCTGTCTCTCTCTCTCCCCCACACACACACAAACACACTAGAGAGGCGTTTTAATATGGCTTAGCTGAAGACGGGTATTATCCTTTTTCTGTTTGTCATCTCCATTAACGTGCTTTGTGAGCGAGTGTATGCAATCAATCTCAGACTATTTCCAGCCATGTCTGACGAGCCGCTCACCCCAGCTGGACTGCGAGGATGGGAGATGTGTGTGCTACACAGTGGGGGGTGAAGCTCCCTTCATACGGGGACAGATTTGTGTCCCACGTCCCCCTATTTCTCCATCCCCTGCCAGCCCCCTGGAGAGGCAGAGGAGTCATTTGCTCAGTCTTATGATGTTGTCACGGTGTGTTACTGCCGAGTGGTGGGGCCCTCACGCCAATCCGCCCCTCTTCCACCATGCTCTGTCCCCCTGCCTCTAAACACCCCCTTCCCCCGGCTGACTGACCCCCACCACCATCCTTCACCACACAAGCCCTCTCGCTTCTCTCCAACCACAACGCCTCATCCCTCAATGGTCAGTGCAGGGGGAAGAGCTGCTGACGCAGGCCAGCAGAGGTAACAAGCTTACCTGCGGATAATCTCCTAAGAGAAATTTCAAGGGAAAAAATAAGAGAGTGAGAGAGGGTGGAAGACATACAGAGACAGTGAGAGACAGAGACAGAGAGACAGAGAGAGAGAGAGAGAGAGAGAGAGAGAGAGAGAGGCAGGAAGGATGGATGGAGAAAAAACTTAGCAAAGTTTTTAGTCCCTGACTTGCTGTGCCAAGCACTTCCTATTCGCCAAGCCAACTTCCCCTCCATGGTCAAGCACTTACTGCTCTCACAATGGCCCCAGTGAGGAAAGGGGAGAGGAGGGGAAGGAGAGTTTCCTGGAGGAACGACATGGAGGATGTGGACATAAACTAAAAAAAAATACCAAAAAGACCAAATGCACCCTAGCCGCAATAATTTGTCTTTTAATGCAGATGTAAAATTTTATTGTACAGCTTTTTTTTTTAATTATTTGATTTAGTTGCTCTTTATTGTAGCAAATCAAAGTCAGTCCTGACATGGACAAGAGTATTTAGGCTATGAGTACTATCCTGGTTTGGATGGACATACTGTACAATATATGGTGTCAGGTCATAGTGCAGTTGTTTATGACCGTCACCTTAAACCTTCTGGCTTTGATCATAACCAACAGAGTCCTGCCTTTGCAGAGTTTCATGTTCTCCCTTTGCTTTCCTAGATCTCTTTCCGTAGTCCAAAAGCATAAACTGTGTTCCCACCACAGGAAAGTTCTCACTGCTGGCAACTATCTGGCAGTATTATAATATCTGTTTCTTTCAAGAGGTCTGGCTTTAGTTCCATACAGTCTCATTTTCTCTCCCAGCACAAATATGGTTGAAAAAACGGCTTTGCCAACTGTCTAAAAAAACGTATAGATTTGGTTGAAATGGGAAAGATGAAAAGTTGTCTTTTTAAGGTCGTTGAAAAGGCATCTTCAGCATAGACATCTCTGTGTGGTCTAAATTTGGTTGAAAAATGAAGAAGAAAAGCTGCCATTTTAAGGTTGCTTTAAAAGAAAAGCATGCAGTCACCAACATGCTGATAGTTTTTGAGTTGTGTGTGGCATCTACACCAGCATCTCTGGGCAACAGGCAGAGTACAGCCTGGACAGATCACTGTCCATCCCAACACCTGGTATTCCTAAGCAATCTCCCATCTAAGTACTAACCAAAGTTGACCCTACTTAGCTTTCAAGACCAGAGGTGTCTGGAGACACCCAGAGCCCGACGTATTATTATATTATTTTCTTCAATGCCAAAAGTTTCACAATTAAAACTGAAAATGCAAATGAAAATAAAAAAACTACTCAGTGTTTTATCATATTAGAAGTGAAATTGCTGATTATACCAGCCCTCTGCGATGGACTGGCGATCTGTCCAGGGTGGGATAGGGTCCACCCCCCACCCCCCAAAAAAGGATTACCTGGTAGAAGATGGATGGATGGATGGATGGATGGATGGATGGATGGATGGATAAAATTATATGATGTCCTAATTATTAAAACTATCTCCATCAAAATGATGAGCAAAGAGAAATTCCAGATGGTAGCTAGCCAGTGGCTAGTAGTTAGCATGCTAGCGATTTAGCACACTTCACTTGCTTTTCTTTGCATTCTCAGATGAAACAAAGAGTCCATCACCACGAGGGTATTGTGGTTTGTTAATCGAGACAATAAATCTAACTCTAACACTGCTTATTTTTTTAAACAGACATGAAATAGCTTTACAATTTTTATACAAAGGCAGACTAAATAAAGCTTTTTTCAAAAGGGTGGGACTTCTGGGTCAGGTAAGAAATCTTTTCGAACAGCACCTCACTGTGGAGATTAAGGTTTTCAACACAGTATTGCAGTTGTCACTGAGAGTTAGTTGACAGTAAATTTGTGTTAGTAATTAATGGTTACATGAACACCTTTGAAGCGGAATGATACATATCCAGTGAAACATTGTTGGAGTGCAATTATCATGGATTTTAGTAACTCCTGGAATCCCTATTGTCCAATCAAATTGCTCAGTCAGACCTAACTGTTGTATAATTGACTTTTGAGAGGCAGACCCCCACCACTACCAAATGCCAAAAACTACTTTGAGGATAAATCTGGGCCAAATCCTGTGGACTAAACAGGACAATTATTGGACTATTTTTCTGCCCAATTTTCAACAACTTTTTTTCTGATTAAATACGGTCTGTGGTAGATGGACTGAACACAACCAAATTTTCAACGCTTATCCCTTTACGCTAATCCATTAACACTTATCTCAGCATAGACCAGCATTTTCATGCGGGTGACCAGTATGCTGGTCCATGCTGGTTTTGCCAGCAGAGAGTTTTGGGTTAAATACAGTCCGTACTGTGTGTTTATATATTTACATATTTTTTCCACCTAGCTGCAATGCTCCGTACTGTGTGTTTATATATCTACATATTATTCCATCTAGCTACATTGCTCCGCACTGTGTTTATATATTTACATATTTATTCCATCTAGCTGCAATGCTCCGTACTGTGTGTTTATATACTCATATATTTATCCCATCCAGCTACAATGCTCTACACTGTGTGTCTGTGTGTATATATATATATTTATAGTAATATGTACATATGTATATTAGCTGCTCTTGCTTGCTTGCTTTTTTTTTTTTTTTTCTTGCCTTCTGATTGTTACTCTGAGTGTTGCTAGCCCTGTGCTGTTGCAATCCTGGAATTTCCCCGTTGTGGGACTAATAAAGGCTTATCTTATCTTATCTTATCTTATTAAACACAACCCAATATTCAATGTCTATTTCTGGGTTAAAACATGCTGTCATGATTCCCCGGTGCTTTCACATAGCACACAGAGGAGAAGAGACAGATTCAGGCGCAGGTAACACCACAAACAAATTTATTAACATGAAGTCTCAAGAGTGCAGACATACAAAAATGCAAAAAGGAGAAACACTTACAGTTCACACGAAGTAGCGTTTTGAGGGCAGACCATGGTGTAACATGGCAGAGCAAAACACAAGGACAGGTCATAGCATAACGTGGCAGAGACAGGAACAATCATCCAGCCATGAAACAAAAAACAAGAGCTGGCTAAATACACAAACTGAATGAGCAAATTATTGGGAACACCTGAGCACGGGAGCAGGGCAGTAATCACCAGACAGGGAACAGCTGAGTGTCGAGAGAGAGAGGGCGTGGTCTGGCTGGCAGACTGACAGGCAACACCCACACCAAGTGCAGACTTCCACATGCTGCCTGACAGCCCGTCAGTCAGAACCCAAAACAACACACCAGCACAGAAAGGACTGCAAAATAACACAAGACCTGACAAAGGTAAACTAGACAATACACTGATGATAAAATAGGACACACAAAGGAAAATCATGGAACCGAGCCAGGAGGACAAACTGGCCCGGTTCATGACACATACATCTCATAAAACGTATGAGAGATGGTCTAACACAGCCAAATTTTCAATCTCTATTTGTGGGCTAAATTAAGGCTTGGACTGACGGACCTGATTTAGTCCAAAATATGTCTAAATTACAGCTTGTGCTGGGGAAGAGGGGTAGAAACTGTTTTAGCACTTACTTAAGAGCAGAAGAAGACTGAAAACACTAGAATCTTCCGGTAAAGTTAGTGCATGTGATTGGGCAATAAAAAAAAATCTATCTATTGCAAAAATGAAATCTTAGTAAGACAAAATATCTTAAATCAAGGCTATACATGCTTGTTTTTGTCTGACAAGATATTTTTTCTTCTGTCATGAAATTTTTTCTTGTTTTAAGCAATTTAATTTAGTTTAAAGTTCTTATTTTCTGTCAATGGCACAAAAAAAATTGACTTATCAATTGCTTAAAACTGTCATGTGCTGGCGAGCGCTCGCCCCCTCCTTCCTGCTCACCAGCTTCCTTGTCAGACGCACCTGCTGATTCCTGCTGGGCCAGTGTTTAAAAGAAAGCACTCTTCAGTGATCCAGTGCTGGCTCATTTGGGTATACTGCTCTAGCAGACAGCTCTCTTGTAAGCAGTTGTGTTATTTATGACTTTCCCTTACACATCCTCTCTTCCACCTCTTCCAGGTTGCTGCAAACGAAGCGGTGCATCTTTGGGGATTTGATGCGCTCGCCAGCCTGTTGCTCCGCCTCAACTCAGCTCATCCTCTCCACCCAGTCAGACCTCACAACCATACCTGACCGGCAGTTCTTACATGCTGGTTCTTCTCCTTCGCTGGGTTCTGTGCCGGTCTCTCCTCATCTCCCACGTAAGTGGTACAATTTGACTCCCATTATTTCTCCATTCCTCCCTAATTAGTCTCGTCTCTCCTCCGCAGGGCTCCTGCTTATGTGGCGAGTGACTGATGTTTTCTACAAATGTGTGATTTTGAAAATTCTAATAAAAGGTTAAACGTCTTTTGTGTGTTCTCTTGGTAATTGCACTTTGTACTCAGGTTGCTTGTCCAGTCAATACGACAAAAACAAGTACAACTTTTCTGGGAGATATTTTTTTTTTTAACTTTTACATCATTGAAGACACTCATTCATTATCAACCGTCGAGTCATTTGCCTTCAGAAACCTGATAAGTAACACCGATGACACTGCAGATTCCTGCTACCTAGATAAAGATTATTCAAAAGTGGATTTGATCTACAAAAGACATTTGAGAGACTGGATTATCTCTTTTTCACAGCAGACATTTGAACTGTGCATAAAAGTTTTCTTTTGGTTACTGCACATTGGATTAATCCATACCATAGACGTAAGATAAACATGGACAGTTTGCATGTCCCGCACACTGACACATGCTCAGTAACCCCAAGGAATACAATATGTTTGCAAGTACTTAAAAGTAGTACATACTTTTCAGTAGTTACTTAAAAGTAACATTAAAGTTATTTTCCCAACTAGCCAATTACTGAAATCATGCAGTAGCTGGAAAGTAATTTATTTACTTTTGAAAAGAAGTAAGTAGTAAAGGTAATTAGTTATTAATCTTCAGTAACTTTCCCAACACTGACTACCACAGACTGTGGTGATTAACAAACTTACTACTTACCCTCTGAGGTGTTTTTCTGTTACTGCACTTTAAGTTATAGAGACCTTAAAGCTATGGTCACAAAGATTGTTACAAACGATGGGTTCTTAAGAATCTCCCAATTCCTATGAATTCTAGATTTCGCAGACATTCATGGAGGGGGGCATAGTTCCTTACGGCTGCCATTCAACTTGAGACATTCTTGAGAAATGAGGTTTCTGTCGTACGATGGCCCTAGAGTTCTTACTTTCTTCGTAAGGGTGCCTTGGGATCTTCCTACGGCATACTTACTGCCATCTTACGAAAATTTTTGTGCAACACAGCACTCTCAATTCGTTGGTAGGAAGATCTTACAGCTTTTAGCACATTTTGTCGGCCAAATGTTGCATGAATGACGTACTTCCACCTTATGAATGCCTCACTACCACCTTACACACGCTGTACAAATCTCCATACTAACGGGGACACAAACGGTGTTTCCTACGATTGCTGTAAAGGGCCCACAAGAACAACTTGTTTTGTGATCAAGAACAACTTAAGGCTCCAGCCCCCCCGTGACCCAAAAAGGATTAAGTGGAAGAAGATGGATGGATGGGTGGAACAACTTAAGGTGTTCTTGAGGCAGACTTACAGCCAACATCATGCATAGTTCTTACTTTATTTCTGTGGCATTCGTACAGCCATCCTATGATGAGGGGTTTTTGTGGGACGTTCATTGAACTCTTGGACAAGACCATTGACCTGGCCAGGAACTTACAGTCTATGAATTCTTGATTGTCCTATGGCTGCCTTAAGAAGGCTGTACAAAATGGTTAAAAAATTGTTCATACAGTGTTCAAAGCCATACATAAGGGTACTTGTGACCATAGCACAAGTTGGAGATCTTCAGGTGGCATTGCTGTCCCAATCATTCACATACTCTCTCTAACATCCTCTCCAAAAATATGTGGTAAGTTTCTCTGTTGTTAACATTTTTTTTCTAGTTGATGATTTATCACACCATTGGGCCATATTTCTATTAATAGTCAAGTCTCTTCCTCTACCCAAGTACCAACATGGCCCATTTTCCCTCTTTTTGGCCAATGTAACTTCTTGTGTTTTGTCCAGAAGATTGAACCTGTATGAAAATTACTTTCATATGAAATAAATCAGACCAAAGTGCAGTTTGACCTGTTTTAGCTTGTACGGACCTTGGCCCCTCAGAGTTTTAACATCTACAGTTTTGGTCCAGAACAAACTAAAAAGCACAAGAGTCCACACTGAACAGGGTGTGAAAGTACCCTTCCTATTTTTATGTTTATTAGACATAAAATAGATAAAGTGCATCACAATAATATTGCATTTTACTTAAGCAGAACTTCAATAATTTTCCAAAAATCTTCAGGAAGATGCCTTCACAGCCATTGTGGATTAGTGGGGAGGATGTGGAGGTAGTGGAGGATGACAAATCCCTGGGTGTCGTGATCAGCAATGGATTGGACTTGAAATCTAACACCGATGCTGTGTACAGGAAGGGGATGAGCAGACTCTACGTTCTGAGGAAGCTGAGATCCTTCAGTGTGTGCAGTGAGATGCTGGAGCTTTTCTACCAGACCGTGATTGCCAGCGCCATCGTCTTTGCTGCTGTCTGTTGGGGTAGCAGTACAAGAGCCAGGGACAGCAACAGACTTGACAAGATTATCAAGAAGGCTGGCTCTGCGATTGGACTCAGGTTGGAGACCTTTGAGACTGTGGTGGAGAGGAGGACACTGAACACACTGTTATCCATCATAGACAATCCTGATCACCCCCTCCAACATACACTGGACAGAGAGCGGAGCACTTTCTCCAGCAGACTGTTAAAGCTTCGCTAACAAATGGTCAGGTACAGGAAATCTTTTTCGCCACATGCCATTTCACTGTACAATAACTCCCTCTAATTTTGAATTTTGGTCATAACAATGCTGTCATACTGCACCTTACAGTCTAACTGGTACCTCATATTTCACCCTACACCTTATAATCCTTCTTTGTACAGTTGGTACTAGCCATAGACTCATAAGGATCATCATCTATTTAACCTAGTAGTAGCCTATGTAGTATATAAAGTTATCTAAGCATTTGTACTTCACTGGGTAACTTCTTTTCTATTATGCTGTGTGTATTTCTGTTGGTTTTGGGTTGTCTACTGTGTTATGCTGCTGTTACACTGTAATTTCCCAGTTTGGGATCAATAAAGTACATCTATCTATCTATCTATCTATCTATCTGGGGGGCTGATAATGTTTGTGAATAACAGATGGCGCAATCATGGACACATCAAGGTTAAAGAACAACACTGTAGCGAGGACACTGAGTTGCTAGCTGTTAGCATGCGACCGGCATATCTTCCTAGAGCGTTCTCACGTTATTGTGATTGTTATTTATGTCCCCCCCCCCCCCGCGAGCACTGAGGCAGCGTGTGACGTCCTCCACACAGGGGGAGGACACTGTCAAGGACTGTTTTGAATCCACTGCATAGAGGCAGCTCTGTGATCCACATGGTGAGGACATTGACGGCCTCATACGCACCATCACAGACTACATCAACTTCTGTGCAGAGAACACCGTACCCACCTAGACCATACGGTGTTTCTCAAACAACAAACCCTGGATAAACCCTGAGATAAAGTCACTGCTGAAGGAGAAGAAAAGGATCTTCAGGACGGGAAACAAGGAGGGGCTGAAGTCCGTACAGAGGGAGCAAAGGAGGAAGATCAAAGAGTGGAAGGACAGCTAGAGGAAGAAGATGGAGGACAAGCTGCTGCAATGGAGAAGCCTCGAAACCATATCTGGACACCAGAATACCTCCTCCCAGGCCACGGGGGGTGGGGGGTGGGGGGTGAACAACCTGAACCTGTTTTTTGACAGGTTTGACCAACCGTCCTCTTCTCCGCCTGCCCACCAACCACTGCTGCCTCTTCATTTAGTCCCACTATCCATGCCCCCCCGTACATCCCCCACTGTTTTTCCCCCCACAGACCCAACATCTCCCCCTCCCAGCACACAGCCGCCCTGCCCTAACCTGGCTCTCACTAAGACCTAGATAAGAGCTGAGCTGAAGAAGATCAAGGTGAGGAAGGCTGCAGGTCCTAATGGCATCAGCTCGAGGCTTCTCAAGTCCTCAAATCAAGACCAGTTGTGCGGGATCGTGGAGCACATCTTCAGTCTGAGCCTGAAGCTGGGAAGGGTACCACAGCTGTGGAAAACATCCTGTGTGGTACCCATACCGAAGACCCCACACTCCAAGGACCTGAACAGCTACAGACCAGTGGCCCTCACATCACACTTAATGAAGACCCTGGAGAGGCTGCACCTCACCCACCTCCACCTCCTGGTGGGAAGCGATGGAACCACTTCAGTTTGCCTACCAGCATGGCATTGGGGTGGAGGATGCAGTGATCTTCCTCCTACATCATTCCCTGTCCCACCTGGAGAAGCCTGGGAGCACCATGAGGATCTTGTTCTTTCATTTCTTCAGTGCTTTCAACACTGTCACAGCTCACCACTCTCAGGCATCCACCTCAGCTGCGCGCACACCTGCACCTCGTTAGCGAGGAGCTATTTATTCCACATCACCCTGAGCATCGGTCTGGAGCCGTCTGTTCTACAACGCGCTCAAATCCTCAGCAGAATCATTTCTCCAGTCCTGCCACTCATCGCTGCTTCACGTAAGCTGTCATATCTCTTACCTGTTTCCTCAGCCTTCCCCTGTGCACAGGTGGATTCCCTGGCGGCAGATACCCTCACCTTCGCCATCTTCTCCTCCCGCACCTCCACTCTTCGTCGTGTGCGCAGCAGGGCGCTGTCTCCCAGGCCTGAAATCCTCGCCAATGCCAGCCACCATTCCCTCTGCAAGTAAGCATAACTCTGCATCACTTTCCCATGTGGTTTTGCCCAGCTCACTCCCTGTCTGTGTTTCTCCCATAGGGTTGCCTGGCCGCACGGCGTGCTGCTCTGTTCCTGTTCTCATCGTCCACCCACAATCCATTATCATATCACATACACGCACCCAAACACACCTTTCTGGTTGAATAAAGCTATGAAATCTACCTGAGCCTGCGTGCGTGTTTCCTGGGCCGAGAATTATGTCAGTACGGCTCCAGCAAAGCGGCCCAGCGGACAGTGGGCTCGCACGCCGTTTTTCCACCCTCGAGGCTTGGGTGGATATGATAGCTCATCAACAACAGGTAATTTTCAACCAGTTGACCATAATAACTCACCGGTTAGACCATCTTGACCCCCAGCAGGCCTTCCCCCCGGTTCATCAAGGCGGCTCGGCTTCGGCCGCTTCCACGGCTGGCCAGCCTAGCTCGGGAGCGCCGACTCAGCTCACACCGATACCAACCCCCACTCGCTTCAACGAGAAGCTCGGTGGGGCACGGGGGTTTATCTTACAGTGTGAGTCGGTGTTCCTGTGCGTCCCCGGGGATTTCCCCTCAGACCACAGCCGTATCGGCTACATGGCTAATCTCCTGGAGGGGTGAGCGCTAGCCTGGGCTTACGCTGTCATGTCGAAGCCCAGCTACACAAACCTCTCCTATGACCGGTTCGTGCAGGACTTTCTCGAGGTGTTTGATCACTCGCGTTGTGACAGCGTCCTCGCCAATCGGCTCCTTAGCCTTCAACAGGGAAGCCGGTCGGCGGCGGATCACGCTGTTGACTTCCGGGTGGCAGCAGAGGAGGTTGGCTGGGGAGAGGCTTCTCTCTGCAGCATTTTCCTCCGTAGCCTCAATTCAGGTCTGCGGGATGAATTGGCCAGTCGGGATCTCCCAGGGCGGCTGTCCGAGCTAATCTCCCTAACAATTAGTTTAGACAACAGGCTGCGGGAACGAGCCGCAGAGCGGAAGTCTGTCAGCCACTCGCGCGGATCCTCCACCTGCTCTCCTCAGTCTCGCCCCCTGGCGTTACCCGCTCCGGAGTCCGCCGATGAGCCAGAGGCTATATCGATCGGGCGCACCAGGTTCCCTCTAGCGGAGAGACAACGCCAATGGGAACTGGGCCTCTGCATGTATTGCGGAGGTGACCAGCATACCGTGGAGCAGTGCCCGGTCAAGCCAAATGGAGGGGTCCGCGAGTCACTGTAGGGGGCCTCGCGGACTCTAACCAGTTAAATCCCCTCTCTAGTTGCACTCTGCCCATCAGATTTTGCCATAACTCCATCGGGCACCTCACTCATGCACTGAATGGACTCGGGGGCAGAGCAAAACTTCATTTCCAAGAGCCTGGCAACCCGTTTGGGTTTACCCTGTCAGCCATTGTCAGCCCCTCTTAATCTGGTCACCCTCTCTCGCTCTCCCTGGGGGTAGTGACGCATTGCACCAAGCCGTTGCCTATAATTATCTCTGGCAATCACCGTGAGGACCTAACCTTATATGTCTTGTCTTCCTCTTCGGACCGTGTCATTCTGGGTTACCCTTGGCTGCGCCTGCACAACCCCGTCCTCGATTGGAGGTCTGGTAACGTCCTTTCATGGAGCCCCTTCTGCCTGAGTACCTGTCTTCAGTCTGCGGCTTGTGCCCCATTCTCTCCTCTGCCCGCTCCGGTCACCGATCCTCCGGACCTCACCCTGGTGCCTCAGGAGTTTCACGACTTGGGGATGGCGTTCAGCAAGTCTAAAGCCATGTCTCTCCCTCCTCACCGGCTGTATGACTGCGCCATTAACCCCCGCCCGGGGGCACCCTTACCATCCGGCCGTCTTTACAGCCTTTCAGCTCCTGAACGCGAGGCAATGGATACATACATCAGGGAGTCGCTCAGTGCTGGGATCACTCATCCCTCCTCGTTCCCGCTTGGTGCCGGCTTCTTCTTTGTCTCCAAGAAGGATGGGTCCCTTCGCCAGTGCATCGACTTCAGGGCCCTTAATGACATCACGGTGAAGGACCGCTACACCCTGCGTCTGATGGACACCGCCTTCCACTCCCTCCAGGGGGCGACCTGGTTCACGAAGTTAGATCTCCGCAGCGCCTACCACCTCGTTCGGATCCGGGAGGGCGATGAGTGGAAGACGGCCTTTAGGATGCCCAGCGGCCACTTCGAGTACTTAGTGATGCCGTTTGGGCGCACCAACGCTCCTGCCGTCTTCCAGCTACTCATCAATGACGTCCTACAAGATTTCCTGGGGGTCTTCGTCTTCGTCTACCTGGATGACATACTCATCTTCTCCAGGTCACGGGAGGAGCACCAGGCTCACGTGAGGCGGGTTCTGCAGCGGTTGTTGGAAAACAGGCTCTCCATCAAGGCGGAGAAATGCGACTTCTATGCCAAGACCACCTCTTTCCTGGGATTTGTCATCTCTCACAACCAGATTCTCCCCGACCCCGCTAAGGTTAAAGCGGTGGTCGAGTGGCCCACGCCTACCTCCAGGAAACAGGTGCAGCAATTCATCGGCTTTGCCAATTTCTACCTGTCTATCTGTCGGCGACAGGGAACTTCTTGCTGTCAAGCTCGCGCTGCAGGAGTGGCATCACTGGCTGAATGGGGCAGCTCAACCTTTTGTGGTTTGGACGGACCACAAGAACCTCGAGTATTTGAGGTCAGCGCGGCGTCTGAATGCCCGCCAGGTGCGCTGGTCTCTATTCTTTGCTCGGTTCCAATTTACCATCACCTACCGTCCGGGCTCAAAGAATGGGTTGCCCGACGCCTTGTCAAGACAGTTCGCTCCTGAGGCCCCAGAGGAGTCGGACCACACCATCCTTCCCAGCTTGTGCGTTGTGGGGGCGATCTCCTGGTCCATCAGGGACAAGATCCGGAAGGCGCAGGAGGCGGAACCGGACCCTGGCGGTGGTCCGGATGGCACGCTCTTCGTTCCTTCAGCTGTTCGGGGGGAGGTTATTCACTCAGCCCACACGTCCAAGCTCGCCTGTCACCCTGGCGTCTCCCGACTGGTGGACCTCCTTCAACGCTCTTTCTGGTGGCCGGGTCTCCAGAAGGATGTCGCCAATTACGTCCAGGCTTGCCCCCAGTGTGCCACTGGAAAGTCTCAGAACTCTCCTCCTGCGGGTTTACTCCAGCCCCTGCTGATCCCGGGCAGGCCCTGGTCGCACATCGCCCTCGACTTCGTCACTGGCCTCCCTGTCTCTAACACCTATGACATGGTTTTGACGATTGTGGATCGGTTCTCTAAGGCCGCCCACTTTGTGCCACTTCGGGGTCTCCCTTCGGCATGAGAGACGGCCGATCTCCTCGTCCAACATGTGGTCAGACTGCACGGGATCCCTTTGGACGTCATATCGGATCGAGGGCCTCAGTTTGTGTCACAAGTGTGGAGGTGCTTCTGTAATGCCCTGGGTGCCATGGTGAGTCTTTCCTCTGGTCATCATCCCCAATCCAACGGACAGTGTGAGCGCACCAATCAGGAGCTGGAGGCCGCCCTGCGCTGCGTGACCTCTTCCAACCCATCCTCCTGGAGCTCTTACTTGGCCTGGGTAGAGTACGCCCACAACACGGCACGGTCTTCGGTCACTGGTATGTCCCCCTTCAGGGTGTCGTTGGGGTACGATCCCCCCTTGTTTCCCAAGCAGGAGGGTGAGTTGGCTGTTCTCTCTATTCAAGTGCATGTGAAACACTGCCGGAACTTGTGGACCAGGGCGCGAGAGGCGCTTTTACGCACGGCGGCGCGCAACAGCACCACTGCCAATCGCCACAGGAGGCCGGCTCCTAGTTACCAGGTGGGTCAACGGGTCTGACTATCATCACAGGACATCAATCTCAAGGCCGAGAAGAGGAAGTTGGCTCCATGGTTTCTTGGGCCCTTCGTTATTTCCAAAATTGTCAACCCGGTGGCTGTGCGTTTGGCCCCCCCCCCCCCCCGTGTGTGTCCCACTTTTCATGTGTCCAAGGTCAAGCCTGTTATCTCCGACCCACTCTGTCCTCCTCCTAGGGCGCTGCCCGCTCCCATGATGATCGACGGTCACCCGGCGTGGGGAGTTGCTTCCATCCTGGACTCCCGGCGTCGAGGTCGTGGGCTGCAGTACTTGGTGGATTGGGAGGGTTATGGCCCAGAGTGGAGATCCTGGGTGCGCTCTTCTTTTGTGCTGGACCAAGACCTCATCACTGAGTTCCACCGGGCGCACCCGGATAAACCAGCGCCAGGAGGCGCTGTTAGGGGAGGGAGTACTGTCACAGCTCGCCGCTCTCAGGCATCCACCTCAGCTGCGCGCACACCTGCGCCTCGTTAGCGAGGAGCTATTTATTCCACCTCACCCTGAGCATTGGTCTGGAGCCGTCTGTTCTACAACACGCTCAAATCCTCAGCAGAATCATCTCTCCAGTCCTGCCACTCATCGCTGCTTCACGTAAGCTGTCATATCTCTTACCTGTTTCCTCAGCCTTCCCCTGTGCACAGGTGGATAGTGGTAGGCTGTGCCATCCTAGGTGCACGACAGAGAGGTTCCGCAGGTCCTTCCTACTTATGGTGGTCAGACTTTATGACCTAACCAGGGCTGCTCGTAGAGGTCATATTAAATGTACTAAACGTAACAACTTTGTACAATAGAGATCGTCCCCTCCAATATACAACTCAGACAATAACAATCATTATTGAGGGTGACAACAACACTGAAGATTAAAATGCAAAATATACTGTCTGGGTACATATTCATATTCTGCAGGGTAATTTAACAAACCGTAATGCTGTTTATACCATCTAGCTGCAATGCTCCTGCACTGTGTATATATCCTTGTATATTCATTCATTCATCTTCTTCCGCTTAATCCTTTTCGGGTCACAGGGGGGCTGGAGCCTATCCCAGCATCTTTGGGCGAGAGGCAGGGTACACCCTGAACAGATCGCCAGCCCATCGCAGGGCCAACACAGAGAGACAGACAACCATTCACTCTCACAGTCATACCTAAGGACAATTTAGAATCCCCAGTTTTTGATGCCAATTAACCTAACTTGCATGTTTTTGGCATGTGGGAGGAAACCGGAGAAATCCCAGAGTAAACACACGCAGACACGGGGAGAACATGCAAACTTCACACAGATCACTGTTGGACGGGGGCTGGGATCGAACCCAGGATCCCCCGGCCAAGGGTGAGTTGCTGTGCCTTTTTTTTTTTTTTGATCCAAGATGGCGCCCACAGTGGCCGCCATGGTGCTTCGCTGCCCTTTAATTTGTTTGTTTCTGTTCGTCAGTTGTGTGTCTGCCTGCTCTTATACCCGAGAAGAGCTTCTAAATATCAGGTCTTTCACTCCCACGGACCTTCTCCCGGTTTTTTTTGGCTCCTGCCGCTGATCTGGTCCACTTTCTAGCCCAAAAAGTGAGACGGCGGAAGAGAGGAAGACGAGCGGGAGCTCTCGAACGGCTTCGGAAGAGGGACACGCGCACAGCCTTTCCTGGAATATTTCTGACCAATACCAACTCTCTCTCTAACAAGGTAGACGAACTGAGACTGCTGATGCGATTTAAGGACCTCGCTAATTCGTCCGCCCTCTGTTTTACTGAGACTTGGCTTAATGATTCTACTCCGGACAGCGTGATCAGCCTTGAGGGATTTCAGCTGTTTCGTGCTGATCGCGTCACAGAGCTCTCCGGTAAGTCTAAAGGAGGAGGAGTATGCTTTTACATTAACAGCAGCTGGTGCTCTGATGTAACCATGATTTCCCGGCACTGTTCTCCCAACCTAGAATTTCTCTCCATTAACTGCAAGCCATTTTATTCCCCGCGGGAGTTTGCTTCATTCGTATTGATCGCTGTGTACGCCCCTCCCGACGTGGACGCGCGCGAGGCTCAGCGCGCGCTCGCAGATCACATCCAACATGCGGAGCGGACTTTCCTGGACTCCCTGGTTATTGTGGTTGGCGACTTTAACCAGAGCAATCTGAGTCACGAGCTCCCTCGATACAAACAGTTTATTAAATGTCCAACCAGAGGTGAGAACACACTGGATCACTGTTACACTACAGTGAAGGACGCGTATTGCGCTGTTCCCTGCGCTGCGCTCGGACAATCTGATCACGTGATGGTCCACCTCATTCCCACATACAGACAGAGACTGAAGCTCACTAAACCTGTTGTGACCACCAGGAAGAAATTGACCAGCGAAGCTGGAGAGAAACTGAACACATGCATGGAAATAACTGACTGGGACATGTTTAAAGGAGCCACACATGATCTTAATGAGTACACAGACACTGTGAACTCATACATCAACTTTTGTGAGGAGAGCATTCTTCCATCGTGCACCAGGGTGAGGTACTCTAATGATAAGCCCTGGTTCACTGCCAAGCTCAGACAGATCAGGAAGGAGAAGGAAGCAGCGTTGAAAAGTGGAGACAAGGACTGCTACAGGGAGGTTAAATATCGGTTTAACAGAGAGCTGAAGAGAGCTAAATCTGTGTATTCTGAGAGACTCCAGCAGCAGTTCACTGCTAATGACTCGGCTTCTGTGTGGAGAGGGCTGAGACAAATCACCAATTATCGGCCTCAGGCTTCTAAAGGTCAGGATGACAAAGCCCTTTGTCAAAAACTGTCCCAACATTACGCCCGTTTTGACACCTCGTCAGCTGTGTCCAACTCCCCCCCTCCACCCAGCTCCACTGCCTCCTCGGCCGCTAATTCATCAAAAGCGGTCCCCACCTCCTCCTCCTCCCCCCCCTGCCCTTGTCATCAGTGAGCAGGACGTGCACAGACAGTTCTCCAGACTGAACCCACGCAAGGCCCCCGGTCCGGACGGCGTGTCTCCCTCCACCCTGAGACACTGTGCGAAAGAGCTGGCTCCTGTCTTCACAGACATTTTTAACACCTCCCTTAAGCAATGCCACGTGCCGACCTGCCTCAAATCCTCCACCATCATCCCTGTCTCCAAGAAGCCACGGATTACTGGACTTAACGACTACAGATCTGTAGCGCTCACCTCTGTAGTCATGAAGTCCTTTGAGCGCCTGGTCCTGTCCCACCTCAAGTCCATCACCACTCCCCTCCTGGACCCGCTGCAGTTTGCCTACCGTGCCAACAGGTCTGTGGACGACGCAGTCAACCTGGCCCTCCACTCCATCCTGCAGCACCTGGACTCCCCAGGGACCTACGCCAGGATCCTGTTTGTGGACTTCAGCTCAGCATTCAACACCATCCGCCCCGCTCTGCTCCAGGACAAGCTGTCCCTGCTCGGCATGCTTGACTCCCTCTGCAGGTGGATCACCGACTTCCTGACGGACCGGACGCAGCATGTGCGGCTGGGGAAGTCTGTCTCAGACTCTGTTAGCATCAGCATCGGATCACCCCAGGGCTGTGTACTTTCCCCCCTACTCTTCTCCCTTTATACCAACTCCTGCACCTCCACCCACCAGTCTGTTAAGCTGATCAAGTTTGCGGACGACACCACCCTCATCGGGCTCATCTCCAACGGCGATGAGTCCGTCTACAGGAGAGAGGTGGCCCAGCTGGTGTCCTGGAGCAGCCACAACAACCTGCAGCTGAACGTTCTGAAGACAGCGGAGATGATTGTGGACTTCAGGAAAGTCACAACCCCCCTGCCCCCCCCCTCACCATCACAGGCTTTCCCATCACCATTGCAGATTCCTTCCGCTTCTTGGGCACCACCATCACCCAGGACCTCAAATGGGAGCCAACCATCAGCTCCCTCATCAAAAAGGCCCAGCAGAGGATGTTCTTTCTGCGGCAGCTGAGGAAGCTCAGGCTACCCACCAAGATGTTAGTGCAGTTCTACACGGCCATCATCGAGTCCATCCTCACCTCCTCCATAACCGTGTGGTACGCAGGAGCCACTGCCAGGGACAGACTAAGGCTGCAGCGCGTCATGCGCACTGCTGAGAAGGTGATCGGCTGCAAGCTCCCATCTCTCCAGGATCTGTACATCTCCAGGACCCGGAGGCGTGCAGGTCGGATCATAGCCGATCCTTCACACCTTGGTCACGTACTGTTTGCTGCCCTCCCCTCAGGTAGAAGACTTCGGTCCATTCAGACTAAAACCTCCCGGCACATGAACAGCTTTTCCCCTCTGCCATCAGACTGCTGAACATTAAGTGACTTATTGACTCTCGTGCACTATATACAGCAGCTCAACCAGACTCATGTCATTCATCACTGTTTTTCTGTTGCATTATCGACTGCACTATGTGGTACTCCACATCATCTGCTACTTGCTAATTTATTTAAAACTGCTGTGACTAGTATTACTCATTATTATTATTATTATTATTATTATTATTATTATTATTATTATTATTACTTATTATTCTACACTTATTGCATGGTTTTAGTCTTTAAGTTTTTTAGTTTATCTCTTTATCTTATCATGTTTTAATGTTGCAGCATTGCACCGAGACAAATTCCTAGTTTGTGTACTACATGAACAATGGCAATAAATTTGATTCTGATTCTGATTCTGATTCTGATTCTGTGCTGCCGCAGTGCTAACCACTCCACCACCGCGCCGCCGAATATCCGTGTATATATGTATATTTATTTATTGCTTTGGCTACCAGTTCTTATTATCTTTTTTACTGTCGCTCTGAGTGCTGCTATCCCTTTGTTGCTGTAATCCTAGAATTTCCCCATTGTGAGACTAATAAAGGCTTATCTTATCTTATCTTATCTATCTACAGTATCTCACAAAATTGAGTACACCCCTCACATTTTTGGAAATATTTTATTATATCTTTTCATGGGACAACACTGAAGATATGACACTTTGAAACAATGTAAAGTAGTCAGTGTACAGTTTGTATAACATTGTAAATTTGCTGTCCCCTCAAAAAAACTCAACACAAATCCATTAATGTCTAAATCGCTGGCAACAAAAGTGAGTACACCCCTAAGTGAAAATGTCCAAATCATGCCCAATTAGCCATTTTCCCTCCTCGGTGTTATGTGACTCGTTAGTGTTACAAGGTCTCAGGTGTGAATGGGGATCAGGTGTGTTAAATTTGGGGTTATTGCTCTCACACTCTCTCATACTGGTCACTGGAAGTTCAACATGGCACCTAATGCAAAGAACTCTCTGAGGATCTGAAAAAAGAGAATTGTTGCTCTACATAAAGATGGCCTAGGCTATGATTCCCTCCCTTTGGAAACTGGGCCATAGGGCAGTATTTATTTAGCAAATGCAAAGTCCTCAAGCCAAGCAGTTGCCTCCTGGTTTGCTGTATGGAGAGTGTGTAATCCTCCTTCCAGTCTTGGGAGCGGTATTCTAAAATGATAACGACTCCAAACACACCTCCAAGATGACCACTGCCTTGCTAAAGAAACTGGGGGTAAAGGTGATGGACTGGCCAAGCATGTCTGTGGACATGCTTGCTCTGTGGAGGAGCACAAGGTCTCTAACATCCACCAACTCCATGATGTCATCATGGAGGAGTGGAAGAGGATTCCAATGGCAACCTGTGAAGCTCTAGTGAACTCCATGCCCAAGAGAGTTAAGGTGGTGCTGGAAAATAACAGTGGCCACACAAAATACTGACACTTTGGACACAATTGGACATTTTCACTTAGGGGTGTACTCACTTTTGTTGCCAGTGGTTTAGACATTAATGGCTGTGTGTTGAGTTATTTTGTTGAGTTATTTTGAGGGGACAGCATATTTACACTGTTATACAAGCTGTACACTGACTACATTGTATCAAAGTGTCATATCTTCAGTGTTGTCCCATGAAAAGATAAAATATTTACAAAAACATGAAGGGTGTACTCACTTTTGTGAGATACTCTATCTATCTATCTATCTATCTATCTATCTATCTATCTATCTATGGATAACAAATGTACCCATCATGTCAATTAGTTGCTTTAAAATAGGATTCCTATTATGTTGTTATAACAAAAAATTATTTTATAAGATTACTTGATAGCAGTTGTTTTGGCATAGTGCCACAGGTTGTGAGAAAGGCATTTCTAATTACTTATTGGTTTATTGAACAAGCTTGAAAACAGCATCCATCCATCCATCCATCCATTGTCTACTGCTTTTCCGGAGGTCTGGGTCACAGAGGCAGCAATTAAAGCAGAGAAGCCCAGACTTCCATCTCTCCAGTCACCTGCTCTTCTGAGAGGATGCCAAAGTGTTTCCAGGACAGCTGAGAGACATAGTCTCTCCAGTGTGTTCTGGGTCTGCCCCGGGGTCTCCTCCCAGTGGGGCGTGCCCAAAACACCTCAAGTGGGAGGCGTCCAGGAGGCATCCTGATCAGATGCCCAAACCACCTCAACTGGCTTCTTTTGATGAGGAGGAGCAGCGGTTCTACTCTGAGCCTCTCCTGGATGATTGAGCTCCTCACCCTATCTCTAAGGGTGAGTCCAGCAGTCCTACTGAGAAAGCTCTGTAGGATTGCTTTCTCCTAAACAACATACTGGCCCAATTTCAAGAAGTAATTTTAGACCAAAGAAGAGTTGAGAACTTTTTCCTAAATAAAAAACAGTCTTAGAAATAGCACTTTTGAATGTTTTCCTGCTATTAAGTGGTTTTACAAGGTTTGGATCCTCGTGCAAGACACAACACAGAGAGGCAGAGATTGGTTTTATTTACAGGTGAGGTAGGGTTTTTTTTTCCCTCACAGGATGGGGAGAACAAACTCCTACTCAGCCAGCATGTCCATGTGGCCCCACCAAAATCTGCCTTGTGGGTCTGTCCATTTGTTCCATGTTGGCCCCATCTGTGTCTGCCCACATGGACTTTACACGTTTACCTATTTTCAACTTATTTTCTCATAAATTTGCAATTTCCTTTTTCCCATTTTTCCATTTTTTTTACTGTAAACTTGGAACATTTTCTCAATTTTTTAATTTTTTTCTTGTAAATTTGCATCTTTTTCCTCATACATTTGTTTTTCATGTAAAATTGTGACTTTTTCTTGCAAATTTGCTGACTTTTTCTTGTTATTTTGGAACTTTCTCATGAATTTACCACTTTTGTAATCTTGCAACTTTTTCTCATAAGTTGTCATGACTCAAAGCTAGAAGCTCAAGTGCAAGGCAGCTAAAACCAGAAAGAGGCATTCAGATACAGAGTAAAAGTTTAAACACAATTTTATTGAAAACTCGGCAACTGAAGGAGAAGCAGCACACGCCAGAGGAACACACAGCCTGTAGGGAGAGAGAGATGAGAGCTAGTAAGACGAGGAGTAATGTTGGGGATAATGGATGAGAACTGGGATTTATCTTATGACTGGTGAGCAGAGAGGTCGGCAGAGGAACCCAGCAAAGGAGTGGAGAAGCCAGCAGGGCAGAGCTGACGTGGAAGTGGAGAGGAGAGGAGCTGAGGGAGTCTGACCAGGTGGAGAAGGCAGTTCTTTGGGTGATGATGATGATGAGGCAGGTGAGCACACTGCAACCCCGGAGACGCACCGCTGAGATGGCAGCAACCCAACGAGCCAGCGCAGAAGCATTCACCAACTGGTCCTTTAAAGCGCTGGCAGAGAAGAGGCAGCAGGTGCGTCCACTCACGCAGGTGAGTTGATAACCTGCAGAGCCCGGGGAACAGATGAAGGACCTCCCCCATAAAGGGAGGGGGAGCGCGCTCACCAGATCATCACAGTGCCCCCCCCCACCCCAAGGGGCGCCTCTTGACGACCCACCAGGTTTGTTGGGGTGAGCCCGGGGAAAGGCTTGGACCATTCCCTTGTCGTGGAAAAAGGACCCAGGAATCCATGATCTTTCTTCCGGCCCGTAGTCTTCCCAGTGGACCAGATACTGCAAACCCCGGCCCCGGCAGTGAGCGTCCAGAATCCTCTGGACAGTATAGGTGGTCTGGCCGTTTAGGATCCGAGGAGGAGGAAGCGGCTTTTTCTGGAGGGGGGAGGCAGAGAGGACTGGCAGAGAAGGGCTTGATCTTGGATACATGGAACGTGGGGAGGATACGGAGTGTCGGCGGAAGCTTCAGATGGACCATCATGCCATTGATGATCCTCTAGATGGGAAACGGACCAAGGAAGCGAAGTGACAGCTTTCTTGATTCCGTCTTTAAGGTATCCTGCTCTGCTGACAACCACACTCTCTGACCAACCGCAAATTTTGGCACCGGGACCCATCTGCAGTCCGCATATTTACAATTCTGATTGGCCGAACAGAGAAGGGCAGCCCGGGTGGACCTCCACAAGCAGTGGCAGTGGCAAGCATGGACCCCCAAGGATGGTACAGCCACGTCCCTCTCCGCCATTGGCAGCGGGGGGGGAGTGTAACCCATAGATGCCTCGAACAGCATGACTCCAGTGGCAGAGGAGATGGCAGAGTTATGGGCATACTCCACCCAAGTCAAATGAGAGCTCCAGGTAGACGGGTTGCAGGAAGCCACACATCTCAGGGCAGCCTCCAGGGATTGGTTAGCACGCTCAGCCTGCCCGTTGCTTTGTGGGTGGTAACCAGAGTTAAGACTGACCGTGGTGCCCAAGGAGTGGCAGAAGGATTTCAAGACCAGAGAGGTAAATTGGGGACCCCGGTCAGAAACAGTGTCCAGGGGGATACCATGGAGGCGGATAGCATGAGTAGTGAGTAGATTGGCAGTTTCAGTGGCAGAGGGCAACTTGGGAAGGGGCACTAAGTGAATGGCTTTAGAGAACCAGTCTACTATGGTGAAGATGACTGTGTTGCCCTGCAAGGAAGGGAGGCCCATGACAAACTCCATGGCGATGTTCAAAGTCAAAGTCAAAGTCAAAGTGCCTTTATTGTCATTCCATTGTTAATAAACAATGCAATGAAATTGAGATGCTGCTCCCTAAAAACAAACTATCACACTCACAGTTCACTCATGCATTTAACATTCTTATAATTATAACAATAAATAATGCTTGAAACAATATTACCTAAAAGTTGAATACAATATGTACGTAGCAATAATGAAAACATACTGAGCGATAAATATAAAAGACCAGCTTATACACACAGGGTTATTGTCACAAAATAACCTAAAATAACAAAATAATATCAGCAGTCTGTGCGTGTTACATAAATCCATTCAAAATACGTACTGCTGCTGGGAAAAAACTATGATTAAACCTGGTAGTCCGGGTTTTATGGGATCTGTACCGCTTTCCCGAGGGGAGCAAGTGAAAGAAATCATGGCCTGGATGAGCACAGTCTTTAATGATGGCAGTAGCTCTGTTGAGGTACCGAGACCTGGAAATCTCTTCCAGAGAAGGGAGAGAACAGCCAGTGATTTTTTGCGCAGTCTCAATCACTCTCTGGAAGGCTTTGCGGTCTGCGGCTGAACAGCCCTCATACCAAACCGTGATGCCATATGACAAAATGCTCTCAATAGCAGAGCGATAAAATAAAACCAGCAACTGTGCATTCAGGCCATTCTTCTTGAGAAGCCTCAGAAAGTGTAGATGTTGTTGAGCCTTTTTTATTGTAGCTATGGTGTTAACTGCCCAGGTAAGGTTGTGAGAAATATGAACACCCAGAAACTTAAAACCTCCACCCTCTCCACACGCTCCTTGCCTATATATAGAGGAGGCGGCTCACTGCTATGCTTCCTAAAATCAATAATGAGTTCTTTTGGGTTTTTTGTATTCAATAGCAGATTATTATCTGAGGACCATCTCACCAGTTTCTGGACCTCATCTCTGTATGGGGACTCATCTCCTCCTGATATGAGCCCCACTACTGTTGTGTCATCTGCAAACTTCACTATAATGTTTGTGGGATGAACAGGTATGCGGTCATATGTGTACAATGAATACAAAGTGGGTCTCAACACACAGCCCTGTGGCGAGCCTGTGTTAAGCATGACTGTAGAGGAGGAATGGGGTCCAAATCTAACAGTCTGTGTTCTGTTTGTTAGGAAGTCCTTAATCCAGCTGCAAGTGTGAGTAGGCAGACCAAGCTGAAGCAATTTAGTGATGAGAATGTTGGGAATAATTGTATTAAATGCCGAGCTATAGTCAACAAACAACATTCTCACATAGCTCCCCTTGTCTTCTAAATGGCTGATTGCCGAGTGGAGAGCTATAGCAATAGCATCTTCAGTGGATCTGCTCCGCCTGTAGGCAAACTAGTATCGATCAAAGTCTGGGGGGAGACTAGGCAAAAGATGTTTCAATACCATTTTCTCAAAGCACTTCATAATAATGGGTGTTAATGCTACTGGTCGATAGTCATTCAGACTGCTAATAGTATGTTTTTTAGGTACAGGAATAATGACTGCAGATTTTAAACACTGTGGAACAACAGCTGCCTTGAGAGACAAGTTAAAAATGTCAGTCAAAACAGAGCATAGCTGATCTGCACATGCTCTGAGCACCTTTCCTGGCACTCCATCGGGACCAGTAGCCTTTCTCGGGTGAACTGCTCTCAGTGTCTGTCTCACCTCATGATCCTGCAGGATAAGCACATCAGAGCTTGCATTCAATAACATATGTGGGTCCGGGCGAGGTGTATTTGCCTCAAACCATGCGAAAAAGCAGTTCAGTTCTTCTGCCAGTGAGGCACTGATGTCACTGGAAATGATGCTGCTGCCCTTATAGTTTGTGATATGGTTAAAGCCTTGCCATACTCGTCTTGAATCATTATCAGAAAAATGGTCCTTGACTTTCTTCTTATAGGTCTGTTTAGCCTCCTTAATGCCTTTCTTCAGATTAGCCCGGGCGGTGCTATACAGATCTGTATCCCCTGACCTGAAGGCTGTATCACGAGCTCTGAAGAGTGCCTGGACTTCTTTTGTCATCCACGGCTTCTGGTTAGGAAAAACCCTGATGCGTTTTTCCACAGTCACCTGATTGATACAGTAGGTGATGTAGTGTAATACAGTCTGTGTGTACATTTCCAGATCCTCATTCTTGAATAAATCCCATAGAGTGTTTGAAAAACAGTCCTGCAGCTGAGAAAGAGCTCCCTCAGGCCATGTTGTGATGTTCTTTATAGTAGGTCTAGCAGTTCTCCTGAGGGGGGTGTATACTGGGATGAAGAGCAATGATAGATGGTCTGACAGGCCAAGATGTGGACATGGCACAGCTCTGTAAGCATGCTTCAGGTTCGAATACACCCGATCAAGACAATTCTTTCCCCTAGTGGCACATTTCACATACTGTGTGAAATTAGGCAGCACAGTTCTCAAGCATGCTTGATTAAAATCACCAGCTATGATGTGAACACCCTCGGGATAGGACTGCTGCTGTTTATTTATTACACTGTACTGTACACTGTATATTTTAGTTGAAAGGCTCCTGCAACAATTTGATTTAAGCAATAATCTGGTGGGTTGGATTCTGGATTTCTTAACCAACAGGACGCAGAGAGTAAGGGTCAATGGCACATTGTCTGACCTAAAGTGCTCTTCTACTGGCTCTCCTCAGGGGTGTGTGTTGTCACCACTACTCTTCATCCTGTACACAAACATGTGTCGGAGCAGACATGACAACAGACACATTATAAAGTATGCTGATGACTCAGTCATTGTCAGTCTCCTCCAGGATGGTGAGAGTGGCCACGGCCCAGTAGTTGATGACTTTGTTCACTGGTGTGAGGATTCCTACCTGCAGCTGAATACAACAAAAACGAAAGATATGATTATTGACTTTAGGAGGAAAACTCCCAGGCACAAAGTCACCATACTAAAAGGCCAGACCACTGAATGTGTACAATCGTACAAATATCTTGGGACAATTATTGATAGTGGATTGAACTTTGAGGTGAACTGTGAAAGGGTGTGCAAAAAGGGTCAGCAAAATTTGCATTGTTTGAGGAAGCTTGCACGCTTCCAAATTGACCGAACCATAATGACTATGTTCTATCGGGCTTTTATTGAATCTGTTTTATCCTTTTCTTTAATGTCATGGTTTGGTCAGATAAAACTGAAACAGAGGAAATCCTTGGATCAGGTAGTCAGATGGTCCAGTCGTTTGCTTGGTGAGTCACAGCTGAGCCTGACATCCCTGTACACCAGACAAGTACAGAGGATGGCCGACTCGATTTTAAATGATGACTCCCACCCTTTGCACTGCAACTTTCAGCTTCTTCCCTCCAGACGGAGGTTTGCTGTCCCAAAAAGTAGAACCCAGCGCTACAAAAACAGCTTTGTCCCTGCTGCTGTCAAAGAGTTGAACAAGCTATAAAAATTATATTGTACATATTTTATATTTACCTATTTTGTAAGATGTGTGCCTGTGTTTGTGTCTATGTTGAATGTAATTAGTGGCTTGTAAATATGGATGTCACCAACTGCAAAACAAATCTACCTACGGGTACAAATAAAGTAACCTGAACCTGAACCTGAACCTGTACAAATGACTAAGGGCTGCTTTAGTATTTGCATCAGGAGAAATGTAGACGGCTGTTATAATAATCACACTCAGCTCTCTTGGAAGATAAAAAGGCCGACTTAAGACTGACATTGTCTCTAGATCAGGAGAACAGTAAGTGTTAATAATACAGCTATGATTAGTCCAAGTGTTGTGAAGAAAAATGCAGAGACCACCTCCTCTTTTTTTACCAGATTCTGTTGTTCGGTCCATTCGGTGAAGTGTGCACCCTGGCAGCTGCACTGCAGCATCGGTGATCAGCGGGTGGAGCCAGCTTTCCGTTAACAACAGCACACAGCAGTCTCTCACAGTTTTATTAGTTGCCAGCTGTAGCTCTAGATCATCCATCTTGTGGACGATGCTTCTGGCGTTGGAGAGAAAAATGCTGGGTAGCGGAGGTCTATGCGGCTGTCTCTTTAGCCTCGCTAGCAGGCCCGACCGGCATCCCCACTTTTGCTTTCTCTCCCTCCTCCGTCTGCGTCACTTCCCAGGACCAACAACAATCCATGGTGATCCCGCTGGTCTACAGATAGCCTCCGGTATGTTTTGTGTGTTCTCGAAAACTGCTGTAACAGCAGACTTTTGTTGAAGTCCAATGTTTATCAGCTCAGTACGACTGTACACAAATCCAGCTTCACACAGTCCAATATCCAAAAACAGCATACATACACACAAAAATAGGGAGCAAAGAGCTGCTGCACAACCGCGCGCCACCATCTTGTCCAATTAGCAACCAAGGGCGACTGGGGACCGGCAGGTGGTGCAGAAGACCAGCAGGTGGTGAAGAGTCAGATTTGTTCATAACACATATTTGGCAGGCCTTGACGTTATCCCAAATGTCCCTCCGCAGAGTAGGCCACCAGAACACCTGCTACACCAGTTCAATAGTATGGGAGATCCCGGGGTGACAGGCAATGTGACTGGTATGCCCCCACTGGATGACGTCACTGCGAAGGGCGGAGGGGACATACAGGTGATCGTCAGGGCCCCCCTCGGGATTGGGTTTGGTGGACTGGGCCTGCCAAGCCCTCTGATCAATGTCCCATGAGAGGGCGCCAAGGATACAGGAAGGGGGGACAATAGACTCAGGGGTGGATGGGGATGACGACAGATCCAAGGCAAACTGGCAGAAGAGAGCATCAGGTTTGATGTTGCATGATCCGGGCCTATAGGTGATCACCAGATTGAACCTAAGAAAGAATAAAGCCCAGCGAGCCTGTCTACAGTTCAACCTGCAGGCCGACATTAAGTATTCTAGATTTTTGTGGTCGGTCCACACAATGACAGGATGAATGGCTCCCTCCAGCCAGTGCCTCCACTCCTCAAGTGCCAATTTAATGGCCAGCAGCTCTCGATCTTCTATGTTGTAGTTTCTCTCAGCTGGCGTCAGCCACTGAGAGAAATACGCGCATGGGTGGAGCTTCTGATCCAAGGCCAGATGCTGCGAAAGGACAGCGCCCACCCCCAAATCAGAAGTATCCACCTCAACTACAAACTGGAGCTGAGGGTCGACCTGTGCCAAGATGGACGTGTTGGAGAACAGGGTCTTTATTTCAGCAAAGGTCTGCTCTGCTGCCTCGGACCATTTAAAGGGGACCTTGGTCGAGGTCAGTTGAGTCAGAGGCTGTGCAACCCTACTGTAGTTTCTGATAAACCTCCAATAGAAATTAGCAAAGCCCAAAAAGCGCTGAAGCTGTTTCTTAGATTGTGGTGTAGGCCAACCCAACACTGTCTTCACCTTGGCCTAGTTGGCCCTAAACTCTCCCTCGGCTACAATAAAGCCCAGTAAGGAAGTGGAGCGGGTGAAAAACTCCCACTTTTCGGCCTTCACAAAGAGCTGATTTTCCAGAAGCCGCTGTAACATGGCCCGGACATGGACCGTGTGCTCCTCCGGCTTGTGGGAAAAAAATCAAAATATCATCGAGGTAAAAAAAACAAACTGGTTCACCATATCGCAAAAAACATTGTTGATCATATGCTGGAAGACGGCAGGAGCATTAGTGAGTCCGAATGGGATCACAAGATATTCAAAATGCCACAAATGCGTTTTGAACACCATCTTCCACTCATCGCCTTCGCGTATGCGAACCAGGTGATATGCGTTGCGCAAGTCAAGCTTGGAGAATGCAGCGATCCATTCTTCTTCCCGACAAAGAAAAACCCTGCCCCAAGAGGAGCCGAGGAAGGCCGAATAAGACCGGCGTTCAGGGAGTCCTTGATGTACCTCTCCATCGTCTCCCTCTCCGGCCCTAAAAGACTGCAGAGCTGGCTGGACGGCAAGCGTGCACCCGGGAGGAGGTCAATAGCACAGTCGTAAGAGCAATGAGGTGGTAAAGAGAGTGCTCGCGACTTGCTAAAGACCTCCCCAAGGTCATGGTAGACCCTGGGTACGAGGCTGAGGTCCGGCGGTTCTGCCAGAAGGGAGGTGATGGGGAGTGAAGGTGAACAGGCGGCCGAGGTGTGGCAAGAGGATAAACAGAAGAGGCTCCAGCAAGAAATTGAGTTTTGTGCCCAATTGATGATAGGGTTATGTTTCTCGAGCCACGGGTAACCCAGAACCACCGGGGAGGATGAACTAGGAAGAATATAGAACAAAAGGGTCTTCCAGTGGTTCCCGGAAAGAAGGATGGAAACTGGCACCGTGTGATTGGTAACGGAGGCTAGGTTTCAGCCGGATAGTGCCATTACATTATTCAGTTTGTGAATGGGTGGATAGCAGGATCTGTAAAGTGCTTTGGTCATCAAGAGATGAGAATAAAAGCGCTATATAAGTGAATGCCATTTACCATTATACTAAGTGCAGCCGGCAGTTTAATAGTAGGTATACCTATCTCCCGCACGAGCCTCAAAAAAATAAAGTTTTGTTTTGCTCCTGAGTCAATTAATGCCGAGACCCTCTTCTCGGCCCGCGGTAACTGAATGAGTGCAGGGAACGAAAAGTTACCAGGGGAACTGTTAGAATGTCCGCCCACCAGACCCCCCACGGCTACTGACGGGCTGACACTTTTTGGCTTCACCGGGCAGTTAGGTAGTTTATGCTCTAAAGAGCCGCAATACACACATGCACCGGCTTTCCTCCGGTGCTGATGCTCCTCTGGAGTTAAACGAGCACAGCCCAACACCATTGCATCAGGGGAGGAATCGGACCTGATGGAACTAGTAGCCAGGGGGGAAGGGGGGATGCACACAAGGAGGGCAAATCGAAGAAGGCCTTCTGCTCCTTCGCGTGCTCATGGTACCAGTTATCCAAGCTGACGGCCTGCTCGATAAGCTCATCCAGTGAGGAGGGGGTGGCACGAACCGCCAGGTCGTCGCGGAAATTTGCATTCAGACCCAGGAGGAAGGCGTTGCTTAAGGCAATATCATTCCATCCTGAGTCCGCTGCCTCGACCCGGAACTCCACAGAGAAATCGGCCGCTGACCGATTCCCCTGTCGGAACAACATTAGGCAGCTCATAATATTCCCCTCGCTCTCTGAATGGTTGAACACACGGGAAAATTCCTGAACAAAACGGATGAAAGAATAACTGGGGATCTCCGTGCTACCGAGAATGGACTGAGCCCAATTAAGTGCCCAATCCATGCAGGAGGAGGGTCATAAAGTGAATTTTGGATGTGTCGTCCAGGTACTCCCTGCCCACCTGTCGCAGATAGAGACGTACATGGAGCAAAAAACCCTTACATCCCCCCACCTACCCCGCGTACAGGGTAGACGAAGGGGGAGAGATAGTACGGTGTACGGTAGCGCCCACTGAGGTGACAGATGGAGAGGAAGGACCCAAGCGAGACAAGTGGCAGAGATGGTCGTGACTGTGGTCAGCTGCTGAGTAATGGTTTGCAGCTGTTCGGTAAGCACCGCCACCTGCCGCTTTGTGGCATCTAACCGGAAAAGGGTGGAGTGCTCCCCTGATGTAGCACCTGCTGAGCTTCGATCATGGCTGGCTCGTTCTGTCATGACTCAAAGCTAGAAGCTCAAGTGCAAAGTAAAAGTTTAAACACAATTTTTTTTGAAAACTCAGCAACTGAAGGAAAAGCAGCACACGCCAGAGGAACACACAGCCTGTAGGGAGAAAGAGATGAGAGCTGGTAAGACGAGGAGTAATGTTGGAGAGAATGGATGAGAAATGGGATTTATCTTACGACTGGTGAGCAGAGAGGTCGGCAGAGGAACCCAGCGAAGGAGTGGAGAATCCAGCAGGGCAGAGCTGAGGAGGAAGTGGAGAGGAGAGGAGCTGGGGGAGTCTGACCGGGTGGAGAAGGCAGTTCTTTGGGTGATGATGATAATGATGAGGCAGGTGAGCACACTGCAACCCCAGAGACGCACCGCTGAGATGGCAGCAACCCAACGAGCCAGCACAGAAGCATTCACCAACTGGTCCTTTAAAGCGCTGGCAGAGAAGAGGCAGCAGGTACGTCCACTCACGCAGGTGGATTGATGACCTGCGGAGCCCGGGAAACAGATGAAGGACCTCCCACAGAAAGGGAGGGGGAGCACGCTCGCCAGATCATCGCATAAATTTGTGACTTTATCTTTATAAATTTGCTGTTTTCTTGTAAATTTATGACTTTTTCCCATAAACTTGTTACATATGTTTTGTAAATTTGGAACTTTCTCAAAAATTTCAATTATTTAATAAATTTATGACTTTTTTTTCACATAAATGTTTAACTCTTTTCTTACAAATTTTCAGTTACTCATACATTTGCTACTTTTTTGTTAATTTTCAACTATTTCAAAATTTTTCCTCATAAATGTGTGACTTTTTTCTTGTAAATCTGCTAATTTTTTCTTGTAAGTTTGTAACTTTTTCCAGTAATTTTACTTTTCTTCTTGTAAATTTGCAACTTTTTTCTCCTAAATTTTCACTTTGTTCTTATAAATTTATATTTTTTTCTAGTAAATTTGTGACTTTTTTTGTTGTCATTTTGTCTATGGCACCAATGTTACTGAAACCTGCTTTCCTGTAAGCAGATTACCTGCACCACAAATAAAGTCCATGTGGGCAAATACAGATGGGGCCAACGTGGAAACCACAGATGGGTTTGAACCCATGACCCTTCTTGCTGTGAGGCAATGAGTGCTAACCACTCTTCCACCAAGCTGGTACCTAGGTAAGTATCATATTCCATCCATCTATCTTCCACTGCTTACCCGAGGTCCGGGTCATGGGTGCAGCAGTCCAAGTAGAGAAGGCCAGACTGTGTATTGTCTTGCTAGTTTCTGTTCATCAGTTCAATTAACAAATAAATTCATAATCTGCATGCTGTATTCTGTCGGCTCCTGACTAAATCTGAAAATGTGAACAAAACCAAAAGCTGTTTGGCTTTTTATTATAGGAAAATTACAATGACAGATAATAGATGATGACAGAATTTTTACAACCCTCTGAAAATGACAGATAAGTAGAAAGTGTAGCGCATTCTCATATATAGGCACACAGACATACATGCACAAGTGTCTCTCCTTTAACAGGTGCAGAAACCAGACTCGTGTTGAGACATCTCCGGTGGAAGAAGCAGTTTGTCTTTTGTTTGTTTTAGTTGTCGTTTTTTTTTTTGTTTGTTTTGTTTTTTGTCTGTTCCCCTCCCTTTTCTTTCCCCCCTTCATACACTTCCTTTCCCCCTTCCCCATCCTTTTGGGTCTTCCATGGGTAAAACAATTTAAATAAAGTATTAAATGTTATTACAGGAGGAGTTTACAACAATATACAGAGCAAAGTTAGGTACTGTATAGGCTCCTCTTGGCAAAGTAAATCTGTTTTGGCACAGTAAGGGTGACAGATCCCTGTTCTGTTTGCCTAGCTGTCTGACAGGACAAGGGGAAAAAAAAAAAAAAGTAAAGAAAGTGTAGCGCAACCTCTGGCCTTGATATAAACATACAATTTTATATTTGGTAACATACAAGTAAGTGAGAGGTAGAAAAACTTTCCCCACTCACTCCACTCTTAAATATCAATTTATTTATTTTTTTTACCTTCTGCTTTGTGTCCTTCCTTTACTTGATGACTTCTTTATTTCATCTACATGTTGCATGCAATGCTGGACATTCAGAATAATGACTGTGGACATTTGCATTAAGAGTTTTGTCCTTTGAGGTCCAAACCAATCTAAAGCAATGGTAAAAGTTGAGAAATTAAAAACGCAGTGAGTCGGACCACTGAACCGAGCATGTGTGTGCGTGTGTGTGTGTGTGTGTGTGCGTTCGTGGGTATTGTTGGGCTCTCACTTTTAATCAAGCCCCACTTTAATGAACTGTCTTTGTGTATCACTTTCATTAGCACATTTACTCAATCAATACTCACTGTGTATTCAAAGCAATTCAATGAAAACTATAATGTGACGGCTGAATTGGAAAGAAGTGGCCAGATTGCTCCTGGGTGTGTGTGGACTGTTGTTGTTTTAATATGTATGTGCAAAGATATTTTTAGGTGTTTTGTGGTTTAATTCATATTTTAATGTGGATTTATGCAACAACTAATTTTTTACAACATTCCTGTGACCGAGTGTGGCTGAAAACGGCCTTCCACAATTAACTTTGTCATCCCAGTTGAGCCCGAATCGTCAATAGCGATATCCGTCACTCAATGCTGCCCACTCCCCACTCCACCAACACCCCCCCACTCCCAACACACAGCCCCCCATCCTGACCCTGACCGAGACCCAGGTGAGGACGGAGCTGAGGAAGATCAAAGCGAGGAAGGCGCCGGGACCGGACGGCATCAGCGCAAAGCTCCTCAAGTCCTGTGCAGACCAGCTGTGTGGGATTGTGACGTATATCTTCAACATGAGCCTGAAACTGGGGAGGGTACCACAGCTGTGGAAAACATCTTGTGTGGTACCTGTACCAAAAACTTCCCACCCCAAAGACCTGAACAGCTACAGACCGGTGGCCTTGACGTCCCACTTGATGAAGACCCTGGAGAGACTGCTCCTTGCTCACCTCCGCCCCCTGGTGGAACCAGCGATGGATCCACTCCAGTTCGCCTACCAGCATGGCATTGGGGTGGAGGATGCGGTGATCTTCCTCCTTCACCGTTCTCTGTCCCACCTGGAGAAGCCCGGGAATATGGTGAGGATCATGTTCTTTGACTTCTCCAGTGCTTTCAACACCATCCAACCGATGATCCTGAAGGACAAGCTGCTGCGAGCAGGGGTGGACCAGCACCTGTCATCATGGATCCTGGACTACCTCACGAACCGGCCTCAGTTTGTAAGAACCCGGGACTGTGTGTCCGACACGATCATCAGTAGCACGGGGGCCCCCCAGGGAACGGTGCTGGCTCCCTTCCTGTTCACTCTTTATACTGCAGACTTCTCACACAACACAACACACTGCCATCTACAGAAGTTCTCTGATGACTCTGCGATCGTTGGCCTCATCTCCAATGGAGATGAAGCTGAGTACAGAGAGCTTATCCAGGACTTCGTGGACTGGTGCCATCGGAACTGCCTCCAGGTCAACGCGAGGAAAACTAAGGAGCTGGTGGTGGACTGCCGCAGGCATGGGCAGCCCCTCACAGCACCAGTAAATATACAGGGAACAGACATCGAGATGGTGACATCCTATAAGTACCTGGGTGTTCATCTGAACAATAAACTAGACTGGTCACACAATACTGACGCACTCTACAAGAAGGGACAGCGCAGGCTGTTCCTGCTGAAGAGACTCAGGTCTTTTGGTGTACAAGGGGCGCTGCTGAAGTCATTCTATGACACGGTGGTGGCATCAGCCATCACTTTTGGAGTGGTCTGCTGGGGCAGTGGCATTACTGCAGCCGATAGGAAGAGACTGAACAAACTGATTAAGAAAGCTAGCTCTGTCCTGGGGCAGCGCCTTGATCCGATGGAGGAGATAGGAGAGAGAAGGACGGTGGCTAAACTGTCATCTCTGCTGGAGTCCGAGTTCCACCCTATGCAGGACATACTGGATGCACTGAGGAGCTCATTTAGCAGCAGACTACATCATCCCAGGTGCACAACCGAGAGGTTTCGTAGGTCCTTCCTACCAACGGCTGTCAGACTGTACAACCTAAGCAGGGCTGCTCGCAGAGATAGCAAAAAGACGTAACAAACTAATAGTTTTTTGAATGCAAAAGATGCAATAAACTTACACAATGGTCCCCTCCGGCATACAACTAGGAACATACCGGTTGCTATGGAGGGTGAGAATATGTATGGGCACATAATCATACCATGTAGGATAACTAAGTAGACGGTTATACTGTTTCATCCCATCTAGCAACAATGCTCTGCACTGTGTGTGTTTATATATTTACATATTTATTCCATCTAGCTACAATGCTCCGCACTGTGTTTTTATATATCTACATATTATTCCATCTAGCTACATTGCTCCGCACTGTGTTTGTTTATATACTTGCATATTTATTCCACCTAGCTGCAATGCTCCGTACTGTGGGTGTTTATATATTTACATATTTATTCCATCTAGCTACAATGCTCTGCACTGTGTGTTCACACTGGCTTTTCCCTGCACTGTGTGTTCATATACTCATATATTTATTCCATCCAGCTACAATGCTCTGCACTGTGTGTCTGTGTGTGTGTGTGTATATATTTATTTTATAGTAATATGTACATATGTATATTAGCTGCTCTTGCTTGCTTGTTTTTTTCTTGCCTTCTGATTGTTGCTCTGAGTGTTGCTATCCCTGTGCTGTTGCAATCCTGGAATTTCCCTGTTGTGGGACTAATAAAGGCTTATCTTATCTTATCAATCCCCTATCCTCCTTACTTCTTTCCCATCATGCAGCAGTCGGGCCATAGAATGCACTGATTAGCCCTCTGACCATTTAATTAATTAGGCTCGGCACTTAATTATGACAAACTGCATTACTGCAGTGGCACGGCGGGGCTCAGGCAGGTTATGTTCGGTAACAATTTGATTTGAGTGAAAATGGGGAGCACTGATGGAGGAGGGGGGCTTTATTGAGCGGAAAGAGACATATGATGAGATTAACAATAATCAGAGCAGCGGGAATAGCCCATGACCAGCGGAGGAGGAGGGAGGGTCGAGGGAGTGTGAGTGAAGGGCTGTGATGGATCAAATTAGGTTTTTCTCTTCTCATTAGGATCCGGAGAGCAAAGTGATGCTGAGCGAGTGTGTGTGTGTCTCTGTGTGGCGTGCTGGATGGGGAGTTAATATGGTCTGCACAGCCTGCATAGCTTTACTGAATCTGAGATAATAATCTAATTGACATTTTTCCTCTCCTCTCTTTGTTGGTATAACAGTGAGAGATGATAATTTATTAGGCTGGTATTCTTGCTTCGAACAATGTCTCATGAATTTTGGCTTACCAAGAGAGATAGCAAAGTAAGGCAAGTTTAACTTCTCAAAAAACATTAGTATCTTCTCTTTGGTCTTCCTCTGTTCCTCCTGCCTGGTGGCTCCATCTTCAACATGCTTTGTCCAATATCTCTACTATCCCTCCTCTGCACATGTCCAAACCATTTCAGCCTTGACTCTCTTACTTTGTCTCCAAACTGCTCAACCTGAGCTGTCCCTCTGATATACTCATTTCTAATCCTGTCCCTCCTAGTCACTCCCAATGAAAATCTTAGCATCTTCACCTCTGCCACCTCCAGCTCCACCTCCTGTCTTTTTGTTAGTGTCACCGTCTCCAAACCATACATCACAGCAGGTCTCACTACTGTCTTGTAAATCTTCCCTTTCACTCTAGCTGCTATCGTTCTGTCACAAATCACCCCTGACACTCATCTCCACCCACTTCACCGTGCCTGCACTCTCTTCTTCACCTCTCTTGTGCATTTTCCATTACATTGGATGGCTGACCCCAGGTATTTAAACTCATCAAACTTCACTATCTCTACTCCTTGCATCTTCACGTGCAACGTTTATTATAGCGCTATACACTATATTTTCATATAGTGTATAGCGCCTTTCAGCTCCTCCCTATTCGGGGTCACCACAGTGGATCATGGGCTGCATATTTGATTTGGCAAGGATTTTATGTTAGGTGCTCTTCCAAGGAGCATCAAGGAGTACATTGTTTTTTTTGTACTACCCCCTGTGGCTGGGTAACAAACTTTCCTTTCCCCATTTTGTTTATGATGAACACCAAGCTAGAAGGCAGAAAGTACTCTTTTTTTGGTCTTAGGTGTGATCCAGCTGGGCCTGGGTATGGATGCTCTACCACTAGGCCACCACTCCAGTTAATACCTAAAACATGATGAAGAAGTCGAAATCGTTGGGCTCAGCTGGCTGTGGGGAAAATGAAGGTAAGCAGATAGTGATTGGTTGTCATTCAAGACTCACTCTAAATATAAGCTGTAGAAAATTAAAAGTGATGAGTTGCAAAAATAGTTCATTGTCAGATAATTCACTGTAGAAATGGTTCATAGGAACAAATCATAAGACAGATACATAGTACAATATTTATTTTTCTGTCTGAAAGCAATAATGATTTTATTTAAAAGAAGAAATAAGACAAAATTGTTTATCTTAATTTATACTCTCTATATTGTACGTATATGACAAATATGTGAAATTGCTTTTTGAACACTTATTATTTTGCTGCCAAGAATCTATATCAAGGTCAAGGTCACTTTATTGGACCTGTAGGTCAATTTGTTGTGCAGCCAAGAGGGGGTATCCATTCAGTAACACACAGACACCACAACAGACAAAAAACATTAATCTAAAACAAAAGAAAGTGCTCAAGTGATCTGCCATCAAAATGAGATTAAAATTTACAAATAAATACATGAAAGAGCCAACTATAGTAAAGTATTATTCAATAAAACACAGATGCAGCTAAGACTTGTTCAGAAGGACAGTTGAAGCTGCTTCTATCACAATTAGATTTACCCCTTGGAACCATGAAACACAGACCAGAGCGCAAAAGTAAAGCTGGATTCATGCTGCACCTGCGCTGTCCACGTTCACTCGACCGCGAGGCTTGTGTGGTGACAGTTACAACATCATCTCTAGTCCACTAGGCTCCATGGACCTCTTCTGCGGCTGTCAGCATGTGGCCCAAATTTTGTGATTGTGCTGCCTCGGTGCATTGACGGCGCATGTGCAAGATTGAACCTCCCGTTCACGAGGTGGTGCTACCGCCACAGCATGCAAAGTCAAAGTAGATGAAGAAGAGGAAGACAAGAATAAACATACATGAATCGTTTTGCAGCAGCAGCTTGAGTGGAGAAGAGCACTGAAAAACGGTAATTCCTCCTTTTCCTCAAAACAATGCCATAGTTGTTGCTATAAAGAATGTATGTCGATCTCACATTTTTTCACTTTTGTATAACCTGCGAACAAAGTGGCGTGTTAGCGCATTTGTGCTACCCATAGCACTGGGGTGAAACTACAGTTGACAGCTGTGCTCATGAGTCAGTGGCTTGGCCTGGCAGACGACAAGCACACAACGTCGTCCAAAACGGACCAGAGCAGAAATGTAGCATGAATCCAGCTTAAGAATTCACCACGTAAGGGGTGAGAGTCAACGTTGACAATGGAGCTGGCTATCCCCTTTACAGTAACTAGTATACAGAGATACTAGACTTAGCTGTGTCTCACTAATCACTCAACTGGCCCGTTTCGCAATCTGACCCAGTTTGTTTCTGCCCTTTAAGGTCAAGCTTCCAAACCATAGCAATAGGCAAACGGATGGGACAGATTCAGTAACAGCACAATAAAACAATACCAGCAAGGTTTTGTCAATGTGTAAACGAGACATTTTCCGTAGACAGTGGAGATGCCGGTGCCCCTTTATGCACACAGCCTCACAGGACGTAGATAGTATATTAATGCATCATTTTTCACAGCTTAGCTTTGATCGCTCTGGCTGTGTAACACTCGGGTAATTGAGTGCATTGACCAGCATATCATAGGATTAGAAATACTCTTCTTTACTTTTGCGTTCCACAGATACATTTCCCTGACAAAGAAAACATCCTGTCCTTAAGCATTTTAAAGGGCATTTGAGGAGCGGACCTTAAAGGGATGAGCTCTCATTCAAATAGACCGCACATTCCCACATCGGCCCCATGTGCTGTGTGCCCTCCAGCCACACCACAATATGATAATGCCCGCGTGAATGGAGAGGGGAGTGGGTATGGTAAAATGAGGAATTATGATAAATAAGGCCATGGCATAGGCATGAAGTGGGGAATATGACCAGCCTAATGTACCATGGTGTGTGTGTGCTGGTGATCCAAACCTCCCCACATCCAACTGACAAAAAGCAGCAGATTGGATAGAGAGTGAGGGGTGTGCCTGGGGTGGAGGGCAAGAAGGACAGAATCAAGGAGGTGGGGGAGATGAAAAGGCCCTGGTCCTCCAGAGTAGCATATTAACCCCTTACCCCCACCGCCCGACACCAGGAGTCTGATCCCTTCTGCTCGCCGGGCACAGATTTAACGTAGCAGGGCCTCCTAATTGGGGGGTGGAGGGGCACACCCATATGAGCTTGATGTTGCAAGAAGCTATAACATTAAACCAATACAAAGAAGTGAGTTCACACATTAATGATTTTGTCCATTTTGGTGAGCAGAAAGTGTAATAAAGTAAGAATCAGCTCTCCCAGACCCTGTGTTGTGACTGAAGCCCGTTCAGCGCTCCACGTGGGTACACCGCTGCCAGAGAATAGAGATATTAAACACGCTCCCTGGGAGTCGCTATGGCAATCAACAACAAATCGATCAATCCCATTGGACACACTGGTGCTTGAGCTAACGCTTCATGTCCCCACTGACCATCTCACTCACGCACACACATATGTCTATGTAAATTCATGTTAAAACATCCAGGTGTCAGATAAACTTTCAAAAGGAGTTTTATTTAAAAACACCGGACCACAAACTAATTAAAACACAAGACGTTTCAGTGTTCATCCGAACACCATCATCAGTTGTCAGACTGCAGCAGGAAGTGTCTCTGGCCAACAAATAACCTGCAAAGAAGTCACATGACTTAAAAACACATGACTTATGCGAAATGTAGTCCATGGTATATATCCAAAGAGAGAAAAAAAATATATATAGTCCATGGAATATGACAAAAGAGGAGAAAAAAAGACAACCTAGTGCTCCTCCTTTAAACCTGACACTTGAAGCAAGTTCATTTGTCCATAAAGTGTCGAGGAATGGTTTTTAACACGCCGCTGTAAGCTGAGGACAGATGATGTCTTAGTCCCCTCCTCTGTTAAGGGAGGGCCGTTCCACTTTAACATAGATGGCTTCCTTAACACCTCTTTCAAACCACCCCTCTTAACACAGAGCGTTCAGAGGGGTGGTTTGAAATGTGCACAGCGTGGTCTCAAGAGGTGTTGTTTTTGTTGCGAGTATAGACAGCTGAATTTTGTCCAGACGAATTTTCTCTTCTATGTTGCGACATACGTTCACAGAGCTGCTGTTTTGTTTCCCCGATATAAAGATCATCACACTCCTCACTACATTTGACAGCATATACCAGGTTGCCCTTTTTATGCTTTGGTGTCTGGTCTTTGGGCTGAACCAGCCAATGTCGCAGAGTGTTCATGGGTTTAAAATACACTGGTATGCTGTATTTGGAGAAAATCCTGAGAAACCTTTCAGACAACCCAGCCACATACAACATAGAAGAGAAAATTGGTCTGGACAAAATTCAGCCGTCTATACTCACTTGCAACAAAAACAACACACCTTTCGAGACCAAGAAGATGTGCACATTTTAGACAGAGAAGAGGGGTGGTTTGAAAGAGGTGTTAAGGAAGCCATCTATGTTAAAGTGGAACGGCCCTCCCTTAACAGAGGAGGGGACTAAGACATCATCTGTCCTCAGCTTACAACGCCGTGTTAAAACCATTCCTCGACACTTTATGGACAAATGAACTTGCTCCGAGTGTCAGGTTTAAAGGAGGAGCACTAGGTTGTTTTTTTTTTTTTGGGGGGGGGGGTGCTCTTTTTTTCTCCTCTTTAGTCATATACCATGGACTACACACACACACACACACATATATATATATATATTTTTATTTTATTTTTTTTTTCTCTTTGGAAGTATACCATGGACCACATTTCCCATAAATGTGTTTTTAAGTCATGTGACTTCTTTGCAGGTTTTTTATTGGCCAGAGACACTTCCTGCTGCAGTCTGACAACTGATGATGGTGTTCAGATGAACACTGAAATGCCATCCATCCTTCCATCCATCCATCCATCCATCTTCTTCCGCTTAATCCTTTTTGGGTCACGGTAGTTTTTGGTCCAGTGTTTTTAAATAAAACTCCTTTTGAAAGTTCACACACACACACACACACACACACACACACACACACACACACACACACACTTATAAACAGTGGTGGTTCATAATATGCCATGATTTTCAGCGTATTTTAATTGAAATTAGCCCCACACCACGAGGAGACAAGAACATTTTTCATTGCTCCAGGTGTTTATAGTCAGGTAATAACCACTACTATGACAATCAGTGGATGGATTATACATTATACATATGGACATATAATAGTAATACTCATACAAAAAAGGGGGGGCATGATGCCTCTTTTGTTATTTGTCAGTTTGTCAACCTGTCTTTTATTTTCTTAATTACTACAATTTTATTTTGGCCTCACCAAGTCAACAAACACAATTCTCTGCAAGTTCCATCAGGAGAAACTAGTTAAAGGAGGAAGGCGAAGGAGACGAGCCAGCGGCTGGGCGCACTGAACCGCTGGCCCCCAGCAGCGGGCCCCAGCACGCTCACCTCCTTCACTCCCATGTGGGACAGCCAGCAAGTGGGCAATCAGACACCAGTGAGGAGCAACTCCAGCCTCCACGCTGGGCCGTGCAGCAACTCTACACTCCACCAAGAATGATCCTTCCACAGGTTCACCGACGACAATACTCACCCCGGCCGTTGCAATCACGCACCCCAGGGCCGTCTCCTCTGGCATGCAGGATAAAATGCAGGCTGTGAACCTGTGTCCTCTCTAGTATTTTAGCAGGGACACTGGGGTTTTTCCAAATAAAATTAATCATTGCTGCTATTTTCATGTCTGTGGGTAAGACATGTAATTTAAAAGAAGAGGATTTCTTGCTCCTACAGCCAAAAACTGAACACATATAATCTGCCATTTTTCCCAATTTGTAAAAGCTCCTGTTACTCCTCGGCTTCTCCCACTTCCCCCAAGGCAGTGAACTCAGGTGTGTAGCCATGCCCAGCGCTTAACCTGATTGGTTAATGTTACAACCAGTCAGACTAAGCAGAAATACTAGCTAGAAACATTCTGTCCAAACTCACATTTTTGGGGGGAGCAGCGCTTAAGTGACACTTTACAGCAAAAAAACAGATATGACACATTTGAGTGATTTCGCTCTTGATATGTCTTGTAAGACACAAAAAAACATGTTACAGACATGTTAACAACAGAAAAAAAAAAATTGTGGAGTGTCACTTTAATTATTTAGTTGGATACCCAGCCACTGGGAGAGCACAAGCCAGTGTATTCCCAGTGCTGGTCCCAAGCCCGGATAAATGAGGAGGGTTGCATCAGGAAGGGCATCCAGCATAAAAATCCCTATCAAATCAACATGCAGACCGTCATGATATCATCTGATGATATGCTGTGGTGACCCTGAAAGGGAGCAACCAAAAGAAAAAGAAGAAAAAGTTCCATCAGAAGAAATGCTCAAATGTGAAGATTTGCATGTCAGAAAGTTCTAGAAAGCAAACAAAAACTAGAAAAGCACTCAGAGAGCACATACCTCCACCAAGGTTCCTTCCGTCCCTCATGGATCACCTCCAAAATGTAATGGGTTCGTGTGTAGGCTGTTATGTCTGGAAAATAGGACAGTGGAGGTGGTTGCTGTACTGAACAGTAACTTTATTAAAGGACGCTGCTAACAGCACGTGTTACAGTAGAATAGCATCTATGCTAACCGGGAGTGAGTACAGGCTGGTGTTGGCAAAGAGGTGGAGTGCCAAAGAGACAGTCTCCCACCGTTAGTCCCCTAATATAGTCACGGTGTGATGACGTCACATTGTGCCAGCGTCCCCACATCCATGACATGTATGGTGGTATTCCAATATGCCACACATATACATTCACCAGTACTAGTGTTGTGGCTAACATAATGCATGATGCTAAACACAATAGGTTGCCAATGTTAGGTTACATATACTTGCTTGATGTTAAGGCACAATATGGTAGTATTAGCTTCTAGACCCATACCCTAAATTACTTAAGGTTCCATACATCATAACCAAAATCATTGTCTGAACCTGGGCAACCGGGTAGAGTGCTGGTGAAACCCTGCATGATTGAGTGGATTATTCTGCCACTGTTATCAACCGTGCTCCATTTAAACATTTCAAAAACATAGAGTCATTTTACAATTCAACCTCACAGGCCTCAGGCAAGCCGCAGCCCTGAAGGTGCCTGTAAGATCATAATATATATATATATAATATTAGTATAGCAGTGCCCTAGGTTAGGGAGGGGTGATGCCCCACCTTTGGGGGGTGGCGTCACCTGTGGTATATAAGCCTGTAGCGGGAGACGCTGTATATAAGCCTGTAGCGGGCTGCCTGTAGCAGTCTTTGCTTTTGCCACAACGAAGACTGTCTCTTCGCTGTGGCTCCTGTACTCATAGTAGGGACTCCCCATGTGTACATAGTTCTTGTTATATTAAACTTTATAAACGTCACCTCGCCCCCTCCTTATTTGGACACAACATTTGGCGACGAGGATATACGGAGATGGAGAGGGCTGCAACCATGCTTCGTCTATTTTTGGAGGCTCCGGGTGAGCCGTTGGTCCCTTGGGCCAGGTGGTTTGCGGCCTTCCAAAACTATCTGTTGGCATTAGACCTCAGCGACCTGGACAAATTGAGAGTGAGGGCTATTCTGGTCCATAACCTAGGTATGGCGGGCCAGAAAATCCTCAGCACGCTGGGAGGAGGTGACAGCTTCAACAACGTCGTGAGGCTCATGGCCGGCTATTTTCACACCCCAGAGAACATCATTATGCGGTGCATCCAGTTCCGACAATGGCGCCAGTGACCCGGAGAGCCGGTCCAGCAGTTTGTGGCAGACCTTCGACAGCTGGCAGGTGAGTGCAGGTTTGAGGATCTGGAAGAGGAGATGGTCCACGACCAGTTGGCCGAACATGTGGCCTACTCCTCGGCGAGGGTTTGCCTGCTAACTCACGCTGGTGAGCTAACTTTGCTAGCGGCCTTAGAGCTAGCGCAACAGCACAAGGCAGCGGAGCGGCTGATGAAACACCTCAGTGGTAACGACCCTCTGCCAAAGAGCAAAGCACATGGGAAGACCCTGGCCTTGGATTTGGACAATGGAAGTGACGATGAGTATGCGGCCATCGTTAAAACACGGTCCACCCCGGGGACGCCAAGATGCTACAGCTGCAGATACAGCAGGCACCACTATTGAGCCAGGGAGCGTACAGCGAGGAGCAAGCGTTGTGGACGGTGCGGTCTGCTCCATCACTTCGCCAGAGTTTGCCGCAACTTTGACAAGGAGGAATGGAGGCCAGCTAAGGAAACCATTAAGAAGAAGGTACCTACAGTGGTCCACACGGTCTCTCCCAACATGGACAGTTGTATTATTTGTGACATTTTGTTGGACGGGACACCGATACCGCTGTTGGTGGACATAGAGTCAGCGGTCTCCATCCTCAACTTGGACACTATAAGACGGTGTTTTCCCCACTACAGAGTGAGTAAAACCAGCATAACTTGTTATGGTTATGGTAGCCACCCTCTGGATGTTGTGGGCTTGGTGTGGCTGTTGGTGAGGTACAAGGGGCCTCCATGTGCGCCGCTGAGTTCATAGTGTCTCGAGATGGTAATAACCTGATGGGTTGTGACTTATTTTATGGACTCGGTTTCACCATCACCTGAGTAAAGTGGAGGAGTGGTCAGGTGATGGCCTATGGGACCGGCCATTTTATGTGGGAAGTGGTGATGAAGTATGGGACTTTGGGTGGCCCATTCCGGGTGAAGAGGGACACCGCCAGCACCTTAGTACACCGACAAGGCAGGGGTCCCGTGCCAGTGTCTGTGGTCCAGACGGTGGACTCGAACGGCATGGTTTGACCCCTGCGGTGGCGGAAAGGTCCAAAGAGCGTGAGCTACAGGGCTCCAATGGCCGACTGGATATGGCTGCTGAGTCAACAGTGGCTCGTGCCGCTCCGACGCAACAACATCTAGCTTCCGGGGTACCATCAGATGGCACAAACCCTGGCCGTGCCGACATCAAAAGCAAGGGACATGACTCGAGTCAACTTGACGAACTGCTGAGGAGTCATAACGTTGCCAGATTGTGATGCAGACAATGGAGGAAGCCAGTGAGCACTCCCCTAGGTAAGGGTGATGATGTGCGCCCTAGGGTCGAGCCTCGGCTTGGTCGGGTGCGCGGTTCCAGGAAACTGACAGCTGGACAGGATAATTTGCGGGTGGTCCAGTCCGGCGGCGACGGGTACCTGAGTTTGACTGATGGGTCAAGACGGCATCCCAACGAGCTGCGGCATTTGGGCAGGAAAGGACGCCAATGCAGCCCATCTCTTGCCACGATTAAGCAGAGATGCTCTGGAAGTGGGCCACGGGACGGACACTTCGGGCGGACGCCTTCGGGAGACCCGGGTTGAGTTGTGTATGAGGGTTTACGGTGTGTCTAACTTGGTGCAGTTAAAAAAAAAATAGTGTCTGTTACTGTTATTGTTATGGGTTCGAGATATGTTCAGTTTTTTAAAAGAAAAAGAAAGTATAATGAGACGCTGCTTTGTCAACATGGTAATGTGAGGTTGTGTAATTGCCTGTTTGACTGTCTTTATGTGCACTTGACCACCGTTGTGTATGTGTGTATGCCTGGTGACTACATGTTGTGTGAGTGGAAGGTGCAGTAACACCTGGGTGTGAATGTTTGTGTGACTGTGGGTGTGAGGTATGTATTCATTGCCCTATTTTGATGTAACTTGTGTGGGGGTTTTTTTCCCTTTCGGGGATCTCTGTGTTTATTGTGTATATCCTTTGAGTTATGGGGTCGGGTACCGCCTTTGTTTATTTTATACTTGTTTATATATATATATGTATATGGGTCTGTTTTATCGGGATTGATTTAGTTTGGTGTGTGGCCCTTTTTTCTTTTCATGGACTGTGTATTTACATAGCGGAGGTCTCCGCTGGGCCAGTGTGGTGCGTGAATGTGTAGGCCTATTCTCTTTTGTATTAGCGTATGAATCGGGTGAAAATTTTATGGTTGGGTAAATCTGTGTGCTTGTTTTTTCAAAAGGGGGTGAGAATGTAAGATCGTAATATATATATATATATACATATATATACATATACAGTATATATATATATATATATATATATATATATATATATATATATATATATATATATATATATATATATATATATATATATATATATATATATATATATATATACGTGTATATATATATATATATATATATATATATATGACCACAGGATCATATATATTGGTGACCGCAGGATCTCATCTCTGTTGTTTGCGGATGATGTTGTCCTGTTGGCTTCATCCAGCAATGGCCTACAGCTCTTGCTGGGACGGTTTGCCGCTGAGTGTGAAGCGGCTGGGATGAGAATCAGCACCTCCAAGTCCGAGTCCATGGTCCTCAGCCGGAAAAAGGTGGATTGTCCTCTCCGGGTTGGGGACAGGCTCCTGCCCCAAGTGGAGAAGTTTAAGTATCTTGGGGTCTTGTTCACGAGTGAGGGGAAAATGGAGCGAGAGATCGACAGACGGATTGGAGCAGCATCTGCAGTGATGCGGACGTTGTACCGGTCTGTTGTGGTGAAGAGGGAGCTTAGTTCTAAGACAAGGCTGTCGATTTACCAGTCAATCTACGTTCCTACTCTCACCTATGGTCACGAGCTTTGGGTAATGACCGAAAGAACGAGATCGCGGATACAAGCGGCTGAAATGAGCTTTCTCCGTAGGATTGCTGGACTCACCCTCAGAGATAGGGTGAGGAGCTCAGTCATCCGGGAGAGGCTCAGAGTAGAACCGCTGCTCCTCCGCATTGAAAGGAGTCAGATGAGGTGGTATGGGCATCTGATTAGGATGCCTCCTGGACGCCTCCCACTTGAGGTGTTTCAGGTACGTCCCACTGGGAGGAGACCCCGGGGCAGACCCAGGACTTGGTGGAGAGACTATGTCTCCCAGCTGGTCTGGGAACGCCTTGGTATCCCTTCTGAAGGGCTGGAGCAGGTGGCTGGGGAGAGGGAAGTCTGGGCTTCTCTGCTTGAACTGCTGCCTCCGCGACCCGGACCTCCGGAAAAGCGGTAGAAGATGGATGGATGGATGGATATATATATATAATATTAGTATGGCGGTGCTCTAGGCTAGGGAGGGGTGATGCCCCGCCTTTGGGGTGTGGCGTCACCTGTGGTATATAAGTCTGTAGCGGGTGACATATTGTCTCTTCGCTGGTACTCCTGTACTCATAGTAGGGACTCCCCGTGTGCACATAGTTCTTGTTATATTAAACTTTATAAATGTCACCTCGCCTCCTCATTATTCAGACACAACAGTGCCGGCTGCGGTGGACCTGGGTGCCATCTCAAACTATCGGTCATCTGGAAGGTGGCTGGCCCCTACTGTGCGGTGATCCACATCGGCGGGGAGAGGAACATCTGCAGGTCGTCTGGGCATTCAAATTGGCAGACCCGAACCCAGTCGAGCACTGTGAATCCGGACCTAGTCAGCTTCATGCAGTGCTGCTGCTGCTCTTTCGTCCCTGATGCCAGTTGCTGCTGTGGTGGCGTGACTTTCATGCCAGAAGCAGGACATGTCCCCTGTTGGTGCCGCCCCGCTGGGCCCCACTGGGCCACAAACTCTCTATCCTGCAGCACTGCGGCAGCTCCTTGCTGCTGATGCCATCCGAGGATGCGAGATGAGTCTGGTTTTCTCCCCATGGTGTCAAGCTCGGAGTGCTGCACCCTCGTCTGGGTGTGTTGCACTCCCATCATCAGCAGTCAAACAGAGCCTAAGATTGTCACGGATGGTAAAACCTAGTTCGTAAAAAAAAACAAAAAAAAAAAAACACACCCCAGGATGCTATTCCCGTGTGTGGTTACCTGGAAGACAAATGCCGGGAGAACTCTTGACCCCTAGAGAACCGCCAGTGATACCGTGCGTACTAAGCTGATGCAAGTGTGCCCATAGCTATACAGCTCCACTGGCTTCTTCCCAGTATGATGGCTGGGGAAGAATTTTCTTGTCCAAAATATTTTTATTGAATTTTAACATTTTAGAAATACAATTAAAAAAACAACAAAAAATCACTATTATCCCCAAGCCTCCTAACCCGTAACAGCCAGAGTACTGACTATGTGATTGATCTCCATCCCTGGAGCATGACAAAAATAACAAATCAACTGGAAGTCAAATTTAGCAATCAGAAGAAGACAGGAGACACAGATGTACACAGCAGGAATTAAGTATGGTAGACAGATATAAAGAAATAAATACAAAGATCTCATTTCAATTGAAGACTGTGAAAATAATTCAAAAACGGCCCCCATACATTTAAAAATTTTCTCTGAGTTACCGATTGAGTACCAAATTTTCTCAAGAGTAAGATGGGACATAACATCCTTAAGCCACTGAGTATGGGTGGGCGGGGCAGTGTCCCTCCATCTGATCAGAACAGCCCGCCTAGACAGCAGAGAGGCAAAAGACACAATACGGCATTGGGTTGGTGACAGGCATATATTGTTCTCCCCAGTGGTGCCAAAGAGGGCAACCAGAGGGTTGGGCTATAGGTTGAGGTTAAGAGCTGTCCATAAGGTTTGAAAGACACTTTTCCAGAAATTTTCCAGACTTGGACACGTCCAAAACATGTGGATGAGGGAAGGCTCATCTCTCAAACATTTGTCACATTGGGGGTCCACATCAGGGTAAATACTTGACAGTCTAACTTTTGTCCAATGCGCCCTATGCACAACCTTGAACTGTAATAGACAGTTCTGGGCACAAAGAGATGATGAGTTAATTAGCTTGAAAATGGAGTCCCATTCACTGTCTGAAAAGGAAGTGTTTGTCCTGTTCCCAGGATTTTTTAAGCTTATCGAGAGGAGCTTGTCTGATTTCCCCCAGTTTGTCGTATATGACAGATATTAAGCGTTTATCTGTAGGGTTTAGAGAGAGAATATCATCAGCCATATTTGTATCAGATAAATCAGGAAAGCTGGGTAACTGAGATTTAAGAAAATGCCTGATTTGCAGATATCTGAAAAAGTGAACTTTTGATAAATTGTAGTACGTGGAAAGTTGTTTAAATGAGGGGAATCATTGTTTATTAAGAGGTCTTTGAAACACACCAAGCCCCTTCTGTGCCACTCCACAAAGGCAGAGTCTTGCACTGAGGGCTGAAACAAATTGTTATTAAGGATAGGGCTGAGTACCGAGAAATTAAGAAAACCAAAGTGTCTCCTAAACTGTGTCCACACTCTCACGGTGTGTTTAACAGAGCCCAGTCTCAGCAAAAAAATGTTCAATTGCACGTTTTGTCACTGAGAGAAAACTTACACAGGCACGTCAAAAAGATTTTTGCAGTGGGTACGTGGCATTTACAGCTTTAAGAAAGGTCTGTAACTGCATTTTTTTTTCAGTTTTTTCACTTTCACTTTTTGACTTTCACTTTAAGAACTAGAAAAGCACTCGGAGAGCGCAGACCTCCGCCAAGCGCTACAGTTCCCCCCCCCCATACAGTGTTTGTGTGTACGTTTTCAGATTCCTTGACCATGAAAACATATGACTAGCAATTGGATTCACAATGATAGGATTAGTGGTTCAGTAGTAAAAGCATTACCTCCTTGGCGGAGGTAATAAACTGAAGTGTTGGCGTTGTGTCCATCTCCTCCACTGAAAGCAGCACTCAGGGCTTCACTGACGGATGCAAATTGGGTAGACAGGTTGCCGTGGGTTTTATATTGGGGTTGCGCTCTGCGGCAAAAGAGGATTTAGAAGCTTCCCCGGCAGAGAGCTCGTTTTTGCACAGCCCCTATGGCTGCCCGGGGAATTTCTGCCAAATAATCCGGCGCCGGACAGCTGCCCGTCTCAGCTTTTGCAGTGTAGCGCAAACACAGGCACGCTGCCGGGCCCTGCCCACCACTGTTTTCCGCGTGCTTATGTGCCTAAAACTTTGAAGAACGCGGAGTTTGTGTTCGTCAGACACGACGACCAGCGCCCTCCATTGCCCCTGCACACATGTTGAAAATGGCCATATCTCACAATGTTAAAGAATCCTTTAAAAAAATTCCTGTATCCAGACGGTGATCCGGATCATCCCCAAAATTTAATCAGTTCTTCCTTGTACCATTTCCAACAACGCCTGAAAGTTTCATCGAAATCCGTCGAAAACTTTTTGAGTTATCTTGCTAACCAACAGACAAACAAACAGACAGACAGACAAACAGACAAACGCTGGCAAAAACATAACCTCCTCCTGGCCTGCGGCCTGGCGGAGGTAATCAACCAACTAACCCATACTTTAATCCCTAACCCTAACCTCACAGGAACCTTTCATTAGTGGAGTGAAAAATAAAGTAAGGAAAAAAACAAGGGGAAAAAAAATGAAGAAAAAGGTCAGTGAGAGACAAGAGATGAACTTGTGTGCTTTTGCTGAAAGAGCTGTGTAACCATCCACCATCCCTCTCCCACCAGTTGAATGGGCGTTGGGAAACCAAAGTAAACGATGTTGTTCTGCGCATGCGCGGTGAGGACTTTATGCGCAGTGAGTGAACTTATAAAAACGTACCTGGCCACATTTTTATTTAACGTGCAAATGTATGTTTTTAGAGGGGTGGGAAAGCGTTTATTAGATTTGTTTTTTATTGAGACTGGGTTGGTTTAACAACAGAATTAGAAATTAAGATGTTTTGGGGGTAAAGGGAGTGGGGACCCGAGCAGTGCAGGAATAGAAAAGTTCTCTGTAGAGTTCACCTCCATCTTAAGCCAGAGTGAACAGCTGACTCGGTTATGAGAGTGAAACCAAAAAGCTAGACACTGCAAATTAGCTGCCAAGTAATAAAAAACAGAAGTTAGGCATTGCCCGGCTTCCCTTATTTTTTGATTTTTGAAGATGGGCTTTATTCAGACATGGGTGTTTGCCTTTCCAGATATAACATGATTGAAAAACTGAATCTAATGAATCAAAAAAGGATTTGGGTATAAAGATTGGTAGTTTGAAAAAGATATTGTGGAGGAATGATGCGGCAAGACGCGAGAGCTGCCAGTTCAGAACTTTATTAAGCTCCAACAACAAGACTGACTCCCTGGCACCAAGGCGCATACATTTATATTTCCTGCCCCCTCCCCCTTGGCGCCAAGGCACATACATTTACATCTCCTGCCCCAGGTGCCAAGGCGCATATATTTACATCTCCTGCCCCTTCCCCCTACTCCCCAAGTCACTGGGTGAGAGTGGAACCTCCTGGTGGTCCACCACACGGCCACCCCCGAACACCCAGAAGGGGCCTTAACAGTCCAGTACCTTGGGCTTGAGTAATCGCCCGTAACGGCTGTAACGCGGAGCAGCCGGGCCGACCGAGGGGACTTCCAGTAGAGGTGAGGAGGGAAAAGACTCGGTCTCAGGCGAACAGTCCTCTGAAGGGGGAAAAGGTGGGGAGGGAAAAGACTCGGTAACAGTTCTCTGAAGGGGAGAAACCAACCCGTGAACCCACCGCAGGCGGGCGTCCATGCCAGGGAGCCTGGGCCAGCACCACCTGCTCATCTGCCAACACATAAGTGGGCTTAAGTCTATCTATACCGATGGTTTCCCTGTATCTCCCAAAATCCAACACAAAATGTTTCACCCCCATGTCTAAAACTCTGAAAGAGCCATCATAAGGCGGACGCAGCGGGGTTCTGTGGGCATCGTGTCCGACGAAGACAAACTCGTCATTCTCCAAACACTTCAGAACAAAAGTGTGGGAAAAACAATGGTGCACCCGCCTGGACATTACTTGCCTCTGCCCTAGGAAAAAGGTGTGTGATCGAGTCAGTACCCAGCACAGGACCTTCTTGCAAAAATTCCCCTGGGGTCCGCAACAGCTGACCAAAAACGAGCTCAGCCAGGGAAGCTGCCAGATCCTTGGGCATGGAGCACAATCCCAGTAGGACCCAAGGCAGGTGGTCGAACCAATTCGCGTCAGTCAACGAGGCTCTGAACGTGGCTTTAAGCAACCTGTGGAACCTCTCACACAAACCATTAGCCTGCAGGTTGTCTGCGGTGGTACGGTGAACTTTGACCCCCAGTCTCTTGGTCATAGCAGACCAGAGTTCTGAAACAAACTGGGGACCCCTGTCAGAGGTGATGTCCGACATGGAACCGAAATGTGCGACCCAGGATGGCAAAAACACACGGGCAACGTCGGCAGATGTGGTGGAAGCCAGCGGAACTGCCACTGACCAACGCGTGGTGCGGTCCACTATCGTCAAAAGGTGCGTGAAACCCTGCGACGGCAGAAGGGGGCCCACTAAGTCCACGTGGACATGGTCTAACCTCCTGCTTGGAATCCGTGATGGTCTTTGGAGGGGAGAATCATTTGGTTGAACAGAGGTGATCTCTTGTACACCTAGGATTCATGGATCAAGAGGTGACAGCAGTTTGGCATAACCACACTATGCAAAAATTAGGATAAGCTATTCAGAAGTTATGCATAAGTTAGACTATGGATGGGCATAAGTTGTGAACGCCAGCAACACACTAAGCATTCATTGGTTTAAGTTATCGAAACGTTCTATATAAGTTACTAATACATTATGTTCAACTCATTATGGATACGCGATGCATAGGGCCAAAAGTGAAAATTTCGGCATATGTCAGCATTTTAGACCAATTTTTATACGTTTGGCAATTGCTGCCTAAATTGTTAAGGTGTGACCACTGGACTTTCAGATCAATGTTCCGTCGGAATAATGATGATCTGTCCCCGTGTTGAACAGATGACCCCACAAAAAAGCAAAAGCTATTCACTACCATATAAGATTAAAATGATGGATAATAAATGAGAGAAGTTTAACAATACTGTCCACTAAAGTGACAGACAAAGAGAAAGAGTAGCAAAACTTCTGGATAGCACAGCTCTCATCAATGCATAATGATGATAACCCATTTTTGAGGGCGGCAGACTGATTTATTTGTTCCAGCAGCAAATCTTTAGTGATCAGGTGGTCAGTTTTATTTGGTAAACATAATAAATTACACTGTAATATTTAAAGCCTTTTTTTTTTCTTTTTTTTTTTACAATTAGTGAGTCAGTCTCCGGTATACTCTACTGTGTGTCACAGAAAATCAACCTGGATCTCCAGTGCACATGATAGGAGCGATGCAACTGTGCTTGGTGTTTGTATGAGAGGAACATCATTTTCATGTATTGCACTGATTATTGCTGGCTCCAGTAACACCATGAATTCCCCTGGATCAAATTTCCTCTTGTGTTTGTGGATCAGTTTTTGACCTCTGAAGGCAGAAACACATGACATGAAAAATCTCTCCTTCACAAGTTTGCACCTGTGGCCAAAAATGCAATTCTCCTTCAGTAAATAACCTATAAAAGGCCCACTAAGAAAACACATATTTTTTTTTCCATTTTGCTTGTGCAGTGATGTACCTGCATTTGAGAGCCTAGTAAATCAGGCCAGCGGTATGGACAGCCCTTAAACGCAGGGTCTCCGGTGCAAAACAGATTTGTCCTCACATTTAAACGGGGTAATATTAGTATTACGCCTTAGATAGCCTTAGAACCCTGTCTACTAAAGGCGAGGTGAAGAAAGATAGATAGATAGATAGATAGATAGATAGATAGATAGATAGATAGATAGATAGATAGATAGATTATTTCGAACACAAAAATATAACAAAAAACAAGCAAATGGCAAATGCAATAAAGTTACAGTATACACTGTTCGAAAGGGAGAAGGAAGAAGTGAACACTTATTAATTCCAACTCACTCTTTTCCATAGATACACCCATGTGAACTTTATACAAATTACCACCTTTAAGACCTCAAGTAAACAATTTACTGTATTTTTTACAAATCATCATTAACACCCATCCATTCTAACGTACAATGAAGTCCATACATCCAAAAACCAGTCTCAAACAACAGAGATATACACAGTTCTGTCCCACCCACCATTCCATAGTGTCCCATAATGACCCAGAGTGAACATAATGAATCGTACATATAAATACTACCCTTCTAACATATATCCTTTCAGCAAATGGTGCTTATACCTCTTTTTGAATTGATTTCTGTTTGTACATAGTTTCAGTTCCGGCTCCAGACTGTTCCACAAATCCACCCCACAGACAGATATGCACATACTTTTCTTGGTTGTACGTATCTTGGGTTTTGTAAAGTTTAAGTCTCCTCTCAAATTATGATCATTGTCTCTTTTTTTAAATATTATTTGTATATTAGTTGGGAGTTGATTGTTAATTGCCCTGTACATTACTTGTGCTGTCTTAAATTTAACTAAATCGATGAACTTTATGACATGTGACTTTAAGAACAACGAATTGGTATGGTCTCTATATCCTGCATTGTTTATTATCCTTATAGCTCTTTTTTGTGATGTGCATATTGCCTGTAGGTTGGTCTTGTAGGTGTTTCCCCAGACTTCTACACAGTAGTTAAGATAAGGTAAAAACAGTGAATTGTACAATAAGACCAGTGATTTATAGTCCAAGATGTGTCTTGTCTTCCCCAGTATGCCTATACATTTTGCTAATTTAGCCCGAATGTGACTGATGTGAGGTTTCCAGCAGATTTTATTGTCTAGCATCACCCCCAGAAACTTATTTTCCTGTACTGTTTCTATTCTGGTATCATCTATCGTTACCATTATTTCATGATTTATTTTATAATTTCCAAACACCATAATCTTTGTTTTTTTTAGATTTAGAGATCATTTATTTTTGTTGAACCACTGCGTTAATTTTTTCATTTCAGTTGTGACCACCTCTAAAACCTGCTGCAAATTCTCACCAGTGCAAAGGATATTTGTGTCATCCGCAAACAAAATAAATTTCAGAATTTTTGATACTTGGCATATGTCATTTAAGATAAGATAAGCCTTTATTAGTCCCACAACGGGGAAATTCCAGGATTGCAACAGCACAGGGATAGCAACACTCAGAGCAACAATCAGAAGGCAAGAAAAAAACAAGCAAGCAAGAGCAGCTAATATACATATGTACATATTACTATAAAATATATATATACACACACACACACAGACACACAGTGCAGAGCATTGTAGCTGGATGGAATAAATATATGAATATATGAACACACAGTGCAGAGCATTGTAGCTAGATGGAATAAATATGTGAATATATAAACACCCACAGTACGGAGCATTGCAGCTAGGTGGAATAAATATGCAAGTATATAAACACACACAGTGCGGAGCAATGTAGCTAGATGGAATAATATGTAGATATATAAAAACACAGTGCGGAGCATTGTAGCTAGATGGAATAAATATATAGATATATAAATATAAACACACCCAGTGCTGAGCATTGTAGCTAGATGGAATAAATATGTAAATATATAAACACACACAGTGCAGAGCATTTATATACAAAATAAAGAGTTTGGGTCCCAAAACTGACCCCTGGGGCACACCACAAGTGATGTCCATTGTAATTGGTTTATTGCATGTTAAGCCCAAAATACACCTCTTAGTAATTAAGAGTACTGGGACAACCTATTTGCACTTTACGGTGGTGGAAAGTCTGTTTTTGTTCTGCTACAATAGTGAAGAGGCCTTGGACGTGCCCGTACTCTGTATTCCAGACAGTAGACCATTCATTTGTTCATTGTAATATGACCCCATAGCTCCATGAGCAACAATGAATATTGATCATTCTTTTTTCTTTTTGCTTATACAAAACAAAAGAAAGTAAACCACTATTTCATCTACACGTCACAAAATAATGTGCTAAACCACAAATCCCAAATTCAGTGGAAAAAATGATGACAAACATTAATCTTTCCAAAAAAAAAAGGAGCTGAAACAAAGGATGTTGAACATAAAAAGCCTATTATCAAATTAGTTGAC